>ML662447.1:3274651-3474313 GCA_007570785.1 Antilocapra americana | reverse complement strand
ATATATATATATATAAAAGTTTTAAAAATTTAAAAGATGTTCCTAGTACAGTTATAATGAAGGCTTTCTCTGGTGCTGGTGCATTCGGTGAAGGGAAGGGTCTGTAGATTTTCAGATGATTCCCTGGTCCAGCTTCTCCTTCTCACAGTCTATAGACTCCTTTCTATGCAGTTATCGCCACCTGCAGGGCTTTAATTTGCTTCTTCTGTCTGTTTCAAAGCTGTTAGTTCTGCTAGCGTCTTCTGTCTGCTAGTCTTTTAAGTGTCTATTCAGCGCTTTGGAGTTTGCCCTGCTCCTGGTGAGAGGGCTTCCCCCGCCCCCTCTGCTCAGGCTCTCTGTCATCCGCCCAGCACAGTTGGGGAGTGGGGCTTCTCCCCTCCCCCGGCCCAGCCGCTCGGTTTTCTCAGCGTGCAGCTAAGCAGGCCTTCTTGGTCGGGCTTGTCCTTCTCACAGTCTACAGTCTGCTTTCTATCAATCAATGCGATATAATACATTAACAAATTGATGAATAAAAACCATTATGGTCACCTCAATAGATGCAGAAAAAGCTTTTAACAAAATTCAACATCCATTTACAATTAAAAACTCTCCATAAAGTGGGTTTAGAGAGAACATATCTCAACATAATAAAAACTATATATGATAAGCCTAAAGCTTATATCATACTCAGTAGTGAAAAGTTGAAAGGATTTTCTCTAAGACCAGGAACAAAACAAAGATGCCCACACTTGCCACTTTTATTTAACATAGTATTAAAAGTCCAAGACAGAGCAATCAAACAAGAAAAAGAAATAATGAATTTAAATCAAATTAGAAAGTAAAAAGTAAAACTGTCACTGTCTATAGATGACAAGATACTATATATAGAAAATTCTAAGGACACCACCAAAAAACTGAGAATAAATGAATTCATTGAAGTATCAGGATATAAAATTAATATACCAAAATCTGTTGCATTTCTGTACACTAACAGAAAACTATCAAAAAGAGAAATTAAGAAAACAATCCCATTTACAATTGTATCAAAAAGAATAAAATTTATAAGAATATGACTTTTACTTTGAAAACTATACGACAGTGAAGAAACTGAAAATGACACAGACAAATGGAGCGATATATGTGTTCATGGACTGGAAGAATTAATGTTGTTAAAATAATCGTACTACCCAAAGCAATCTACAGACTGAATGCACAAAATACTAACATCATTTTTCATAGAAGTAGAACAAATAATTATAAAATGTGTGTGATAGCAGGAAAGAACTTGAATCTTCACGACTTTGCACTGGGCAATAAATTTTTAGGTACAATATCAAAAGTGGAAGCAATAAAAGAAAAAATAAATTGGATTCATCAAAATTACAAACTTTTGTGGAAAAAAAGACTTTTGCGCATCAAAGCACATTATCAATAAAGTGAAAAGACAACCTATAAGAAGAAAGAAAATACTTGCAAATAATATCAGTTAAGAGTCTGGTATCCAAGATACATAAAATCACAAATAACCCAGTTTTTCAAATGAGCCAAGGACTTAAATAGACTTTAACTGAAAAGGATATACAAATATCCAATAAGCACACAAAAAGATGTTCAACATTACTATTTATTTAGGAAATGTAAATAAATCAAAACCATATTGGAATGCCACTTAATATCAAGTAGGTTGACTATAATAAAAAAATAAGAACAAAAATCAGTAAGCAAGTGCCATCAAGTATGTAGAAAAACTAGAACACTTATACTTTGCTGGTGGGAATGCAAAATGATTCAGCTATAGTTACAAAAAATAAAAACACACAGTTCAGCAGCTCCTCAGAAAGTTAAACATAGAATTACTACATAGTCTAGCAATCTCACTCAAAGATATATATACCTTAAAAATCTGAAGCAGATACCTAAGCTAACACATGTACATACATGTTCATAGCAGTATTATTCACAATGAAATAGCAGAAACAGCCCATATGTACTATGTCCATCAATAGATGAATGGCATGTACATATGATGGAATATTATCCAACTTTAAAAAGGAACTGACTCTTAATACACACTACAAAAATATAGAACAACCCCAAAAACATTATAGTAAGTAAAAGATCTGGGCACAAAAGGTCACATGTTGTATGATTCCATATATGAAATATCCACAACAGGTAAATTCATACAAAAAGCAGATTGATGGCTTTCAGAGACTGGGAAGGGGGGAATGGGGAGTAACTACTTATTAAATGAGTACAAAGTTTACTGAGGACTGATGAAGTGTTTCGGAACTAAAGAGAGGTAGCAGTTACACACTATTGCAAACACACTAACTGCCACTGAAATATTCACTTTCAGTTCAGTTCACTCGCTCAGTCATGTCAACCCTTTGCAACCCCATGGACTGCAGCACACCAGGCTTCCCTGTCCATCACCAACAGCTGGAGCTCTCTCAAACTCAAGTCCATTGAGTTGGTGATGCCATCCAACCATCTCATCCTCTGTCGTTCCCTTCTCCTCCCACCTTCAATCTTTCCCACCGTCAGAGTCTTATCCAATGAGTCAGTTCTTCCCATCTGGTGGTCAAAGTATCGGAATTTCAGGTTTAGCATCAGTCCTTCCAATGAATATTCAGGACTTATTTTCTTTTTGATGGACTAGTTTGATCTCCTTACAGTCCAAGGGACTCTCAAGAGTCTTCTCCAACAAGCATCAATTCTTTGGTGCTCAGCTTTCTTTATAGTCCAACTTTTACATCCATACGTGACTACTGGAAAAACCATAGCTTTGACTAGATGGACCTTTGTTGGCAAAGTAATGTCTTTGTTTTTAATATGCTATCTACTAAAAAGGTTGGTCATAGGTTGCTTCCAAGGAGCAAGCATCTTTTGATTTCATGGCTGCAGTCACCATCTGCAGTGATTTTGGAGCCCAAAAAAAGAAAGTCTCTCACTGTTTTCCATTGTTTCAGTGCATTTGCCATGAACTGATGGGACTGTATGCCATGATCTTAGTGTTCTGAATGTTGGGTTTTAAGTCAACTTTTTCACTCTCCTCTTTCACTTTCATCAAGAGGCTCTTTAGTTCTTCCTTATTTTCTGCCATAAGGGTGGTGTCATCTGCATATCTGAGGTTATTGATATTTCTCCCGGCAATCTTGTTTTCAGCTTATGCTTCACCTGGCCCAGCATTTCGCATGATGTACTCTGCATATAAGTTAAATAAGCAGGGTGACAATGTGCAGTCTTGACATACTCCTTTCCCGATTTGGAACTTGTCTGTTGTTCCACATTCATTTCTAACTGTTGCTTCTTGACCAGCATACAGACTTCTCAGGAGGCAGGTCAGATGGTCTGGTATTTCCATCTCTTGAAGAATTTTCCACAGTTTGTTGTGATCCACAGAGTCAAAGGCTTTGGTGTAGTCAATAAAGCAGAAATAGATGTTTTTTGGAACTCTCTTGCTTTTTTTGATGATCCAACGGATGTTGGCAATTTGATCTCTGGTTCCTCTGCCTTTTCTAAATCCATTTCTAGTGAAATTTCATTCAATATAAAATTAATCATAAATGTTGAATGAAATTTCATTCAAGAATAAAAAAGAGCTTTTGAAAATTTAAGAATATTACTCAAATATCTAAGAAAATTGCTTGTACATTTAACCTTTAATACAGTATCACAATTCTGTATATCTATCCCCAAAATACATAAAGACAAGGCTATTTATTAAAGAACTAATTGTAATAGCAAAATCATAATGTATATGCTTAGCAGTTGAAGGGTAGTAAATATATTCATATTTGCTTACTTTTTCTAAAAATAAATTATTCATTTGAAATAAATGGTTGATCATAAATTAACATAATTAAATTATTCATAATTAACCATTAAGATTTATTGATTTAAGAGTATTAATTTAACTAAAATTACCAATATAAAATTAATTATTAATAAATTACTGATTTAAAATTAAACACTTGTTTAATTTTTAATTTATTTTAAAAATAAATTTTAATTTAAAATAAATTACAATTATTTTATAAGTATTAAGATTTTAATTTAATTAAAAAATAAAAGTTTGAAACTTTTAAACAAATATCTATATTTTCAAACTCTTTCCCCTACTTAGCCTCTATAATATGCTGTTCTTATGTATTATGAATGTTATTTGGGAGTTTATGCTGCTTTCAATATTCTACTATTGCAAATAATACTTAAATGAATTCCTAAAAGTCAAAAGTAAAATAATATACGCAAATCTAACTTGTGTATCAAGTTCATGGAATAACCATTCAGAGAGAAACTGTTTCAAATAGATAAAGATGAAAATCCTCAAGCTGTTTTTAAAAATTGTATTTTTGGTGGTAGAATTATTTTCAGACCTTCACAGAACCATCAGCTATGCATTCCTAACAGTAGCCTCTATTAAGATTTTATCAAACATTTGGCTTCACAATACTACCAAGGGCATAATATCCTTTTCCATAAAACATTCAGCTAAGAGGATCAATTACTTTACATAAAATCTGCTTAAGCTTTCACTTGGAACTTTCACCTTAATCCATCAACCCAAGCATTACTATTTTCTCTCAATCTAAAAAGGGCCCCAGTTTAGGACTTGTTCATCAACATATTTTTACACCAAAGTACATGGACATCTGTGTCAAGGAGTACAGAAAGGTCTCTTCTACAGCTGGTGACTCTTTCACCCACTCACTCTTCCCCAGAGGGTAAGAGCCAAGGGACCTTGTCCCTTTTGTCCATCTATCTTCATTTTGACTAATCTACCAGATCACCGTCCCAGGTGATTCCAGGTCAGAGTCATCATTTCCATCTTTGTCAGCTTTTAAAATTCCTTCAAACTGAGATAAATAGAATGGTGTTGCTTAGGTCCCTTTAAAGTTGTAGAACTAGCACTGGCTCTTATTAGGACACTCAGTGTTCAACAGTGCTACATTAACATCTTTGTCTTAACCTCATCAATGTCCCATACATTCACCCCACTTCTCATAAACATCAACCCCTAACGGGACAAATCCCTTGGCTCTCCCCTTCTGTTTTCCTCCTTTTTCTTGGCAATGACCTTTTTTTTTAATCTTTAATATCTATAAGGGAAACTGAGACAGCAAATCTAATAAGGCTTCTCAGACAGCTGCTTGGTTTTACAACAGTATGGTTTTATGAGGTGCTCATGTAAAAGGAGTCCTCTTAATCACAAGAGTTGACATGACCTGACTATGGGGCATATTCAGTAGAAAAATAATCCAATCATCATAAAGTCAATCCAGCATGGCTTGCTATAGAGGGCACAGCCCTGTCATCTGTGATGTTCCACTTGGCATTTATGGAGAAACACAGTCTTTCTTCTCAGGTACACAGACTACAATAGGTTTTATCCAGTCCACCAGGCCACCCACTCCTCCAGGTAACCTACTATGAACAGCCATCTGTAATGGTTCTATAGTGAGTTGTGGGTCCTACCTGTATCAACCCAATATTCTCTTCCACTCTGAAGCATGAAAAACCAAAGATACTACTCCTAAGTTAGTCACTCTCATGATCCAGTTAATAAAATTTCTTCAGGAAGTTGATGACACAGAACCACAATATAAGACTACGCCTTGGCAGTATAACCCCTGTTTCAGTAGTTTTTTGTTTCATTCTCTCCCTAACTTTATTACCTTCCTAACTTTACTACTTTACTTCCTTCCAGGAAGTGTTCATAAGAGTACTGCCTTTTGTCCTAGAATAATCATTCCCATTAGGGTTGGCTTTAAAGCTCTTGGTAGTAGATCAGACTGAAAGCTAAGCTTGGCCCAGCATCACGATCAGCCCCAGCACTCTATATTACTTTCATTTTAGCTATTACAAGCAACAGTAGCCAAGGGATAATATATTCAGTTTGTTTCTTATTATTCTTCATTTCCTTCTGTATCCACAGAGTCATCTCATTGAGGGTTGTGGCTACCACCATTTCTAAATTCTACTCCAAAACTTTTGCCTTTAGTAGTAGATCACAACACATCTGCAGTTTCATATGATCACTGACTACATAGCCATCCAAGAATTAAAATTTCTTCATTCCCAGTCCTGCAATCCTTTTGGTTCCCACATGTTTCAATCAGTCAAAGGAGATGTAGCATATTTCATTTTTTTCTGACACCAGCTACAATGCCTTTCGACATTAGCTATCCAGAGTTAGCACAAACTTCACAGGTTAATGGCACAGTCTTACACAAGACTGACATTTAATTCAGACACCACTGGTCAAAAAATCTCAGGGGTTCCCAGGCTCTGTACTTCCTACTAACTGACTACAAACTTGGAGGTTCCCACTGCTCCCTCAAGGCTTCCCTGGTGGCTCAGCTATAAAGAATTCACCTGCAAAAACGTGGGAGACGCTGGTTTGATTCCTGAGTCAGGAAGATCCCCTGGAGGAGGAAATGGCAACCCACTCGTGTTCTTACCTGGGAAATCCTACAGACAGAGGAGACTGGTGGGCTACAGTCCATGGGGTCGCAAAAGAGTCGAGCATGACTTAGCGACTAAATGACAAACTACTCCATCAGGTTGCTCACCAGAACAACTTACGACACTTAGCAAAGGATTACACTTTATGATTACACTTGTATTATAGTCCACATGGTATAAGTCATGACCAGCCAAAAGAAGAGACACACGGGGCAAAGTCTAGGGTGGTCCCAAACATGAAGCTTCCTTGTTCCCTCTCCATGGAGTCAGAAAAGATCACCTCCTTGGCACACTGATTAATAACAATAGGCAGAGAGTATGGTTAACCAGGGACATTCACCTGGGATTCGGTATCCAGGGTTTTCATTGGAGTTTCATTACAAAGGCATGCGAGGTTGAATCACAGGCCACATGACTAAACTCAATCTCCAGCCCAGTTCCCTTGTTCCCTAGAGGTCAAACTATCAGAGGGCTCAACACCCCAATTTTCTAACTGCCTATTTAGTTTTTCTTGCATGCCTTACCCCCAGCCTGAGTCACCTTGTTAGCATAAACTATCAGGACCCACCATGAACAAAAACATCCCTATCACTTGGGAAATTCCAAAGATGTAGAGGCTCCCACACAGAAACTGAGAACAAAAAGTCAGCTGAATTCTTTATTATACAACACAAGACTGAGTATAAGACATAACAAGACAATAATTTAGACAGTATGCTACTGGCAAAAGAATAGACACACAGATCAACAAAACAGAACAGTGAGCTCAAAAGAAGGCCCACACACATACACTCAACTGATTCTGACAAAAGAGCAATGGTAATTTAATGCACAAAGTATACTCTTCTCAACAAATAGCACTCGAACTCTTAGACAAAACTTCATGCAAAAAAATTAACCCAAACCTGGGTGTTACACAAAAACTAACTCAATATGGATAACAGATGAAAATTAAAAATATAAGACTATAAAACTTGTTGAAGTAAACAAAGCAGAAAAGCTATATGACCTTGAGTTTGGTGATGATTTTTAACAATACAACCTACACCATGATCTGTGAAAGAAAAAAAATTAAGTTGGAATTTATTAAAACTTTGCTCTGTGAAAGAAACTTTAAAGAGAATGAAAAGACAAGGCATAGGGTGGGAGAGACACATGCAAATCACATATCTAATAAAAGACATGTCCCAAGTATACAAAAAGCTTTTAAAATTCAATAATAAGAAATCATTTTAAAAATGGACAAAAGATACTAAACTGACACTTAAAGATAAACAGATGACAAGAACATGATAAATGTTCTGTTGTTAGGGAATTTCTAAATTTAAAACAATAATAGAATACTACTGTATACCTATTAGAATGCCTAAAAACAAAATACTGACAATACCAATGCCGGTGAGAACGGAGAACAACTAGAACTCTCACACACTGTCAGTGGGAATGCAATCTGGTACAGCCACTTTGCAAAACAGATTGGTAATTTCTTATAAGGCTGAACAGTCTTACCACAGGATTGAGCAATTGCACTCTGGTATTTTCCCAAATGAAATGAAAACATCTGTCCACATAAATACCTGCAGGTCAATTACAGCAGCTTTATTCATAATGGCCAAAAATGAAGCAACCAAAATGTCCTTTGCTAGCTGTGGTAATCCATACAATGTAACATTATTATTCATCAATAAAAAGAAATGAAGTAGCTAGCCATAAAAAGTCTTAAACGCATATTGCTAAATGAAAGAAGCCAATAAGAAAAAGCTATATGGTGTACGATTTTAATTATATGGCATTCTTTAAAAGGCAAAATGATAGAGATGTTATATATACATTAGTGTTTGCAAGAGGTTCGTTGCAGGGAGGGATAAACACATGAAATATAGGGACATTTTAGGATGGTGAAACTATTCTTTGTGAAATAAGACATTAAGCATTTGTCAAAATTCAGTGATCTTTATAGCACGCAGAGTAAAC
Source organism: Antilocapra americana (assembly GCA_007570785.1). Lineage (NCBI taxonomy): Eukaryota > Metazoa > Chordata > Mammalia > Artiodactyla > Antilocapridae > Antilocapra > Antilocapra americana. The sequence goes on along the minus strand of ML662447.1, from coordinate 3,465,889 downwards.
CTTAATGCATACAATTTTTTTTTAAGTTTATGAAACCACCTCCCTGAAGGAGTTGAGGGAAATAAAACACTATCCTAAGTAACTGTGGAAATGAATGGAGTCCAAAAGGCTAAAGGCAAGGGAGTTCTACGTAAGCACCATACTTTAATTGATAAAGGTTATGTTCTGTTGGGTTACAAATTAACAATTCTGAAGTGACTACTCATTTAGATTAGAACATCAATTTCAGTAACTCCTGTGTTAGTTGCTCAGTCGTATCCAACTCTTTGTGACCCCATGGACAGTAGCCCAACAAGCTCCTCTGTCCATGGGGTTCTCTAGGCAAGAATACTGGAGTGGGTAGCCATTCCCTTCTCCAGGGGATCTTCCAGACCCAGGGATTGAACCCAGGTCTCCTGCATTGCAGGCAGACTCTTTACCATCTGAGCCACCAGGGAAGCCCAAATTTCATTTAATTAGTAAATGCATTTAACTACTCAGCCTCAGCATCCTAATTAACTAGTTCATAAGGTCTGTCTGATCCAACTGACGGAATTCAGTTATTTTATTCATAAATATTAATAATTATGCATCTACTCTACACCAGGTTCTCTGCTAGGTAAAAAAGACTTCGTAGTGAACTACTTATTCTTTTCCTTTTTCTTTAACAAACTACTTTTAAATACACTCACTTCTTCTCTGAAATGGGGGCTTTGACCCAAAAGTTTTAGATAGTCCAATAATTCCATGTTTGTGAAAAATGAAAAAATGTGCAGAAAAAAACACTCTATTCATGGTCTTAATATACAGACTGGAAGTGTGTATGAAGATCTGAAATACAGATATTGATATAAAACTTAAATTATATTTGCCTTATTCTAAAATCTGATTTGTAAACATTTGTCTTTCTGATTTAAGATACAAGATTTTTCTTCCTTTCCACTTTCTTAATTTCATACCTTCATCTCTAACCACTCTCTACTTCACACATTATATTCTTAGCAAAGGAGGTATTCCTCTCATACATTGTGATTTTGTGGTCCCTCCAGGTACATGCTATTCTTTATGCCCAAAACACTCTTTGACCAATTGGTTAACTTTGTATCCATTCTTCAAAACTCAGTCCAGCTGTCACTTTCTCATAGTATATCATACATATGCTAACACAGCATGCATGATATCACTTTAAAAGTACACTATGACTATATATTTATAATCACTTATCATACTAGATTTTAAATCCATAAAGAATAAAGTCAGCCTTACATATATTCAGTAACTTTAGCACTGAACAGTATGCCTGAGACATATCAGGAGTTCAATAAATAATTACTGAATTGAACTGCATATTAAACAGATTTAGTCTACAAGAAATAATAATAATACAGAGTGAAGAAAAATATTATGTTTAAAGGGTCACAACTATATAAAATAAATTTAAACTTTGTTTTTAAAAGTTACATCTAAAAGCTACATTAACAGGCCAAGAAGTTATGTTAGTAATGAAATGGGCATGGCAAATTCACCAGTCTAGCCAACAAAAAGGAAATAAACAAAAATTTAGTTTCCTCAACGCATTCTCTCCCCTTATTTGTAATACAGTTAAACTAATAGTTGGATTAGATCCCTTCCATGAGTTCAAGCTCCGCATTCTGTATCAGAGCATACTGAAAGTATCACTGTCAGTTTGATACGTTCATTTACCTATATTAGGTCGGTCTCAACTTTCTGTAAGCTGTCCCTCCACTATCAGTCTATGCTAATGTCACATTTTTAGCTACCTGTAACTCACTATTATGACACGTGGTACCTTAGAAACTTACTCTGTAAGTAGGTTATGTCACAATGTGTATGGAAAAACTACTGAATAATATTAACGATTATATTTAGTTTTAAGTGTTTCTATTTATTTTGAATTAAATGGCACATCATCATGGCACCATTTCAACAAGTATATACTGAGTCCTTATTTAGTGCCAGAAACCTCCAAGAGTGATGAGAGAGAGATGTTATCACTATATTCAAGACATGTAGTAGATCTGGAGATTAAAAGTAACTAGATAGACCTGTATAAAATAGAAAACAGGCCATGGACAGCCAGTCAAGGAGTTCAGGTTTGACATTATAAGGAATGGGAAAATAACAAGTCAAACTGCCAATTTAGGATGATTTTGGAAGAATGAATGAGAGTAGCAGTACTAATCATAACTTTTAAAAGTGAGAAGGTGACACTTTTCTCCCTTAGAGTCAATGAGTAATGGAATTTAATCACTTGTACCCTCTAAACCCACTTTAAAAACTGCAGACTCCTCTAAGCTCCCCTCTGCCACCACTTTAGTCCAAGCCACTTCCACCCCTCACATGAATGACAACTTCCAGCATACTATTAGCCTCTCTTCTTGTTCAATCTTTATACAAAGTATTTTGAAAATGTAAATCAAGTTATGCCCCTTTCCAGCTTAAAACCAACATTCTTCCAATCACATACATCCTTTTAACCTACTAACCTATTTCCTGGGCCAACTAAGCCTAATCATCATTTTCTAAACAAGCCTTATTTAACATCCACACCAGACCAGGTGTTTCAGCAATATACTTTCACTTGGTAATTTTCCTTTGCAGCACTTTCTTCACTTATCAATTGAAGATAATTAATGAATTAGGTAAATACTTCAACTACATGTGCCTCAACAGAATGTAAGCACTATAACAGAACCTGCAGCTGTCTTGATCACTGTTCCCTCAGTGCTTTGCCCATGACGGTCACTCAAATATGTTAAATATATCGATGGATGCCTCCCACTGGGACCCAGAGGATGATGGCTTAGCAAGGACAACACAGAGAAAACTGAATGCCTAAAAGGTTTCCATAGACTTTTACTTGGTTTAAAAAGTTAATCTCTGAATCTTTAAAATTTATTTGCAGTGTTCTAATATAAGGGTCAGCAAACTTTTTCTTAAAGCTCCAAGAGTAAATATTTTAGGTTTGTGTGCAATACAGTCTCTGTTGTAACTACTCAACACAGCCAGAGCAGCACAAAAGCAGCCAGACTACATGTAAATTTATTATAAAAACTTATCTACATATATAAATATACATGAATTTATATACAAAAATATTCATTGGAAGGACTGATGCTGAAGCTGAAACTCCAATACTTTGGCCACCTGATGCGAAGAACTGACTTATTGGGAAAGACCTTGACACTGGAAAAGACTGAAGGCAGGAGGAGACGGGGACAACAGAGGATGAGATGATTGGATGGCATCACCGACTCGATGGGAGCTGGTGATGGACAGGAAAGCCTGGCATGCTGCAGTCCATGGGGTAACAAAGAGTCAGACATGATTGAGCAAGCAAATTCAACTGATTTACAAAAATGAGTGGACAGCCTCAAGGCTGTAGCCTGCTAACTCCTGTTAATATATCCCAAAGAAACAGTCAATAGAAAGTAAACAAAGCACAATAAAACTAAATATGACAAATACAAACCAAACTGATACTCTGGTATTCCTCTGCTACATTTCTAGACCACAGGTAATTTCAAAATTCTATGCAAAAAAACCTAGGGGAGTCCTATTCCCACATAAGTTACTGCAAGGAATATTATGACATTTAGCACACATTTAAGTTTCAATAGTCTAGCAACATCAGTCACCAAGGTAGCACCCCAACCTAGCCCGCTGTTCCCTTACAAATGCACAGGTAAGGAAAACGTGTGATAAAAGGTGTTGGCAACATGAGTCGTAACTACTCACTTATCGTCAAAAGTTTCCACGCTAGAGTCTGCATCTACATTTTAAAATGAAAAATTAAACCTACCTACTATATGAAGATAAGCCAAGGCTGATAGAACAGAAAAAGAAAGCCGGAAACATCTGATTCAACCACTTCTTTAGTCTTCCATTAAAATCCTTCCAAAAATAAAAGCAGTCCATGTGATGATTTAAAATTATCAATCCCTAAATATTTAAGGGTCAGGAAATCAGTCATCGTGACATTTTAATTCAATTCTCCTGTAATGGGGGCTCTTATATTGGTCACAGCACCACAGCAAAGATGATTCTGAGTATGGCTCGCTGTACTCACAACAGCGGAAAATGCTTCCGCTTAAAGCTGTGCACATACAGTATGATTCTGACAATAATTATTAGCAAAAAAAAAAAAAAGAAAGAAAGAAAGCTGTATTTCCTGTTAAAAAAAGTTAAATATCAACTGAAAGTTTACTGAGTTTTAAAATGCTCGGTTATCCTGAGTAGAGAGACAAGGCTGAAAAATCAAGAATACCAGACTGAGAACACAATAGTCAGTAAGCTAGCTCCCAACCTATCAATATCAATTTACTCAACCCACTTACATTCAACCAAATCTGAAGCAAGAGTTACTAACTGGTCCATAGCTACTTCAAAGGATTATTATAGAAATATGAAACGACGATAAATAAAAAGGACATTGCAATGAACAAACATAACTTTGAATCAGTACCTATGTCAGAGTCCTCAAGACCATCCCCAAAATTAGATGGTTCATAAGAAGGACTCATAGGACTCAGCAGTCATATATATTCACAGCTAAGATGTGTTCCAACACAAGGACATGAAACAAAATGAGAAAAGGAAAAGTCAGATGGGGCAAAGTTGAAGAAAGGAAGCATTAGCTTTGAGTCCTCTCCCAGTAGAATCAATGTACATGCTCAATTCCTCCAACAAGTTGCAGCAACACATGAAAAGTGTTATCTATTACACACGTCCCTAAGAAATGCAGTTGTTTTTAATTGAGGGCTGGTGAAATGGGCATCCTCTGCCTAGGATATACGAAAATTTCAGAACCCCAGAAGGAAAGCAGGCACACAGCATAAACCACATAGTACAGCTGAGGCACAGTGAACCACTCTTACCACTTAGGGACAGTTTTGTATCACAGTAAGGGAACTGTTGGCCAGCAAAGGGTCAGCCTTTCTAAGGACAGACAATCTCAGCTGCTATGTTAATTAAGTCTTTTTTTTTTCTGCACAGCACCCCAAGTATACTAAGAAAGAATATTAAAAAAAAAAAAGAAAGAATATTAATGAGGGTAAATTATTATGCCTCATACCAACTCAGAAAGAGGTCTTAAATGTAAAAAAAAAATGAAAACAACAGGATATTAATAAATAGCTAACATTTATTGAACTCTTACTATTTCCCTGGCATTAATTGTTTTATATGTATAACCTTATTTAAGGTTCACAGCAATCCCATGGGGTAGTCTGAGATGATACTCAAAATACTCAACAACCACTATCACATGGCTGTTAAAACATTCAGGCATATACTTCCCAATATCAGCCCTAGACATATGTGCTGTTATCATCCCCATTCTATTACAAAAATAATGGAACAGAGAATCCAAAGGTATACAATTAGTACATGACAGTAATGGGATTTTTCATCTAATTTGCTTCAGAGCTCTGGTTCTTAATTTTGCTATATTGCCTCTCAATATACTAACTACTTCATATGGCTCCAGGACCAGGAAATCATGTCTTATACACACACACAAACAGTAAAAACTGTAAAGGAAAACATTACTAAACTTATTTACACGAAAATTTAAAACTATACGTGATAAAGGCAACAAAAATATATAAATAAAACTGGTAAAATATACTAATTCTAATTCTATACTAATATAAAAAAAGAGGCCTTAAGACAAAAGGCATAATGAGGGTTAGAGAAGATCACTACACAATGACTCAAAGTCCAATTTACCAAGGAAACAACTCTAAACAAGTATACACCTAATAAAATTCATTAAAAGTAGAAAAAGCAAAAAGATGGTAGAATTTTAGAAAAAAATGGCAAACCCACTATCACACTCTTTTCAGCTTAATCAATTCTGCATCCGTTCTCAAACTGTCTTCCTCTTAGATCCAGAGAAGGACAAGTAGACACCATTCCATTCCAAAGCACAGAATGAATATTTTTGTTGTTTACCATCTCATATACACAAGCCAAATAACCAAGAAGGAAATTCGTGAATTGTAAAGACTAATGGTCAAATCAGGTATGTACTGAACTCTTCCAGAGGCTATCTCATTTAAGTAATAAGAACAGCGAACTGTCTGAAAAATGTCCGGTACTAGGTGGCTGACTGCTGCCATCTGCTGGACTAAATGCTCATTTCAACTTGAATCATACTTTAAAAAAGTTCTATCTAGTAAGACAGCACATAACGCTCTTAAACTGAAACCTTTTCTGAACTTCCTTTATCTAATGAAATAAGAGATGATGCCTCTAAATTAAGTATGTGTCCTCTCCACGTTAGTGCAATTTAACAAGCTTCTGGTAACAACTTTTATTTTTTTTCCAAGTCACAGGTTTACATGGAAATAGAAAATTCCATCACCTAAAATCTTCCTGGAATTTAATATATCCACAAGGACTACCAGTTTTCCTTACAACTACTGGAAAATTGTATTTTATATACTAAGTAATCATAGAGAATAGTTTTAATCATACCAATTATACTTTACTCACATTGCATATAATCCACATTACTAGCAATTTTTCTTAAAATATGTATGTACAAATATATGGTAGGTCTTCCAGTGCTCATCCATGTCTGGTTCCCTTGCCTACCAGGCACACAGGAAAATTATACTTCCTGCCCACTCAGTACATAAGATTAACTCAGTTTAGTAAATTTTTTAGTAAAAGTGCCATATGCCATCCACAGGCCAAAGCAGTAACTCCATGTGTAAATCCTGTTAGTAAACTGCTTGTGTGACATCCTCATTACCAGAGGGACAAAGGGTCTCAGAAGGCCACAGTGAAGCCCCAAGATCAAAGTGGCTTAGAACACTGAAGACAGCTGCCCTAGGGTTGTCCAGACCTACAACAGACTTTGTAAGAGTAAAAAATAAACTTTCATTTTGTTAGGTCACTGCAAACTGGCACTGAGAACGCTACCACAGCATGGCCTAGCCCAGGGTTTCTCAACAGCAGCACTACTGACATCCTTCTGGGGCTGGATAATTCTTTGTTGTGGGTGTTATCCTGTGTATTACAGGATGTTAAACAGTATCCCAGCGTCTACCCATTAGTTACCAGCAGCATTCCTCAATGTGCCAAAAACATCTCTAGACACTGCCTTCCCCTACCTTGAGAAACTGAAAACTACAATATGCCTATGTGAATATATGCATGTATATTTGTTTATGTAGAGCTGACCTTTGAACAACACAAGGTTAGAGGTGCTGACCTGCTGCAGTTGAAAATCCATGGTTAGCTTACAGCCGGCACCCCATATATGCTGTTCTCCACATCCACAGTTTCGCATCCACAAATCCAACCAACCACAGACTGTGCAGTACTGCAGTTTTTCTACTACTGAAATAAATTCACAGATAAGTAGACCCTCATAATTCACACCCATGTTGTTCAAAGGTCAACTATATTATGAATTTATATGAGACCATAATTAACTCAATCTTTGTAAGACAAAAATATATGTTTTATAATGTATTTAAGACCAGATACTTTGTAGATCCTTAAGAAATATGAATTCCCATTTCTCAGGCTAAGAGAGTTAATTCATAAACTTACAAAAATCCAAACATCCCAAGTCTCTCTATAGCAAAGTAAACAAAATGTTCCCAAATGGTACATAAATCCATACATACGATGCTGTTCATTTCAGAGGACTCATAGCTCCCAACGGGGTGGACATTTCCAATGGGCTCCAAGCCCTCTTCATCCCACATGTACGTTCCATCAGAGCTATCAGATGGAGAGAGTTCAAATGAAGAACCAGCTCTGTAATCTGTGTCTGGTGAAATCAAGTTATTTCCAGAAGCATGTTTTGAACATTCACTCCTGTCTTCAATTGAATTTTTAAAAGAGAGGGGAAAAAAAGTTATTAGTTCACAAAATATAATTATTTGTTTCAAAAATATAAGCTTTAATAAACTGATATAGCAAAAGAGTTGGCAAAAAAGTATTCATAATCAGTATATTCTAAATCTAAACAATTAAAAAATCAAGATGTAAAATCTTAAAAATAACCTACTGAAATATTTCCCAATAAATTTCATTGAGCCATCTTTCACTTCTGCAGTATTTCTGGAAATGTAAATAAAGCCTCATATTCTTTGAATATTTCCTAGGGTATTTATTTTTAAGCACTGCCCAGGAAACTCCTTACTCTGTGTATATCATTTAATCTCACAGTTGCTTCCTAATAAGGAAATAAATTGCTCCAACAGTCATTCCTAACTAGAAGACCCTCAGACAGTCAAGAGTTTATAGATATCTTTAGGGATGGCCTACTCCCTCAGTCAGACTACATGCCTCTACCCAAACCCTCAGTTTGTTCTTTTTTCAATCCAGATAGGCAAAGAGATGTATTTTCTCCAGCATTCAGCACCAGGATTACTAAGGATAAAAAGAAATGTCAAACAGGTGCTACCTCTCTTCTCTCATTTAAAAAAAAAAAAAGCTTCTGCAGAAGTATAACCATTAGATTTGCTAAGCAAGAAAATCTAAGTCTTCCTTTAAAAAAAATGAAAATTGTCTAGGATAAAAAAATTCGTTAGATTGGGCATAACACCTATTAGTCCATTTACCCTTTGGTACAGCTTTACTCAATACACAGCAGTGATCTAGTTCCTAAGGGAAGACATGGTTTAAAATAGGATGCCACTGATTGGAGGAAGCAGGGAAAAAAAATAATTTTGAAACAAGCAGGAATGAGCCTGTGCATGACAAAGAACAAAGATAAGATACCACAGGGGAATGGATGTTTTATGGATGTTGTTTTAGCGTGAAAACTAGAACAAGGAACAAAAGTCACAAGGAAAGTCAATGTTGCTCCATTCCAATTTTGTCTAGGTCGGCTCCTCCATGAAATTGTTAGTATTTTGAAATTAATCAGAAGATGATTCTAAGTATAAATTCAGCTATATTATCTAGAAGAAAGCAAAGAAAAATAAGGACATTAATATTTACCAGAGACACTTATATCTATCCATTCATCAGTTTTACTGAAGGATTTTTCATTTTCCTTGGGGGAATCAAATATATCTTTTGGTGGTACATTTTCACACTTTTCTTCTTTGAGAGAAATTTCCTCTGGAGTTATTCTAGTTCTGTTGGAGTCTTCTATATCTATAAAATCATCACTGAAGTCTTCACTTAAATCGTTCTTATCAGAACTTGACAAAGAAGACAAGGAAATGTCATCCACATCATCACTCAGGTATCTAATTTTAGTATCACGCTTCATGGTCTGGTCATTTTCCGTTCTATAACTATCATTTTCAATTAGTTCTTGGTCCTTATCCACAGCTCTGTCTTTAGCCACAAGTACAGCGTCTTCCTCTATACATGTGTCAGCAGGTGAATTTTTATTACCATCAACTGTGAGAGTCCCAGAAAACGGAGGTCGGCTAGATTTCAGAAGAGAGGGATGAACCATCCTATAACCGAAAGTGGAAGTTACACCCTGGCCATTTGGTAAAGCCAACTTCTTTCCACCAGCAGCATAAGGCCTATTAAATCCATATCCTAAATGTTCATTCCCATTGAGGACTTCTGACGGCCGGGAATTTCTTGTTAGCATACTTGACCTCAGAGGCACTCTAATGGGTAGCTGTTGGTTCTGATAAGGCTTTGTAACATCTGCAGCTCTATTGAAGGAATGTGATCTGGTTATAGATGAAGGTGGAAGGAATGAATTCTGAATGGAATGTGAAAAACTCTGTGACCTTACCATTTTTTCACAAGCAAGTGATTTGATATTATCTAGAGATTGTACTAAGCTTTCTCCAGAACTGCCTCTGGTGGCACAAGAGTTTGCTCTAGGCCTTTGTATGCTACCAGCTGATCGGGTTCCGTAAAATCCATTCAACTGAGATTTTGGAGCACTGACTGAAGCATATGAAGTCCTTCCTAACAATGTGCCTTTGGTGAATTTACCCAAATTAGATGGTCCAGACAAAGACTTTTGGTTTAACTCCTCTGTAGATGACACAAACATAGTGGATGGCTTTGCTAACTTTGACGTAAGTAGAGACACATTTTTCAAACCTCCCTTCATCCCATTTTTATCAAACACTCCTTGAGTAGGTGCAATTTTTTCAGGATCAATTACTTTAGCATGTGAACTCTGAGTATTATTAGGCTCTTCAGGACTTTGTGCACTAAACTCATATTTATTTGCTGCTGTCCAGTTAAATGGATGGGACGATGAACCATCAGAGCCATTATTTTTGATGTAACTTTTGACGCTGCTACTCTTGGAAGTCCCCAACAAATTAACAGGTTTCCCATTTGGCATTGGCTGCAGTGTACTTCTTACAGATTTTGTTCCATACTTTGGCAACTTGGAACCCAAAAAAGTCTTGATTTGTGTTTTCTCTTCCATGAGCTATACGGTGCATTTGTTCTTAAAATTTGACAGAATCTGAGGAGATAAAAGAATAGATTAAACATGCCTAAATAAAGATAATAACATGGATTATCACATAATATGAATGCATATTCTTATGCAGCAAAGCCCAAAAGCTACTCCTGATTCCTACAGAACTTAGTAAATACTGAATGCACTAATTAATAACTTAATATTATAAGAAAATAAAGAACATCTTTATAAGCACTTGTATAAACTTGGGCTATGGATGATGATAGCAAAATCCAGAAATAATAAAATTAGACTACAAATCTGTAAAGAAAATAACACTACTATAGCACAACTTCCAATTTCTAATCCAAACTATTTTTCTGTTTAGGAAGACTTTATTTTCTTGGGCTCCAAATCACTGCAGACAGTGACTACAGCCATAAAATGAAAAGATGCTTGCTCCTTGGAAGAAAAGCATGATAAATCTAGACAGCACATTAAAGGAGAAACATCACTTTGCCAACAAAGGTCCATAGTATCAAAGCTATGGCTTTTCCAGCAGTCATATACAGATATGAGAGTTGGACCATAAAGAAGGCTGAGCGCTGAAGAATTGATGCTTTCAAACTGTGGTGCTGGAGAAGACTCTTGAGAGAGTCCCTTGGACAGCAAGATCAAACCAGTCAATCCTGAAGGAAATCACTCCTAAATATTCATTGGAAGGACTGAAGCTGAAGCTCCAATATTTTGGCCAACTGATATGAAGGGCCAACTCACTGGAAAGATCCTGATGCTGGGAAAGACAGAGGGCAGGAGGAGGAGGAGGTGACAGAGGACGAGATAATTGGATGGAATCATCAACTCAATGGAATGAGTTAGAGCAAACTCCAGGAGACGGTGAAGGACTGGGAAGCCTGGCATGCTGCAGTCCATGAGGTCGTTAAGAGTGACTAAACAACAACAACATCTCCTTTAAAAATAAAAATGTGTGATTTTGTTGTTGTTGTTTTTAAGCACACATGCTCTTATAAAAATTGGAATATATCTTTAAAATTTCATTATTAAAGCTTATGGGAAGGATGCAGATAAAGAATCCAACAGCAGTAAAAAAAAATTATTTTGGCATTAAGGAATAAAATTTCAGCTGTCATTTTAATCAAATATCTCAAAAGTATATCTATCCAGTAATATAAACATATACTACAGTTAGTGCCAGAGTGAGAAGTAAAATAATTTAATAAATTGATTAATCCATTAATTTCAACCTCTCAAGATTTATTTTAAAGGGAATTAAAAAAAACAATAAAAAGGTTCAAAGTACACACAAGAGCATAAAACAAGAAACAGAGTCCTCTGTCTGAGTAACTATTTACTATATTACAATATGTCATGTGATGACATTACAACTGAGATTAATATTAAATATTAAACATATTAAGATGTCTCAACAGTAACAAAAATATGGTATGGCCACTATATGATCTCTGTGGTTATACAGAAATGTTATAAGACCACATACAAGAGCAAAATTCAAATAAAAGCAAAACACATGCCTTAGGGTCACTCATTTAACTATGTATCTTAACACACTGTCTTTAATTTGTTGGTTTTATTTTTTCAATTAAAAAAAAACTGATTCTAATTCCTGACCTTAAGAATTAGAGAGTTTCTAAAGTATGTACCTGTTAGTTATTAGTCATGTCACTATCCTCAATAATAAATAAAAGGGACAGAGTATACAAAACGTGTGTTTGTGTGTCTGTAATTTTTCAGTCAAAAACCCACCAGCTACAATCAAACAAGAAAATGCTTAAACAAAGAATCTCTAAACTTTAAAAAGTAGTGGCCAGAAAAAGATTCCATACGGTGTGGTCGCTCCTAGCCTGATTACAAACTGCCTAGAAGGAGTAATGAGAGAAAACTGGTGAGTTAATAAAACCTGGAAACTAATAAATATCCTCTAATTTGGATGGAAAGACCTGATTAGGCATGCCCTAGAAAAGTCCAGGAAAACATCTCCAGCACAGCTTTGAAACCTAAGCTGAAGCAGGCAAAGTGACTATTACATTAGAACAACTTTTCTAAAATGTATATAGGCTTACTTATCAAATAAGCCTACACAAATACACAATGTTTGAGATTATGAAAATGTAAAACCGTTTAAACTGAATGACTATTTTAACAAACATTTCAACAACAATTATGTTTATACAAAATATATACTTAAACATCAGCTTACAGATAATATCCAAGAAACTTAAGGTAACAAAACCTTAGACAAACTAAATTAATTAATGGATAATCATTGGCTTACTACATCATTTCTAAGTAAGAATACTAAAACTTTGATTACTAAGAATAATTTCAAGTTTGCATATTTTGCTTCTTGTTATTGTATGCTACAAAAAGACTCTATCTTTGGGACATGTAAATGAACATGTTCATTTCTGTTACTTACAGAATCTGTACAGTGAATCCCATTTTTATATAAGTAACATGATAAACAGATAAAGATATCACATGGAGATATGTGTACACCTCTATATTTAAACACAAAAAATTGCTAATAGTGAGTACCATTAGGGAAGTGAGAATCAGGTGAAAAGAAAGCTTCTTTTACTTTTAATCATTATTGCTTATGTACTTTAAATATGCCCATATATTTGCCATTTCAAATGTTTTAATAAAAAAATTGCATTAAAATTTTTAAAAAATTTATTCAGTATAAAACAAGTTCTTAAAAATTATTTAAAATTAAGTTTACTAGTACATGAATATACTTAAAAAGACATAAAATAGAAGTCTGAATTAAAAAGCAAAAAAGGTTCTTTTAGTCAACAGATACCATTTCAATCTCCCCAGACTTCAACCTCAATTTAATGTTTCACATCAATTTTATCTTTAAAATTTTGTACTAAATTCAGCATTTCAATTCCACAATTCTAGTTCTTACCCTCACCTCTTTCTGCATGACTAGAAAGGCTCCCTCCATTATCAAGATTTCTACTTCACTTCTATACAGACTGTCAACAGTTATTCTCTCAAAGCACAGATCTCATCATATCATTCTACAGATTAAAAACCACATGCGGCCCAGGAACAATAAAATAAAACCCAAACCCACTGTACAGAGATCAAGCTTCTCTGTTAGGTTCTACCCTATCGTCGCAGTACTGTACATTCAAGCCAAGATACATTTCTATCATTCCTCAAAATCTATCCTCTACTTTCTACCTTGTATGCCCTTGCTAAAGTTGTAAAAACCACTTGGAAGACCCCACCCTCCAAATAAAACAACACTACACTCACAAACCTTTCCCGTTAAAACTAATCTTGCATCCTTCTCTAGTCCCTTCACACCACGAATAGAGCTGAGTTTGTCTTATAATTGTGTGCATGTCTGTTTGGCCCGTAGGAAGGTATGTGCCTGCTATAGGAGCACAAATATGATAGATCCTCAACTTTTAAGTAAACTCATAATCTTAGTGCAAATTAATTTAATAGTAAGTCAAGACTGAAAAGTAATAATGTCATTCTGTGGTAACGGCCCTAAGCAATCCATTCAGAAGGATTCTGAGGTGAAACCTAGACTCTGCAGTAAAGAATCATGATCAAACGTCTGCCACAAGCAGGAAAACAGCCAGCGTACCTAGGCCAGATGACTGCCATCCCATTTTCTGATAACAACCTTTACCACAAAACACACTCCACATGTACAAATCCTTTCAGGATGACCATAACAACACTGGTAATGATAGCAGATATCAGGGCCATCCTGCAAATCACTAGAGAACCCACATTAATGATTCTGTCCTCTGGTGAGTCATCTGTGAGTCAGAAAGGCCTTAATATTCCCCTGCCAGGCACGAGCAGACAAGAAGCGGAACATTCTTTCACTTCTCTATACTTCTACTTGACAGTCCGAAATAAGGGTAATATATGTTATCTCCCAAGAACATCTTAAGTATTAATAACTGAGAGGCACAAGTCCACACGAAAGACACTGTTACTAACAAAATACTTAGGGTGCTATCACTTGAGGGAAAAAAAAAGGATTAAGACAAAGTTAATCTGACAGCTCAGCTCTAAAGTTTCTGTATTTGCTTGTATTATGAATACCATCACTTCACTTGTTGATAAGCTAACTTCTGGTCTTCAAATATTCATGGAACTTTCTCCTATATTTGTTTATAACTTTGAAGCAGACAGTGTGAGTCAGCTTCATTTTAGGAGCTGTGATGTCTTTGATACACTTTACCTGATATGCGGTCCCCATTAAGCAATTAAAAAAGGCAGTCATAATGATTTGAAAAAGTACATGTTGACTACACGATCTAATGATACAATCTTCTCTGAAATACTTTACAATTGTCTTTGAGTTTTAATTTAACACTGAACTAAGAATAATTCATGGTACAAGATTTGGAAATGTCTGAAATTTTCTGAGTTACTTTCTAAAAGAGTATAGAAAGTATCGTATAAGTATATACTATATAGTACATTTAAAGTATGGTAATTCTGTATGGTAGAAACCTGTATGTGGGTCAAGAAGCAATGGTTAGAATCCTGTATGGAACAACTGATTGGTTCAAGACTGAGACAGTAGTACGGCAGGGCTGAGTGCTGTCACCCTGTTTGTTTAATCTACACGTTGAGCACATCATAAGAAATGCCAGGCTGGATGAGTTACACTGGGATTCATGTTGACATCGGGCAGAAAACAAAATTCTATAAAGCAATTATCCTTCAATTGTAAAATAAATAAATGAAAAATAAAATGCATTAAACAAGAAAAAAAGATAAGCGGGAGAAACATCAACCACTCTAATGGCAGAAAGCAAAAACGAACTAAAGAGTCTCCTAATGAGAGTGAAGGAGGGGAGTGAAAACGCTGGCTTAAAACCAAACATTAAAAAACAAAGATCATGGCATCCGGCCCCATTAGTTCAAGGCAAATAGAGGGGGGAAAGGTGGAAGCAGTAACAGATTTCCTCTTCTTGGGCTCTAAGATCACTGTAGATGGTGACTGCAGCCATGAAATCAAAGACGTTTGCTTCTTGGCAGGAAAGCTATGCCAAACCTGGACTGTGTGTTGAAAAGCAGAGACATTACTCTGCTGACAAAGGTCCCGTATAGACAAGGCTATGGTCTTCCCAGTGGTCACATATGGTTGTGAAAACGACTATAAAGAAGGCGCAGAGCACCAAATAATTGATGCCTTCAAACTGTGGTGTTGGAGAAGACTCCTGAGAGTCCCCTGGACAGCAAGATCAAACCAGTCAATCTTAAGAGAAATCAACCCTGAATACTCGTTGGAAGGACTGATGCTGAAGTTGAAACTGCAGTATTTTGGTCATCTGATGCAAACAGCCAACTCAATGGAAAAGACTCTGATGCTGGGAAAGATTGAGGGCAGAAAGAGAAGAGGGCATCAAAGAATGATGATGATGATGGCTGGATGGCATCACCAATGAAATGGACATGAACTTGGGCAAACTTTGGGAGATGGTGAGAAAGAGAGAGGCCTGGCATGCTGTAGTCTATGGTGTCACAAACACTGAGACACAACTGGGCAACTGAAAAACAAATTCACATTTAAAAGGATTTCCAAAACTAATTATAAATTCCTTATTTAAAAAATAGTAAATCAAAGTTTTTTGCTTGCATAAGGAATCCATAATTGGGTAAGAGGGGAAAAGAAGGAGCCAATATTACTGAGCACTTATATGACAGGAACCATCCTTATCACTTTGTCCCTGTTAATTGCTTAATCTTCCTAATATTATAAGGTGGTAGATTTCATCCTATTTTAAATAGATAAACCAAGATTCAGAAAAGCTAAAACACTTGTCCAAAGTCACAAGTTCATAAATTACTGAAGAGAATTCAGGTTCAAGTCCACTTGACTTCAGGATCTATGCAGACTGCCTTCCGGACAAAGGAATGAAATATTCTGAGTTTACTGACAGCCTGGGACAAGATTGAAGGAACTGGACAGAAGGGGTTAGAGGAGAAGCATGAAGACCGCAAAGAATGCAGGTAATGATTAAAGAAGTTTTTGCAGGGAAACAAGTAAGAGCTTTCACTTTTCAAATTCCTTTCATATCCATTACCCTATCATCTGAGGAGCCACCTACTCAAATTCTTTTTTTAGTTTTTCAAGTAGCTTTTTAGAAGGTATGAATTTGAATGCATTTCAGGGCTTTTACATAGGCATAAATTCATTCCAGAGTCCAAAAGCAATTAACTGAACAACAATGCTGATGACTACATGCCCCTACCAGTCAGTTCTGGAAACCTGCTTTCACATTCAGATAACTACATCTTAATTTTTAAAAAGAATTTTTTTTTTTTACCTTGTGTCACTCAACCAAATCCCCTTCTCCCTTGTTTTTTTCTGGCTGTCATCTATGTCAAGTTGATTCAAAGACTTGATTACAGCAATTAAATAAGCAAAAAATGGCATCCTCAAAAATAAAGGTTTAAAAACTTCATTCCAGCTTCCTCATGGCTTTAAAGAGTGCACACCAAGCTCAACACAAAACTCCACGGTTTTCTTAAGTCAAGCTGAACTTTTTGTCCTCAAGCTAAAATTTTTTCTCAGGCAGATGAAGATCAAAGCAACTTAGGATTTCAAAGTCTCAAAATGAATGTCTGGTTTAGGAACATTAAATGGTGCTATTAAACGTAGGTTCTAAGTATATTACTTCCTGAAACTTAAATTTAAGGAACAAAGAGAATACTAGTAGGTAAAGAAGGGCTAACCGCAAGCTCCTTTGGCCAAACCACAGAAGTTCCCTCTCCAAAGTATTACTATTTAGTTCAGATAAAACTCAATAACTACACAGGGTATCCAAATGAAGGTGGGCTCCAACTTCTTATCAACAAGCCAGGAAGCATTCCTCAGACCACTCCAGGTTTATGTTCCCTTCACTGGAGACCAAGTTCTTTGAGAATACAAACTATGCCTTTCACTCATCTGTTTCCTCACCGTGGTCTTAGTGAGGAAATTAAGTGGCTGGCACGTAACTGGCATTTTATAAATGCAGGTTGAAAGCAAGAAAAGCATATTCCTCAACAGTGATTTTGTGAGAACTGTGTTAGTTTTACCTCAAATCAACAATATAAACATCTATGTGTGTAAAACATAACACAATGTGGCACAAATATAAGCTTCTGTTTGTAAACTCCTACTTTCCTAGGTAGAACAGGTACCCAAATTCGTGACACTAGCGTTCTTCTTCACCCCTCCTCAAACCACACTTTGTTATTAAACCCAGTAAAGAAGCCAATCTCTTCCTTGATAGCTTCCTTCTTAAGAATTTATTCCAGTTTGGAATCTCATTCCCTATCCATACCCATGCACACCTAACTCTCTGGTTTTTTCCAAGGAACCTAAAACTTTTGACCTAAAACTTCATTTTAAGAAAATAAATTACAAAAGAAATGGGATGACACAATCAGTCTTAGTCTGACTGTGCTCTTTAAATGCTGACTCTTTGTGTGACTTAATTACAAAGTATTTAAGATAATCACTCTACAACTTTTAATAGAACTAGGATAGTCATATTTTAACTTTTTTTTTTTCTTTTGGCTGCACAGCTTGTTGGATCTTAGTTCTCTAGCCAGGGATCAAGTCCACATACCCTGCAGTGGAAGTGCGGAGTCCTGACCACTGGACTAGGAGGAACTCCTTTAACATTTTTAAAAAGTAACAATCCTCAAGCTAGTTAACAGCATTTAATCAATCCCGAGGTACTGGCACTCCGAATTTTCTTGATTTGGCAAAAATCAGAATGATTAAGGTTAGGTACAGTATTTGCATCTATAAGTTGGTTATGAGGTAAGGCATAAGGACCATTGAATATAAGAGCAATCTTACTGTACTTAGGACTAACACAATTCAACTTCTTCCTCTGCAGGGAAACCCCACTTGTCTCACTGCATACCTCCACATCAGATTACTACAACACATTTTTATTAAGCATCAATGAGACAAGATAAGGCATATAGGTTAAGATATAATGCCTGCAGGAGGAGCTTATGCTCTGGCAAATGAAGGAAAGTTTTCATCACGGCAACAACTTAGAATACATTAATTCAGTCATCAGACACGTATTGAAAGCCTTTTTAAAGACTTTCCTGGTGGCTCAGATGGTAAAGCGTCTGCCTGCAATGCAGACTCGCCTCCGATCCCTGGGTCGGGAAGATCCCCAATGGCAACCCACTCCAGTATTCTAGCCTGGAATATTCCATGGATGGAGGAGCCTAGTGGGCTACAGTCCATGGGGTCACAAAGAGTCAGACACAACTGAGCGACTTCATTTTCACTGAAACACTGACTACAAATCAGGCTGTGCTAGAGGCTGTAGATATAAGACACTCCAATACAGAGAAAAGACATACAGACAAGAAAAAGGCAACAAAGTACCATAACTGCTATAGGCCAGCATACCATGAGGGCACAAAAAGAGAAGCATTTAATTGGCAGAAGGGGTTTTCACAAATGGTGTCACAGAGGAAGTCAATGCTTGAGTTGAATCTCAAATGATACATAGTAAATAATAATAAAGACACTTAACATGAGAAGCAGTACAGCCTAAGAGCATTAACAAAGGCAAAGAACCAGCATGGCACATTCAGGAAACTTACTAAACAAGGAGAGTGAACAGGGTTCAAAGATGCAGCAGGAAAAAAAGAGAAAGTGAATGGGGAAAATACAGTCTGTGAAAGGCTTTAAATGCCATATTAAGAATTTGAACTCTACTATGGGCAATTAGGAAGTCAAAGGTTTTAAGCCAAAAAACAACAATGATCTGATCTGAATTTTGAAAACTGACTCTGATTTCAGTATGAAATTTGCATCACAGGAAGGGAGACAGAATAAGAGGTTTTAACATGAGAAAGATGGCAAGGATTGTAGCAAAAAGGTTAGAGGAAAAAGTACAAATGAAAACAATGTTAGCAATACTGAATTTTGAGAACTGTATCACAATTGTAGCCACAAAACAGGAGCACAATATTTAATGAATAATTGATTGATTAGGTACAGAAGATGGAAATGGATGAATAACTGACTGACTGATTAGATGTAAAGAGGAAAGTATTCAGGATTCTAGGTTTGTCTGGCTGAACAGAGGAGGGTACCTTTAACTGAAGACAAATATTATACATCGGGAAACATTCCATGAACTTAGCATGCCAAGCTGACTCTGAGGGACCTACAGAGGGTGCTAGTGGGGGTATTTACTAGCCATGGAAAGGAGTCTGAAATGCAAGGGCAAGGTCCAAATCAGAGATGATGATTTTTGGATTTGTGAGTATAGAGATAATTGTCAAATGTTCCACCAGAAACAGATAAGGTCACCTGGGGAAAATGTAGAAAAAGGAAAAAAAGACTGAGGGCACTGTCCAGGGTATCACCAACAGTTAAGAAATGAAGAAGAAAACAACAACAACAACAAAAAGGCAGCTGAGAATGCATAATCCAAAGGAAAGGAAAGAACTGGAAGAGAATTTGAAAATGATAACAGGCAGTAGTGTCAAATTCCACAGATAAGCAAAGAAACACTAAATATTGAAAAGAATGATCACCCTTTGGCAGTTTGCAAACTTGGTCACCTTTGCCAGAGGAGTTTCAGGGGATAAGACAAGGCACAGAAAACTAACTATAGAGATCTCAAGAGTAAATAAAAGATGAAGAAATGGAGCCAGGAAATGTGACCCATTCTCTCAAATAGAAAAAGGCAATAACCTGAGAGTATATAAAGGTAATAGTTTTGGTTTTTTCTAGTTTTGGACAAAGGTTCATCCAGTCAAAGCTATGGTTTTTCCAGTAGTCATGTATGGATGTGAGAGTTGGACTATAAAGAAAGCTGAGCACCAAAGAATTGATGCTTTTGAACTGTGGTGTTGGAGAAGACTCTTGAGAGTACCTTGGACTGCAAGGTGATCCAATCAGTCCATCCTAAAGGAGATCAGTCCTGGGTGTTAATTGGAAGGACTGAAGATGAAGTTCCAGTAATTTGGCCACCTGATGCAAAAAACTGATTCATTACAAAAGCTCTTGATGCTGGGAAACATTGAAGGCAGGAGGAGAAGGGGACGACAGAGGACAAGATGGTTGGATGGCATCACCCACTCGATGGACAAGAGTTTGAGCAACCTCCAGGAGTTGATGATGGACAGGGAAGCCTGGCGTGCTGCAGTCCATGGGGTCACAAAGAGTCAGACATGACTGAGAGGCTGAACTCAACACTTGTACTTAAGTCTAAGAAGATACTTCTCACCACCTAAAGGTATCAGAGGTGGCTAAGAAATCAAGAGAGGAAAATGAAAAGCAATTCTCTATACAGGAACATGCCACAAGAGCACTGGAAGTCGAACTGTTTGATTCAAATGATGCAGAGAGAAATTCTAAAAGCAGTTTGGGGAGGAAATCTTAAGTAAAAGGATTGATAATGAACTAGAAGCCAGTCAGCTTCATCATTAAAAGGAAATTAAGGAACAAATAAAGAAAAATGAAGCTATAAAATGACAACCGGGAAATTTTAAGTGAGACAAGACAGATAAAAGAAGACATGTTTTTGCCAAGAAGTAGTAGGTGAACTTCAGGGAAATCTAAAACTTATAAAATAAATAAAAGGCAAAAAGATGTTGGAAGAGAATACAAATACCAGTAGACAATGATTATTAAAGGAGGAAAAACAGCAAGTAGAAATTCATACTGATATAACTGGGAAATAAAAATCAAAACCATCTGAAGGTGAAAATAACTGTTATTTGAGATGAATTACAAAATCTATAGGGTCGCAAAGAGTCTGACATGACTTAGCGACTGAACAACAGCAAAATAATATTGGAATGGACCACCATGAGGGAAAATGCCAGCAAAGAAAGACAGAAGTTGCAGGTAACCTCAAAAGGATTTATCTGAATTCTACAATCAAGTTGCTGATGAAAGACTAAGGTAGAAAAAGATTGTAAAATGGTGCAGACTCTTCCTATGGAGTGATACCATTTGTGGGTAGTAATGGTGTTACTTGTCAGGTCAAAGAAATGAGGCATGTCACATTCAGCGGACTCAGAGCAAGAAACATGCCTGCAATGTTTTTAACACTTGAAATAGTACTATCAAATGTAATTATTTTATGTAAGCATTTTTATTTTGTAAGTGTCTCATATAAGGAAAATCAATGTAGAACCTAAGATAGTTACAGCTTCGGCAATTTTTATAAAGCTTAGGTGGATTTTTTTAATTAATTTTGCAACATTTCAGGGTCATCTTTATATTAAATTTTAGAAATTATAGATTTATTGTAGTCCTAAAGAGATTTTTCTACTTAATCAATGCCCTTTCTACAGACACAACAATAAGAATAGGACAGAAAATAGCAGAAGGCATCATGCATAGTGGAAGTATTTCATGACACTATAGTTTCAATTAATGGTGTTTGTGTGTGTATACAGCATGTAAAATGTTCTGAACATTATATGTGAAAATACAGAAGGATAAAACATTCTATTGCAACATCTTAGAAACTTTTAAAATGTAAAGACCCTACCAACAAACTTTTGCATATACATAAAACTTTGCATACTGGCCGTCAGTCATCCAGAGAATCGCTCCCCTCATTCTTTCCCTTTCCCCAGACCTGAGTAGACACTGTCACATGATGGCCAGTTTAAAAAATTATATTGCATTGGTCAAAAAGTCCTTTACCCATTCATCTGTGGATGGACATCTAGGTTACTTCCATGTCCTAGCTATTGTAAATAGTGCTGCAATGAACACTGAGGTACATGTGTCTTTTTCAGTTTTGGTTTCCTCCAGTGTATGCCTAGAAGTGGTACTGCTGGGTCACATGGTAGTTTTATTCCTAGCTCCTTAAAGAATCTCCATACTGTCTTCCATAGTGGCTGTATCAATTTACATTCCTATCAGCAGTGCAAGAGGGCTCCCTTTTCTCCAAACCCTCTCCAGCATTTGTTGTTTGTGGGTTTTTTGATGACAGCCATTCTGACTGGTGTGAGGTGATATCTCATTGTAGTTTTTGATTTGCATTTCTCTAATAATGAGTGATGTTGAGCATCTTTTCACGTGTTTGTTAGCCATCTGTACGTCTTCTTTGGAGAAATGTCCGTTTAGGTCTTTTGCCCACTTTTTGATTGGGTTGTTTGTTTTTCTGGTATTGAGTTGTATGAGCTGCTTGCGTATTTTGGAAATTATACCTTTATCACTTTCCTCATTCTGTTTAAATGTCCTTAATGCTCATCTAATAACACTTGATTCTTTGCACATATCAATTCAAAAGACTAATTCCAATCAATTTTATTTTCTGAATTTAACTACTAATACCCAATGGTGTTACAGTCTATTACTTTGGGTTGTACAAACATAAAATAATGTTTTATAAGAAAACAGCTTTCCAAGTATTCAAATAAACATCTTGAAGCTTGGACATTACTATAACTCAATTCTAAAGACATCTCTCTGTAAAAACAAAGTATGGATTTATTTTTAAGTCTACTTTTAAATATGTTAGTTACATAAGTAAGATTTTTCTCAGAAAAAAAGCTTTCTAAACTTTAGTTATACTTACCACTTAATTATTAGTTTTAACTGAAAGTAATATCAAAATAGTATCCTATTTCAGGAAAGTAGGAATCATAGTATTGGTAGAAAAGAGTCAAATACTGTACCAGCAGTCTGTCTGGTGCCTTCAAGAATAATTTAGGCAGGAAAGAAGACTCACCTACCACGCAGCCATTCCAACCATCTCAGGTCTCTGAGCCCATTTAATACATTACTGCAGAAAAGTCAAAATGTTTTTAAATCTCAAAGAAATAAATGTTGGGCCTTAGTTTAACTTTAGCAATTTCAGCTGATGAGCTCAGAAGGGTTAACAATGTGATAAAGCCACACAACAGGTAATCTTAGACTGCACTAAAAGAAAAGTGCACTACATAAATCAGGAGAGTTAATGCAGACTATTAACTCTAACTTAGCAAGCTGGCTTCCTGGGCTGCTTATTGTAGATGGCGGAGTAAAAGTTCCTCATCTTCTCCTGCAGGAACTAAAAAATTACAACTCGCTGCTGAACAACCGTCGACAAGAGAATGTTGGATCCCACCAAAAAAAAAAAAAAAATACCCATATCCAAGGGCAAAGGAAAAGCCCCAGCAAGATGGTAGGAAGGGTGAAATCACATTTAGAATCAAACCCCATACCCGCCAGAGACACTCGGAGGGCTCAAACAAACCTTATGCACACCAGGACCCAGAGACCCCACAGAGACTGAGACAGAAGTGTGTTTGAGTGTCTCCTGTGGAGGTACAGGTCAGCAGTGGCCTGCCGCAGGGGCAGGGGCTCTGGGTGCAGCAGACCAGGGTACAGCATAAGCCCCCTTGGAGGAGGTCACCAATAACCCCACCTTAGAGCCCCCAGAACTTACACGGGACTGGGGAAACAGACTCTTGGAGGGCACAAACATAACCTGTGTGCATCAGAACCCAGGAGAAAGGAGCAGTGAGTCCACAAGAGACTGCTCCAGACTTGCCCATGAGTGTCCAGGAGTCTCTGGCGGAGGCGTGGGTTGGCGGTGATCTGCTGCAGGGTGGGGGGCACTGAGTGTAGCATGGCACCTTTTGAAGGAGGTCATCATTGTCTTCATTACCTCCACCATAGTTTGGCCTCAGGTCAAACAACAGGGAGGGAACACAGCCCCGCCCATCAACAGAAAATTGAGTTAAAGATTTACTGAACATGGCCCTGCCCATCGGAACAAGACTCAGTTTCCCCCTTAGTCACTCTCTCTCATCAGGAAACTTCCATAAGCCTCTTATCCTTATCCATCAGAGGGCAGACAGAATGGAACCCACAATCACAGAAAACTAACCAAACTGATCACACGGACCACAGCCTCATGTAACTCAATGAAACTATGAGCCACGCCACGTAGGGCCACCCAAGACAGATGGGTCATGGTGGACAGTTCTGACAAAATGTGGTCCACTGGAGGAGGGAATGGTAAACCACTTCAGTATCTTGCCTTGAGAACCCCATGAACAGTATGAAAAGGCAAAAGGATAGGACACTGAAACATGAACTCCCCAGGTCAGTAGGTGCCCAATATGTTACTAGAGATCAGGGGAGAAATAACTCCAGAAAGAATGGAAGAGACGGAGCCAAAGCAAAAACAACACCCAGTTGTGGATGTGACTGGTGATGGAAGTAAAATCTGATGCTGTACTTTACAGAGCAATACTGCATAGGAACCTGGAATGTTAGGTCCATGAATCAAGGCAAATTGGAAGTGGTCAATCAGGAGATGCTGACAGTGAACATCGACATTTTAGGAATCAGTGAATTACAATGGACTGGAATGGGTGAATTTAACTCAGATGACCATTATATCTACTACTGTGGGCAAGAATCCCTTAGAAGAAATGGGAGTAGCCATCGTAGTCAACAAGAGTCTGAAATGCAGTACTTGGATGCAATCTCAAAAATGACAGAATGATCTCTGTTCGTTCATTCCTAAGGCAAACCATTCAGTATCACTGTAATTCACATCTATTCCCAAACCAGTAATGCTGAAGAAGCTGAAGTTGAAGGGTTCTATGAAGACCTACAAGACCTTCTAGAACACCCAGAAAAGATGTCCTTTTCATTATAGGAGACTGGAATGCAAAAGTATGTAGTCAAGAAACACCTGGATTAACAGGCACATTTGGCCTGGGAGTACAAAACAAAGCAGGGAAAAGGCCAACAGAGTTTTGCCAAGAGAACACACTAGTCATAGCAAACACCTTCTTCCAACAACACAAGAAAAGACTCTACAGATGGACATCACCAGATGGTCAACACCAAAATCAGACTGATTATATTCTTTGCGGCCAAAGATGGAGAAGCTCTATACAGTCAGCAAAAACAAGACCAGGAGCTGCCTGTGGCACAAACCATGAACTCTTGATTGCCAAATTCAGACTTAAATTGAAGAAAATAGGGAAAACCACTAGACCATTCAAGTATGACCTAAATCAAATCCCTTTCAATTATACAGTGGAAGTGACAACAGATTCAAGGGACTAGATCTGATATAGTGCCTGAAGAACTATGGACGGAGGTTCATGACACTGTACAGGACGAAGGTATCAAGATGATCCCCAAGAAAAAGAAATACAAAAACGCAAAATGGTTGTCTGAGGAGGTATTAAAAATAGCTGAGAAAGGAAGAGAAGTTAAAGGACAAGCAGAAAAGGAAAAATTGAATCCATCTATTTGAATGCAGAGTTCCAAAGAATAGCACGGGAAGATAAGAAAGGCTTCCTCAGTGATCACTGCAAAGAAATAGAGGAAAACAACAGAACAAAAAAGACCAGAGATATCTTCGAGAAAATTAGATATATCAAGGGAACATTTCATGCAAAGATGGGCTCAATAAAGGACAGAAATGGTATGGACCTAACAGAAGCAGAAGATATTAAGAAGAGGTAGCAAGAATACACAAGAAGAACTATATAAAAAAGATTTTCAAGACCCAGATAACCCAGAGTGACCACAAGACCCAGATCACTCACCTAGAGCCACACATCCTGGAAAGAGAAGTCAGGTGGGCCTTAGGAAGCACCACTATGAACAAAGCCAGTGGAGGTGATGGAATTCCAGTTGAGCTATTTCACATCCTAAAAGATGATGCTGTGAAAGTGCTGCACTCAGTATGCCAGCAAATTTGGAAAACTCAGCAATAGCCACAGGACTGGAAAAGGTCAGTTTTCATTCCTATCCCAAAGAAAGGCAATGCCAAAAAATGTTCAAGCTACCCCACAATTGCACTCATCTCACACGCTAGCAAAGTAATGCTCAAAATTCTCCAAGCCAGGCTTCAACAATATGTGAACCATGAACTTTCAGGTGTTCAAGCTGGATTTAGAACAGGCAGAGGAACCAGAAATCAAATTGCCAACATCTGCTGGATCATTGAAAAAGCAGGAGAGTTCCAAAAAACATCTGCTACTGCTTTACTGACTACGCCAAAGCCTTTGACTGTGTAAATCACAACAAACTGTGGAAAATTCTTCAAGAGATGGAAATACCAGACCATCTGACCTGTCTCCTGAGAAATCTGTATGCTGGTCAAGAAGCAACAGTTAGAACTGGACATGGAACAACACAATGGTTCCAAATTGGGAAAGGAGTATGTCAAGGCTGCATATTGTCACCCTGCTTATTTAACTTATATGCAGAGTACATCATGCGAAATGCCAGGCTGGATAAAGCATAAGCTGGAATTAAGATTGCCAGGAGAAATATCAATAACCTCAGATATGCAGATGACACTAAGATAGATCATGGCATCCGGTCCCATCACTTCACAGCAAATAGACGGGGAAACAATGGAAATAGTGAGAGACTATATTTTTAGTGGCTCCAAAATCACTGCAGATGGTGACTGCAGCCATGAAATTAAAAGATGCCTGCTCCTTGCAAGAAAAGCTATGAGCAACCTAGACAGCATAATAAAAAGCAGAGACATTATTTTTCTGACAAAGGCCCATCTAGTCAAAGCTATGTTTTTTCCAGTAGTCTTGTATGGATGCTGAGAACTGGGACTATAAAGAAAGCCGAGTGCCGAAGAATTGATGCTTTCGAACTGTGGTGATGGAGAAGACTCTTGAGAGTCCCTTGGACTGCAAGGAGATCAAACCAGTCCATCCTAAAGGAGATCAGTCCTGGGTGTTCACTGGAAGGACTGATGCTGAAGCTGAAACTCCAATACTTTGGCCATGTGATGCAAAGAGCTGACTCACTAGAAAAGACCCTGATGCTGGTAAAGATTGAAGGCAGGAGGAGTAGGGGACGACAGAAGATGAGGTGGTTGGATGGCGTCACTGCCTCAATGGACATGAGTTTGAGTAATCTCCAGAAGTTGGTGACAGGAAAGCCTGGTGTGCTGCAGTCATTGGGGTTGCAAAGAGTTGACACGACTGAGCAACTGAACTGAATTAACTCTAGTTGGAATGACATTATGAGTAGTACATTCTATCCTTTTTTATTAAACTATTAACTCTTTACTTAAAAATTTAAAAATGTCTTCCTGTAATTTTACTACCCTAACAAAACTGTTCTCATTACCTTATTTCCCTTTTCAATTACATCTATATGCCAAAGTCAGCTATGATAAATATCTAAAAACAATACTCTACTCTTAAATATCATTACTTTATAAATATTCCCCAGATATATATAGTTATTATTTTAATGGCTATAATATACTATACCGAATTTATATGCTATAAATTATTTTACCACAAATTACTGAACCAATTATGAGAAATATGGAGAAGCATGGTGAAGTAGATGGACAGAGTATAAGTATCTTTATCTTTCAATAAACCACTTTTATTTAGAGTTACCCTGGTGCAAGGGTGAAGAACCATGTCAAGATGAAAAACGAAGCATTTACAAATGTTTTAGCCTAGCAAAACCAAGAGAATGTATTATTACTGTTGTCAAGTAGTTTAAGTCAAAAAGAAGCAGAACTAGGATCAGTGGATGGAAATAACAGAAAGGCAGTTTTCAGTCCAAAATAATGAAAACTTTTCAAACTGTCAGAATTTACTCAACAAGTTAATGCATTCAAAAACAAGACAGATAATCACCTGCCAGAGATAGTGCAGACTCTTACACTGAGTGGGCAGTAGAACTAAAAACCTCCCAGGTTTCCTTTTACAAGGGTATTCAAATATTTATTAATGACTTGCTAAGATCCTAGCAATATACTAAGTGCTAGGTATTCAAAAGTTGACAGAACATACATGACTCTTATGGTTTTTGCAATCAGTCTTGTGTAGGAAACAGAGAAAAAGAAAAAAAAAACAAGTAAACAATTATGAATCATAAATCCTATGAAGGAAAATGGTGAAATGCTATAGGAGAAAAGAGCAGACTGGGCATCAAGGAAAGCATCTCAGAGGGATAATATTTAAGTTGTTACTTAAAAGGAGCTAGCAGTCTGGTGCAATGAAAAGCCAATCAAGGTTATAAGCAAGAGAGTGACACGATCCAATTTTCATTTCTAAAAGATTATTCCAGCTGTTACGTGGAGAATGAATTGTAAGAGAGAAAAGATGGAACCAGGGAAATCAGTTTAGAAGCTAGGCAGAAAGGATTCACAAGAGAAATATGGAGAGAAATAGTAAAGTAGATGGACAGAATGGAGTTCAAGGTGACTGGGGAGATAGCAGCGACAGTATTTGGTGATAGATTAAATGGAACAACTTATGGTTGTTCTAATGGTGCTGCCATTTTCTGAGATGGAAAGACGGGGGGAAAGACAAGATGCAGAATAAAAGGCAAATGTAACTTAAGTCTCCACGATTTCCTTTAAACCTTTAACAGAAAACTGCTACCAAAAATCTCTCAAGATTCATTCTCTGCTCTTTAAAAGGCAGTCTGTGAAAGGGAGTAAAAGCTATAAGAGATTCATTCAATTTTCTTTTAAATTGGAATACAAGTGGTAGATTAAATTATTTTATCAATGTAAAATTTAGTGAAGTAGTTTGTATTCACTATTCTTGCCCACTCCAGCATTCTTGCCTGAAGAAGCCCATGGACAGAGGACCCTGCTGGGTTACAGTCCATGGTGTCGCACAGTCTGACACAACTGAAGCGACTTAGCACGTACACATCATGACATATGCAACTTACTCCCAAAAGCCCGGCACATGTGGGCACATGCAAGAATACAGACATATGTATACATATACGTGTTTATGTTGGCATGAAATATTAACAACATAAAGACTACTGGATAAAGACTACTCAGTCTCTGTATTACTCTTATTCTTGTTAACTTTTCTGAATATGAAATAATTTCCAAATTTAAAAAAAAAAAGTTTTAAGCAGTCAGTCCTAAATTTCTCTTATTCATACTAAATAATCAACCCACCTCACATATATTTACCCTCAACAAGCCAACTTGTCTCTTCTACTACCCAGAGCAGTGTCCCCACCAGGGAGATAAGAAGCAGACACAACAGCTCCACAAAGAGATGGCACGAGAAGAGGTGAAGGACTAGAACAGGTTTTTTGCAATTTGCAACCTCACATGAAGTACAGTATCTGTACTTCTGCCCTCTGGAATGTTCTATGTCTTATGTTCTGATCTATACCAACCTACCAGATGACAGCTCTGTGCTTCTGTATTTTCTCTTTTCATGTAACATAAACAATAAACCCCACTGTAGAATCAGCATGTTCATGTGATCTCCACCTGGATTAGGTGTTCCTCCAAAAGATTCCCATACCTCTCTAAGTACAGCAAGTATCACACTATTTTATCTTTAAAATTATGTCTACATGTGTTCCACTTTCTCTACTGGACTGGAAGCTCCTTGAAAACAAGGACAACATATTTGAATAATTTTCATTCTTAAAGATGTAAAAAAAAAAAAAAGTAAAAGCTACTGAGTGAAGAAATGAAAGTTACTTAAGAATATAAATATGTTATGACTACAATTCTAGTAAAAGGGTTTTTTTTTTTACCTTGGACATAGCAATATGTAGGAAAGAGTCTTATTCTAATTCCATAGCAAAAGAGACATAACAACTAGGGATTGCTGATAAAGAAATGAAAATACTAATATCCCTATGAACAATTCCCAAACCATGTTTACTTTAAAGACACAAATAATAGTTAATTTGATAAACTATGACTGAAAAAAGTTAAAGGCTGAAGTCTGAGTATCAACCACACCTTTAAATCAAAGTACATTTATATTTAACCTATACTGGCAACTGGCCAATACAACGCGTGGAACACTGCAGTAACAAGAAAATACATGTCATAAGATTCTAGACAGAACTTTGTTCTCTGTTATGAAAGAATGTTTAAATAAAATTATGTCAGGTAAGAATAGTCAACTTAGTACACAAATTAAAAACTAATCATTTTACTGTAAAAGGTAGTCTTTCAACTGCTACAATTAAACTTGCCAGACACGACACAAACGAAAATACACAAACAGAAAGGGCATAAAGTACTTCCAAAAAAAAAAAAAACACAACTAAAAAATAGAAATACATCTTTACCCAAAATGACTATAAAGTAATATTTCAAAAGGTCTCACTATCAAATGTTAAAATACCAAATGCATGAAGGATACTTTTGGGCTTATAAAATGAACAAAAGTTAGGTGAGTCCCTAGTAGGGCTTGATCCTCTTTTAGTACTTAGAAAATCCAAGTAATAATACAGCACAACACTGTCAGTTAGTCATTCCAACTCCTCCGGGATTAGCTCTTTTTCTATTTAATACTGCTTAGGTCTATGTTAAATAAGCAGGGTGACAATATACAGCCTTGACCTACTCCTTTTCCTATTTGGAACCAGTCTGTTGTTCCATGTCCAGTTCTAACTGTTGCTTCCTGACCTGAATACAGGTTTCTCAAGAGACAGGTCAGATGGTCTGGTATTCCCAACTCTTTAAGAATTTTCCACACTTTATTGTGATCCACACAGTCAAAGGCTTTGGCATAGTCAATAAAGCAGAAATAGATATTTTTCTGGAACTCTCTTGCTTTTTCAATAATCCAGCAGATGTTGGCAATTTGATCTCTGGTTCCTCTGCCTTTTCTAAAACCAGCTTGAATATCTGGAAGTTCATGGTTCATATATTGCTGAAGCCTGGCTTGGAGAATTTTGAGCATTACTTTACTAGCATGTGAGATGAGTGCAATTGTGCAGTACTTTGAGCATTCTTTGGCATTGCCTTTCTTTGGGATAGGAATGAAAACTGACCTTTTCCAGTCCTGTGGCCATTGCTGAATTTTCCAACTTTGCTGGCATATTGAGTGCAGCACTTTCACAGCATCATCTTTTAGGATGTGAAATAGCTCAACTGGAATTCCATCACCTCCACTACTGGACATGGAACAACAGACTGGTTCCAAATAGGAAAAGGAGTACATCAAGGCTGTATACTGTCACCCTGCTTATTTAACTTATATGTAGAGTACATCATGAGAAACGCTGGGCTGGAAGAAGCACAAGCTGGAATCAACACTGCCGGTAGAAATATCAATAACCTCAGATAGGCAGACAACACCACCCTTATGGCAGAAAGTGAAGAGGAACTAAAAAGTCTCTTGATTAAAGTGAAAGGAGGAGAGTGAAAAAGTTGGCTTACGGCTCAACATTAAGAAAACGAAGATCGTGGCATCTGGTCCCATCACTTCATGGGAAATAAATGGGGAAACAGTGGAAACACTGTCAGACTTTGTTTTTTTGGGCTCCAAAATCACTATAGATGGTGACTGCAGCCATGAAATCATAAGACGCTACTCCTTGGAAAAAAAGTTATGGCCAACCTAGATAGCATGTTGAAAAGCAGAGACATTACTTTGCCAACAAAGATCCGTCTAGTCAAGGCTATGGTTTTTCCAGTGGTCATGTATGGATGTGAGAGTTGGACAGTGAAAAAGGCTGAGCGCCAAAGAATTGATGCTTTTGAACTGTGGTGTTGGAGAAGACTCCAAGGGACTGCAAGGAGATCCAACAAGTCCATCCTAAAGATCAGTCCTGGGTGTTCAATGGAAGGACTGATGTTGAAGCTGAGACTCCAATACTTTGGCCACCTCATGTGAAGAGCTGACTCATTGGAAAAGACCCTGATACTGGGAAGGATTGGGGGCAGGAGGAGAAGGGGACAACAGAGGTTGCAATGGCTGGATGGCATCACCGACTCAATGGACATGGGTTTGGGTAGACTCCGGGAGTTGGTGATGGACAGGGAGGCCTGGCATGCTACAGTTCACGGGGTCACAAAGAGTCAGACATGACTGAGTGACTTAACTGAACTGAACTGAGGTCTATTTACCCTAAGTTGCTTCAGTTGTGTCTGACTCTGTGACCCTATGGACGGTAGCCTGCCAGGCTTCTCTGTCCACAGGTTTCTCCAGGCAAGACTACTGGAGTGGGTTGTCATTTCCTCCTCCAAATGATCTTCCTGACCAAGCAATCAAACTCATGTTTCATGTCTCCTGCACTGGCAGGCAGGTTCTTTTTACCACTAGCGCCACCTGGAAGCCCCACTACTTAGGTCTACTTGTGGTCTATGTCATTCTTCTTCTCCACTCATGAGAGTTTCCTGACATTAGGCACATTATCCCAGTGAGCTTCCCAGAGTCACTGTTCTGGACTCATCCAGACTTGCCCCAGAAATGCTCCAGCCTCACTGAGGAAAAGTAGGGTTCAGCTCAATCATTAGCTCCTTGGCAATGACAAGTACTGGATTCTAACCACCCTCTCTGCACTCTCTCATGAGTAGAAGAATACAATGCTTCCTACTCAGCTGGGCACTCTATGATGGCTGTCTGTTCTCCTAGTTTCCTTTAGATCTCTCCAACTCATGGAATACAATGTGCATGTCAATTTGTAATAACTCTCAACTCCATCCTGTCTTCTCCAACACCACCTCATTTCCTAATCTAGAATCTTACCATCTCTAGCCAGTATTCTAGCATAATTTTTCTTAATTCCCTATGTTGTTTCTTCCCCTTCATTTCATCCCTATAGCTTTCCCAGAGTTGATATTTAAAATCACAAATCCGATCATTTCCCTCTTCAACTCTAACTCTTTCAGTGACCTTCCAAAGAACAAATGCTTTAAACAGTACTAACAACAGCCGGTGACATCTACTGAGGACTTGTATCCCAGGTATCTACAATACCTCATTTAAACCTCACAACTATCCTACAATGTAGATATTTTCATTATTCTCATTTTGTAAATTTAAGCAAAATGAAACGGGAGAAATCACACTAGCTATCCACAGACATACAGACACTAAGAAAATGCAACTAAACATAACACAGGGAGCTCAGCTTGGTGCTGAGACGTCATAGGGGGTGAGGTGGAAGGAGGGGCTGGGACGGAGGCTCAGGAAGGAAGGGGATACGTGTATACCTCTGGCTGATTCATGCTGTTGTACAGCAGAATCCAACACATTTTAGAGCAATTATCCTCCAACTACAAACAAAAATTAAAAGAAAATACAGTTAAGACTACAAAAACCTTCAAAATATGGCTTTCTTTCCCTTGCTACAGCTCTCTCTCATCACTGCACAATAAACCCTGTCTTCCACTTATACCAAACCACCCAAGGATCTGTGACCATACCATGATCTTTCAAGACTTATCAGTCTTGGAACCACACTACCCACCTTGGCTCAAAATGCCCATTCACTCACCTTGGTCCACCTTAGGGACTCTCTCTGAAGACTTTTTACCTTTCTTTCTTACCTCATCCTCAAGGGTGCTCCCTAGGCAGAACACTATAAGCCAAAATGATACACACACCCCACTCTAAATGTCAAAATGCTACATTACAGATGCTCAAATAGATTTTCCAACATAATTTCCAAGTGAGAATCTACTGCCAGCCTCACAAACCCTAAATTTATCCAAAAAGTAAATAAAGATCAACAATGTGGCAACAGCAAAGGCTAATAAGAATACATTTAATATTCTTGCAAAATATTCACCAACATGTAAAATTCAATTATTTTGAAATATGTGCTAAAGCATCCAGAATATAAAGGATTCAAATTTTAAAATACTTTCTTCTGCAAATGTGGAATTCTTTAAATGTTACAAGCAAGACAAATTCCACAAAATTTTGCAAAATCTGTTAGCAAATCAAGAAAAAGTTCAGGAAACTAAAGAGCTCTTTTATGGCTATATCTGGGTTCAGAAAATGATGATTCAGTACTAAACAATTTGTGCTTGTGAATCATAATAAAGGAGGTAAAGGTATAGTGATTATGTTATCCTATCTGCAGCATGAGTATATTAGGCCAGCATCTTCCCGGAACATGCAACAATGATATCAGGAGTCTCTTTTGGGTATTAACAGACAGTTAAACAGCATCTCTTCAAAGTACTACTCAAATATATTAGCTTACAATTCTCCACACTAAAGCTCCTATTTTCATTTATTCACAGCCTCTAGATCTTCCGAAACTCAAATGTTCTTTAACTGGCATTTGGACACAGAGCAACAAGTATTATTTTCAAACTTTTAATCTCTTTTTCTACCTCATTAAGAAAATGTCCTATAAGGTTATATCTGGCACTTATCCATGTCTTTTCTTGCTTTTTCCCATTAATCCTTACAGATTATATTATTAACCCTTAAGCAAATTTCTTGTAAAAAGTATAAACCATTTCTTAACAATGTCACCTAACAGAGATATTTAGGAAATAGACCTTTAATGGATACACAACGTTTAGTCCTTGATTCAAGTGCTATTCTGGATGGCAGATTCAAAATTATTTTGACTTTGACATTCCTGCTGGATACAACCAACATGCATTTCCTGTAGAATATCCAGGACACAAGGAGAAGAATCACTTTCAAAAGGGCTTTTTACAATGGTCTACTTGGGATATTAGAGCCTGGCCCAAGGAAACAGTAAGGAGAATGGAGAATGAAAAGCTCCATCAGCAGAACTTTAAAGCCAAAGAAAAATGAACAGAAGTCAAGATGATTCTCAGGTTTATAATTTGGGTAACTGAGTGACTGGCAACATTACTAGTCAAGTCAGGGAATGAAGTAAATACATGAGTCCGGAGAAGACCATGTACAAATTTTTGATGTTTTAAGTTTCAGATTTTCTGCTGAACAATCGAGTAGACATTCTGAACAGCAAACTTAAGGACTGGAGTGCTCGAGAGAAACGAGGGTGAATAAATGAACACATGTAAGATAACAAAAAATAATGTGTGTTCAAGAGAGTATAACAATGAAGGGAAAAAGAGGTCAGGCTGAAACCTTAGAAAATATGAACATTAAGGGACAGCAGTTAGTAATGACAGCTGAGAGAGAAGAGGCAAGAAAGAGAAGCAGGAGAGAGGGATCACGGAAGCCAAGAAAAAGAGGGTGTCGAGAATACGGGCATGATCATCCAAACGGTTCACACAGGATTTAACAATCAGTAAGTATGTCCAAGGATAGATAAAATCTCAATAAGTAGAAGGAGCAAGAGAAAAAAAAAAAAACATTGTTGAGAGGAGGAAACAAAAAAGGAAGAGTGCAAAGTGTATTTGGAACAGAATGTGGGAGAGTTTTGTTGGAATGAAAGGTTCATGTAGCAGAAGACAAGAAAGGAAGTCTGGGCCAAAGACTTTGCATTCCAGATTTTATTCTATTTTAGATTTTATTCTGCAAGAAAAAAGAAAGACAAGTAGCTTTCTTTTTTTTCTTTTTGAAACAACTAGCCTGGTGACAACATTCATGATGAACTGGAATGACAAGAGCATTACAAGCTATTAAGCAGTCTTAAAATTATCTAAACGTTAATAATAAGGGCCTGAAAGATGCTGGCAGTAGACAAAATAAGAATTAAAGAGATACATGAAAGAGAGATATTCTCTAATCCCAGGGTGCCCTAGATATTCCACTATTACTAAATTATTAAACCCATCACATTGCATTGTAATAATTTGTGGACTGAGACCCTCTCTTATTAGGCCTCTCATGACTAGAACAAAACAGGAACAGAGGAAGTGGCCAAAAAAAATTTGTTGAATTACAGAAGAGCTCAGGAATGACAAGATATAGAAGGAAGACTCAAAGTTACCACAGAGAAACCTAAGTGACTACAAGATGGTACTATAAAAAACAGTAAAGGGGAAGCCAAGATAAAGTTTAGGGAATGAGTTTAAGATATGGTTAGGATGAGAGGGGTCTAAGGACAATATCCAACCAGAAACATCAAAGAGAAAAAAATGAAACCACAGGGGCTAAGTGTGCCAATCCTCCATGCAGCTGAAAATCAAGTACAACTTACAGTCAGCCTTCCCTATACTTGGTCCCTCTGTATCCACAGATGTCACTAACCAAGATGGTACCGTACTTTAGTATCTGCTTTTGAAAAAACACCACACATAAGTGGATATGCAGTTCAAACCTGTATTGTTCAAGTCAGCTACATTCAGATATTCAGAAAAAGAGAAATTTGAGCTACATAATGAAATCATCAATGAAACTTATTATTTGCTCATAAGAACAAATATTTAACAAAATGTCAATTTCCTAAGACACTATGAGGGTGAGTCTTTGGCTTTAAGAATGCTATCTGAATTGTTTATTTGCATATCCTGTAAAAATTTAAACTGACGTCCAATCCCAAAGAAAGGCAATGCCAAAGAATGCTCAAACTACCGCACAATTGCACTCATCTCACACGCTAGTAAAGTAATGCTCAAGATTCTCCAAGCCAGGCTTCAGCAATACATGAACCATGAACTTCCAGATGTTCAAGCTGGTTTTAGAAAAGGCAGAGGAATCAGATATCAAATTGCCAACATGCGATGGATCATCAAAAAAGCAAGAGTTCCAGAAAAACATCTATTTCTGCCATATTGACTATG
This sequence comes from Antilocapra americana, assembly GCA_007570785.1. Classification (NCBI taxonomy): domain Eukaryota; kingdom Metazoa; phylum Chordata; class Mammalia; order Artiodactyla; family Antilocapridae; genus Antilocapra; species Antilocapra americana. Next base: position 3,429,091 of record ML662447.1, on the reverse strand, counting down.
CCAAAGCCTTTGACTGTGTGAATCACAATAAACTGTGGAAAATTCCTAAAGAGATGTGAATATCAGACCACCTGAACTGCTCCTTAAGAAATCTGTATGCAGGTCAGGAAGCAATAGTTAGAACTGGACATGGAACAACAGACTGGTTCCAAATAGGAAAAGGAGTACATCAAGGCTGTATATTGTCACCCTGCTTATTTAACTTATATGCAGAGTACATCATGAGAAACGCTGGGCTGGAAGAAGCACAAGCTGGAATCAACATTGCCAGGAGAAATATCAATAACCTCAGATATGTATTTGACACCATTCTTATGGCAGAAAGTGAAGAGGAACTAAAGAGCCTCTTTATTAAAGTGAAAGAGGAGAGTGAAAAAGTTGGCTTAAAGCTCAACATTCAGAAAACTAAGAATATGGCATCTAGTCCCATCACTTCATGGCAAATATATGGGGAAACAGTGGCTGACTTTATTTTGGGGGCCTTCAAAGTCACTGAAGATGGTGTTGCAGCTATGAAATTAAAAGACACTTACTCCTTGGAAGGAAAATTATGACCAACCTAGACAGCATATTAAAAAGCAGAGACATTACTTTGTAAACAAATGTCCGTCTAGTCAGGCTATGGTTTTTCCAGTGGTCATGTATGGATGTGAGAGTTGGACTATAAAGAAAGCTGAGCGCCGAAGAATTGATGCTTTTGAACTGTGGTGTTGGAGAAGATTCTTGAGAGTCCTTTGGACTGCAAGGAGATCCAACAAGTCCCTCCTAAAGGAGATCAGTCCTGGGTGTTCACTGGAAGGACTGATGTTGAAGCTGAGACTCCAATACTTTGGCCACCTCATGTGAAGAGCTGACTCCCTTGAAAAGACCCTGATGCTAGGAAGGATTGGGGGAGGGAGGAGAAGGGGATGACAGAGGATGAGGAGGTTGGATGGCATCAGACTCAATCGACATGAGTTTCGGTGAACTCCGGGAGTTGGTGATGGACAGGGAGGCCTGGCGTGCTGCGGTTCATGCGGTCGCAAAGAGTTGGACGTGACTGAGTGACTGAACTGAAAAGCCCAACCAAATAGGTCAATCTAAACTGGGTCAATACTGAATAATTATTTGTTTTATTCAATCATTCATTCAACAAAAATTTATTGAGGGACTATCAGTTTGCATTAGAACAAAGGAGGCCAGACAAAAAGCAAAAAAAGTAACATATAGCAAATACGACAGGAAAATAATTGCAAAATGTAAAGGAACACAGGTAACAGAAAAGAGAACATAATGGAGGATTGGGAGAAGAGACATGATAAATAGACCTAGAAGCCATCCTGGAAAAAGAGATGTCTATGCTGAGCTTTTCAAAAGATGAAGTCACTTAACAAGATAGAGCTAAGAAGTTAAATAGTATTCTGGAAAAATAAGAAATAGTATGTGCAAAAGCATGGAGATGTCAAAGAGTTTCTCATCTTCATGGAACCATGACAGAGGTGAGGGCCACAGCTCATGAAGGATTTTCTGTACACTGATAAGGAATCTGACCCTTACCCTGTAGACTGGTGGTAAGAAACCTCAAATGTGCATTAGAATTCCCTAAGGAGCACTCTAAATGGCTAAAGCAGAGTGCAAGTGTCTGCAGGAGAAGGGAAAAAAGAAAAACACAGGGCAGAGCCACAGAAGACTTTTAAGCAATAACAAAGCTTGCTTCAGAAACCCAGGTCAGTAGCATGGATCAGTGGCTAAGGAAAGAAAATCTGAAAGAAAACTAAAGAAGATTAAGAAATGACTGAAATAATGCTCCAGCACTAAATATTGACAACTACTTACTCAAACATAAGTGAACCACAGAAAGAGGCACATAAAGTGCTGTAACTGTAACATGGGTTTTCAACATGAGTTTCAGAACTCATCTCAGATAACTCAATAATGAGAAACAATTACAGTAAAAGAGCAACCAGAAACATTAGAAAAAAAGGAGAAAGAGTGGCTACTGAGTTTTCCCCTTAAAAGTATTTTGCTTATACTTTAAAAGGTTTTTATTACTTAAAAAAAATTTAAGGTACTTCATAATAAAACTACAAGAGCAGACAGAGAAAACCAAATCAAAATTCAGAACCTACCACATGGCTAAGGGCTTTCTTGGTGGCTCAGACAATAAAGAATCTACCTGCAATGCAGGAGACTTTGGTTTGATTCCTTGACTGGCAAGATCCCTCTGGAGAAGGGAATGGCAACCCACTCCAGTATTCTTGCCTGGAAAATTCCTTGGACAGAGGAGCCTGCTGAGTTATAGTCCAGGGAATTGCAAAGAGTAAGATATGACTGAGCAGCTAACACACAAACCACTGTGCAAAACTACTGAGAATGATTATTAGTAAAAAATTACCAAAGAAAAACTGGTCAAAATAACAACAACCAAACAAAAAAACTTCACAGATTCCTGATAACTCTTTAAAAATTTTGCTCCTCACATATAAAAATTACAGTTTTGAACTGAAGAAAACTCACCAAACCGAAGGGAAGAGATGCTCTTTGATATCTCTCTCCAGGAGCCACTGTCTTCGTTTGGGAGAAAACAGGTCAATACATAAAGACACATACATGATAATGACAGATCTTAAGGTCACAGTTTAGGATAAAATTGATGTGTGTGTGTGTGTGTGTGTGTGTGTGTGTGTGTGTGTGTGTGTGTGTGTGTGTGTGTGTGTGCGCACACACACACACACACACACCTCCTCGGTCTTTGAGTCGTGTCTGACTCTTTGTGATCCACTCACCTTTTTTAACTTTAGCACTAACTCTCCCTCTCCAGGTCCCTCTCTCTCCAACAGCGTTACAGAACCCCAAGGCAAAGTCTCTTGACTTCTCCAGTGGAGAAGTCTCTCACTCCCTAGATTACCTCAATCAGCTTTAGTATTAAATACTACCTTTATGCCAATGACAGGAAATGTATATCCCCAGCGACTTCTCTGACCTGAACTGCAGACTCATTTATACCTAGCTGTTTAGACAGTATCTCCATTTGGACTGCTAACAAATCTAAAACTGAACTCATTATTACTTACCCCTAACACGTGCTTCTCCTGCAGTTTTCCCCATGCCAGTAAACGGCAATGCCATTCTTTCAGGTTTTCAGGTCAAAACCTACAACCCATATCCAATCTACCATCAAATTCTGTTGGCTCTACCTTCCAAATGTACTGTATACAGAACACGCACACCTCTCCCAACCCTGCCTATAATCACGATCATCTCCCATCATTGCAGGAGCCTGCTAAATTATCTGATTATGCCTCGCCTTTGACATTCTCTACACAGCAGTTGGCGAGCTCTATTTAAAACAAGTCAAATTCAACCAATCACTTCCCTCTTTCAGGGTAAAAACTGAAAAGTTCTATTGGCCTACAACATCACATATGATGGATCTTACATTCCCACTGCCATCCCTTCAGCCCCTCCCCCACCTGTCTGACCTCATCTTCCACCTTCATGTCATTTCCCTCAATGCCTCCAACGATCTACTTGTGGTTCATCACTAAGTCTTGTCAGACTCTTTGCAACCCCATGAACTGCAGCAGACCAGGCATCCCTGTCCCTCATCACAGTACAAAAAAAAAAAAAAGGATCTACTTACAACTCCCCAAATAGGACAAGCATGCTTCAGACAAAAGACTGCAATCTTATTTCATCCTCCTTAAATTCTCTCCCCTAATTTCAGCACAAATTAATCACACCCTCACTTCCTCCACATCTCTGCTCACCACTCAACACTGAAGCCTCCTCTAGCCACCTTATATGAAACAGAAGCAACTCCCCCCCACGCCGCCCGCCACCCTGCATGTTCTTTCCACCTTATTTTGCTTTGCTTTTTTCCACAGCAATATAGTAGCTGATGGGCTTCCCTGACGGCTCAGTGGTAAAGAATCCACCTGCCAATGCAGGAGACTCGGGTGCAACCTCTAGGTCAGGAAGATCCCCTGGAGAAGGAAAAGGCAACCCACTCCAGTATTCTTGCCTAGAAAATCCCATGCATGGAGGAGCTTGGCAGGCTACAGTTCATGGGGTCACAAAAAGAGTCAAACATGACTTAGCAACTAAAAAACAACAACAAAAGTAGCTGACATATTATATATATATATATATATATATGTATATATATATATATATATATGTATGTATGTATGTATATATATATACTTGTTTACTTCCTGTATTTTATTACTAGAATATAAGTTCCTACAAGATCAGAAAATATTTTCTTCACTGCATCATTACTAGTAAGTGCCCAGGTGGTATTTGTTGAATGGCTAGATGGCATGAATGAAGAAAATCCAGATTCAGGAACTGGTCTCAAAGTCTGGGCTGAGGAACCTTACCATGAAGAAATCCTCAAGTCATTTAAAAAAAAGTCAGCTGCAAAACTAGCCACAAAAACGACCAAATTTACATCTCTAGTTGATGCCAATTATAAATAAGTGCTGACAAGTCCAGACTATCTTAAAATAAAATAAGCTTGAGATAAAATTTTTAAATAAACGAAGAAGAAATGGCCATCCCTGCCTCCCTGTAAAGAAATACCACCTGGATATGTTTCCTCTAGGCTGGCCTACCAATTCAGATCAAAATATCACCAGATCCAATCTATACACTTCAACAGCTCTTATGAATAGTCCCAGCTTTTCTGAGCTACGGTCTTCTGAAAAAATTGTAACTCCCAACCCTAACACTGGCTGCCAAGACATAATGGTCAGAGAAAGCTCTCAAATTTCCCCAAAGCACTCAGGCTGCAACCAAGTCTCATTAATATGATGACAACAATAATTCAAAGTAGCTTCTGGTGACTGCCTATCTTCCTTGTCTCTAGTGTATCCACTAGGGACTCCGTCATCAAAAGATTGTGGTATCTTGATATGGGAGGACGGGTGTGTGTGTTGGAGGTGGGGGGAGGGAAGCAGGAGGGATACAAAGAAACAGGACTTACATTTATTTTTTTTCCCATTTTAAAGAGAAGTAGATTGTCAGGGAATTGAAACATCTGTTAAGATATAAGATGTCACCTGGGCTCTTCAATATGACACCAAAACAGAGATCACAGAAGAACCAAAACCCTAAGAAATCCAGCATTCCTCAATTAAAGAGCTGTCTCGCATCTCCCATTACCACACATAGAATTGAAGAGATAGGGCTGGAGATCATGCCAAAATGGACAGCTGGGAGCAGTAACGGGGGAGGGAAAAGAGTAACAACTGGAAAGGCGGGAGAGAGGAATAATTACCCATATTTTTTCTCTTTTCTCCTTCCTATTCTACTTACCAAGTACAGAAACTGGGTGGAAGGATAAGAGAAAGGACAATGCAGACAGTGAAGGAAAGGATGCTCTGAAGAAAATGGCAGCAGACAATATCATGCACAAATTCCTTTTCTAAGTGACTCTTCGAAAAACAAGACAAATGAAGTAAATTAGGAACAGATCACACAAATTTAAAACAAGTTCCCACACCTTAGATAATGACAGGACTATACAAAGAGAACACAGATTCTTAATTATTTGGAATGATGGTCAACAATCCTCAAAAATGATCTAAATATTTTCAAATTAACTTTCTGATCGACGTGGAAAATGTGAAAATCTTTCATGGATGCAGGCTTTAAGAACCCTCTAGCTTCCAAATGACTCCAAATGTCAACCAACCAGAAGTCAGAGAGGTATCTGGAGGCATTCAAGGCAACCAACTCAGGAGAAAACGGAAAACTCAAGAGACTACACCTATCATATTCGTTCGGTCAATTCGCTTAAAAAGAAAGGATCATTCTGATTGGTTGCTCTCTATAGGCTGAGTCAGGCCCCAGCATCAGCACCAGCAGCAAGCAGATGGCAGAAGCTATAAAGAGGACACAGCATATTCTGAAAAAGGTACTGAGGAGGGAAAAAGGTCAGAAACAAAGGAAAGTCTATTTAATTCCATAGAGCCACTGGCCACCAACAAATCACACAAGGGCACACATACCAAAACCATTTGTAGCCTGAGGTGGCATTCTGTATTCACTTCAGTGCTAACACTTCCATCTCCTTAACACACCTAATCCTGCATTGATGGTTTTTTCCCCTTCTCCCTGACAGCTGTCACTCTCTAGAGCTTCTCTTCCTCCAGCCACTTTTTGATTTTGGTGATTTCATGTTTCCTACCCCCAGTTCAGTTTCTTGCCATCTTCCTGTATTAGCTGATGCCTTCTACTCAGTTCCTGTCCTTGACAAGTACATAACCCAATAGAGGAGGTAGATGTGTCACTAAGTTAGGTACAATAAATCACAGTCAGGGCTGTGAACAAAATGGAACAAAGTGCTGTGAGCACATACTCATCTGTCATTACCCCACTCGATAACGTCCAAATCAACACTCCAGCTTCCCACTCTCTTATCAGTTACTAAGTTCCATACATGTCCATAATATCTCCTGATCTCTACCTTCCAACTTGCAGTTTAGGCTTCACTTCTCATTACACCTATTTCAACCACTTCCAATTCAATATATATCCACAATATGTCAATATGTATCCAATGACACAGCAGCCATCACCCTAAAAGATACAACATCCTATATCATCCCCTTGCTTTGAAACATCTAACATGCTTTCAGGACTTGAAAGATAAAGTTGAAATCCTTAGCAGCGAAAATAATATATTTTTCAAATAGAGAACTTCAAAAGCAGACTGACTGTTTGAGTTCTAGTTCCAATGCTTACTAGCTGTGCTACCTTTGGCAGGTCACCTTACCTCTCCTTCTCATTTCCAAATGAAAATATAAAAAGAACCCAAATCTTAGGATCATTATGAAGATTAAGAAGTTCGATTCAAGTGCCAGCAAAGTACCGGCAATCAATGTTAACTATTATGCCAAGATTGTCTCATCTATCTAGACTGTCTTACCCCTAAAGGAAGAAGATAACCAAAATTTTATTTTCATATATTTTAGAATGATTAACAATAAAAGTTAAACCCCAAATGATCTTCTAGCTAATCTTGAACCAACAAAAATTTCAATAAACCAAAATATTGCTTTCATGAAATTTTTGGTCTAAATTTACTTTCAGTTCAATTCATTCACTCAGTCATGCCCGACCCTTTGTGACTCCATGAACATGCCAAGGCATGCCAACTCCATCACCAACTCCTGGAGTCTACCCAAACCCATGTCCATCGAGTCAGTGATGCCATCCAACCATCTCATCCTCTGTCGTCCCTTTCTCCTCCTGCCCTCAATCTTTCCCAGCATCAGGGTCTTTTCAAATGAGTCAGCTCTTCACATGAGGTGGCCAAAGTAGTTTCAGCTTCAGCATTAGTCCTTCCAATGAAATTTACTTTATTTAAAAAAAAAATCCATTTATTTAAAAATAAAAAACTATATTAGCTTCATTTTGTTTCCTATCCAAGTTCAAGAAGAAAAAAGATAGTAGTTTAGCAACAGAAATTCAGATATTCATAAGAATGTGATTCTCTTTAGTATAAAATCCACATAACTTAAATGCAATTACAATTGCATATATTATTGTTAAAGATATATACATATATAACAAAACAAACTCTACAAGCTTAAGAAAATTAAAATATGCATCACATGGCGGGATGAGATTTTTCTCAGACCGCACAATCAAAAGATGAAATCTCACACAAAAAATTTTAAGTCAATGATTTTAATAATTTTAAAATTGAAAGTCTACAGCAATAAAAATAACAAAAATAAAATGGATCACAAACATATTTCAAGAGAATAATATATTTATGAGGCTAAGTGCTAATGAAAATTAGTAAGAAGATTTCAGTAAATTTACAGGCAAAGGACAAACAATCCTACTAAGAAGAAAATACAATGAGAAAAATACTGCACTTCCTTTTCTATTGTGAACAGTGATCTTAGACACCAGATACACGCATACTCATTTGGGGGGAAAAAGTTAAAAACAAAAACCTGAAAAAGTGAAAAATAAAACTGGTCAACCAAACTGCTGGAAGCAGTACAAATAACTACTACCTTCAGAAATAAATCTGGCAATACCTTTCAAAAATGACAAAAACCTTCACACCTTTTGACCTTATAATCCTCCTCCTGGAACTTTAGCCTAAAGGTAAGAAGCCAAACAAAGGACCTCTACAAGTTAACTAACTGCATCCTGTGAAAAATGGGAAGCAGCTTAGACATCCAATTATCATAAATAAATAAATTCATTGTAACACTGTATAATAATTTAACTGCATAAAAGCCATAGCAATAAGGAAACATTAAATATGAAAGCAAATATTGAACACTGTATCTATCCTTTGATTACAGTACAAAATCATGTATATATGACAAATAAATGAGAAAAAACTTTATTTTGATTTTTTTGAAATTTCTTTGACCATTAAGTGGTCTGCTGATATTGATCAGGCCTATTATACTAAGGACACATTTCAAAACTAAGTTTTCAAAGGCATAAAACCTATTTTTCTTTCCCAGAATACCCATCGTGTAGGTGTCATCAGATAGGCTTGTCTCACGTACAGCTAGCCATACATGTAATTTTAACCATGCTATTAGCCAGCTGCAACCTTATTTTATTAAATGTTATTTTACCATCAAAATGTAACTTTATGTGGGTCTCCATATGGTGAGCAGAAGCCACTTATTATGGGGCACTCTGTCGAGCAATGAGATCCAAAACTCTCTAGACAAATGGAATAGTGAGATTAGGTTTCTCCTATATTCCCAAATGAATCATCATGTTACAAGCCTCAAGGGTTCTAACAGTGGCAGGCAGCTAAGTAATCAAGGAGGTTGAAGCTGATTTGCTCTCCCTCTGAAAATTGGTAACTTCCTCATTTTCCCCTAGAGCACCATGGAATAATGAAAAATACACAAGCGTGACGTCAGGAGAAATGGGATACAAGTAACTCTAAGTAACCTCAAGTAAGGTTCTTGCCCTTTGGGGCTTTAGTTGTTTAATGAGTGAAAATTTTAAAGTTGAACCAAATAATCTATTAATTCTTTCAAGTTTGATATTCCACTAATAGACTCCGTTAACGAAATACGTCCAAACCTCTCAAAATCTCCCACTCTGATTGTAACAAGAGTTAGAAATAAGAAACTGGGGGCAAGGACACAGATGGTCAAAAGACCTGGACTGTATCTGAGTTCTGTCCCTTTCTACCTGCATGACCTTGGCCAAATCTGTCTTAAAATAAAGGCCTAAATTAAAAAAGCAGCAATCCTTACTGGTCATATTCTTTGTCATTCTCGCGTCATAAAACCTATTGGCTTTTTTTTTTTTTCTGTCACAAATAGGGTTTCATTCCTAACTAGCAACAGTCAGTTTGACTTTACTCTTAGAAATTTTAAAGTACCTTGTGCAGTCATCTCTTCTAAGTTTTCTAACATAGAAAGAGGTAGCTAACATGCTTTGCCTAGAAACTATACTCAAGATTAGGAGCATTCCTCAAAAATTCATTCAATGAACAGTTTGTGAGCACCTGTGCCATACAACAGCATGTGTTAGGAGTTGCAGATATCTCTTCCCTTAAGCCCCAAAGTCTAATGGACACAGACATATTAAGAAATCATTAACTACCAATTGGCAAGTATTAACTGCAGAATGTACAATGTACTAATGGATCAGTGCAGACAAGTGGGATAAGATGTCTGGACAAGATTCAGAGGTGATAATTTGGTCAGGTCTTGAAGGGCAAGTTGTTTACTAGAGAAGAATTCTCAACAGAGGTAAAACCACAAAGGAAGAGGACATCTTCAGAAAACTCTAAGTAGTCTTTGTACAGAGAGGGCAGGCAAAATGGTAGAAGATGAAATCAGAAATACAGACAAGTACCAGAAACTGAAAAGGACTCTGACTTTTATCAAATACAAATTATGAAGAGTCACTGATGGATTTTTAAACATGAAATTAAAAAGTCTCCCCTTCTTCCCCCATTCAAAGTTGAGTCAAACAGAAAATGTAGTTCTGAGCGAGCAAAGGTAGAATAAATTGTCTTACGTTTTTGTTAAATGGAGAATTCCTGCTCTTCAGGATGGCTCTCAGCAGTTTGTTGCTAAGGCATATTAATACAACACTGAAGTAAAAGAGTATGAATTACAGCTAAAAGGTTCAAGAAAGTGTGTGTTGTGTGTGTTACCTAAAGATTATTTGACGTTAGTGTTGATGAACCACCAAAGTAAACAAGCAAGAAAGTACTAAAGATACTAAGTAGTAAATAAAGAGGTAAACAATAATAACATCTGACTTCAGGCAAAACAATGCCTAAATTCTTGTCATATATAAATCAATTACAGATAAAACATGTTTTTTGTGACTATCTTCTACAGAAAGCAAGTATCTTAAATTCCTTTAGGTTAAAGAAGAACCAAACTCTCTTTAAACTAGTCTAAAAGATTACACTTAAGCAAATTTTTAATGGAAAAATTAATAGGTTCGATTAATATTTCAATACTGGGGGGGTGAAAAGGAATGTCTTTCAAAATATCATTTTGAAAAAGCTACCTTCCAGTTATTTTACCAGTGGGAGTGAAACATACACACTTCAATCTGGGGCTGCAAAGAGACCCTGCATCAGTAATTTCCACAATGCTCAGGCCCAGTCTAGGAACAGCAAGCCTAATTGGCTGGGTAGCCTACAAAGATGAATTTGCAATTATTGAAATTCAAACTCAAGCTTGGCCATCAAAGGCTCTGCCAAAGGATTCATGTTCCCTTTGCCTGACAAAAAAAGTAAGGTGCATTAAAAATATATATGCAGGAAAGCAGCAGATGTGTAAAAAGAAGAGAATCTGAACCTAGGCAACGGTGTGGGCCACCAAAGTTTTTCCTCAAGATGTGTTTTAGGGTGTGTCTTTGTTTGGGCCCAGTAATTTTAAAAAGGAAAAGGAAAAAAAAAAAAACCCACAGTCATTCGGGGCACCCCGGTACTTTCCCCTATCAACCCTCACAAGCATCCTGACTCTGAAATCACTGGGTATCTCAGCTTCCCCCTGGTTTCTCCTGAGAGAAGGGCCGCAGCCCCAGCGGCCCAAGGCCCCCGATGCGCCTGTCACAGCCCCAGGGGCGAGGGGCGTCTGGCCGCCCGCTCCACAGCTGCCCGGCCTCAGGCGGCTCGCGGGGGCTCCAAGGGTCCTCCGGAAGGCAGGAGGCCGGAAGACGCCACAGCCCTATCCCAGGGGCCCAGGTCTGGGCCCCAGACCGCGCCCCCTGCTCAGGGCTGCCGTGGAGGCTCGCCGCCCCTCGTCTCCCGCCCCTGACTTCGCTCCCCGGCTCCCGCACCGACCCCGGCTCTCACCGTGCGGAGGTCGCGCTGCCTCCTCAGCCGCGGCCCGGCTGCGGCTCACCCAGCGACCTACAGGCCCAAGGACGGCAGGTAAAGCGAGGGGCCGCCCATCACATCCACGCCGGTCCCGCCGCCTGCCCCGCAGCAGCCACCATCGCGTCCACGGCCTGAGGGAGCGCAGGACTCCAAAGCCACCGCGCCCCCTCCCTCGGCCGGCGCCTGCCTGGACTCCGCCCTCCGGAGCCCGCGCACCGCGCGCGCGCAGCCCCGCCCCCCCCCCCGGCGCCCACTGCGCAGGCGCAAACCTTCTGGGGCGAGGCCCCGCCTCTGGGCCCGCCCCCGCCGTCTGACTCCTGCCTCGGCCCACCTCTGGCACCGCCCCCGCCCTCACGCCAGCCTTTCCCAGGCTACGCCCCCACTCGGGACCCGCCCCCTTCCACTGACCTTGCCTCTCTGCCCCCTGACTCAGGCCTTTGCTGGATCCAAACCTGTGATGCCTGTCACAGGCTGACCCACCTATAGCCGACCTCCTGAACCAGCATTTGTCGCCTGACTGTGGTTGATCAAACCTGGCAATTCAACCTCCTGACCCTGAGAAGTTAGGAGTGGTCTGAGCTTTGGGTCTGACATGGGCTCCTTTCCCACCTTTCGATAGAGAAGACACCTCTAACAGTTTGTATTTTTAAGTCCATCCGTGTTCTCTGCCCTCCCGTGCTTGCTCTGGGTAGTGTCAGAACCACACCCTCTGCCAGATCTTGCTAAGATTGAGGGGAAGGAAGAGGCACACCGGAGTGCTGAGAATGAAAACAAATTCAGGACGTTATCAATCTGGGTTTCCTTTGCCTGGGACCAGGTCCTCCTTACCTTTGGGACTTCAGTCACGCATAGGCCTTCTCTTCTTTCTTTCTTGATGGCTGGGCCTATTAGTGTCTTTGAGCCTGGAGGCCTCCGCCCTGGATATGACTGGATGTGAAAGCCCTGGAGCTGCCCTTATGGAGCAATAAGCTAGCTTCTACCTGAAATTCTTGGGGACCAGCCTTATCAACATCTCCACTGCAGTAAATAATATTTAAGGAGAATTTCTTGAAAAATACTTATTTCTTCCATCCTCCAGATCAGTGATACTCCAAGGGGAAAAGGAATGAAAATTGCCAGACTGATACCAGGGAGCATGCCTGACTTGTAGAACCACGTTTCTCTTAATATGATCAAATACTTTTATATTTGCAAAGTAAAGTGTCATTTTTTAAGTGTCATTTTTAATATCAACCCCTAAAGATAAAGATTGAATTTCTTGAATGATAAGATGTATGTTTAAAATATTGATAAAGACTAGATCTAAACACTCTTATATTTATCTTTGGATTAAGTCAGGTAATTAGACAAACACCAGACTGAACCCTTGAACACAACCCTCAAGAACATCTCAAGAGATGCACTTACTAACATGTGCTTTGGGAGTTATGCCATCAGCTAAACTGAGAAGTGGTACAAAAAATGGCTACTCATGGCTCATGTACATAGGAACTGGGGAAAATGCTACATACTCAATAGTATGCATACGAGGGCCAGGGAAAGGAACATCTCTCAGTTTTAAAAACCAGAAAGAGCTATGCTTCTCAAAATTGCTAGGTTGCTCTCTTGTGATTCTCTAAAGACTAGAGGTCATCATATTTTCTCTTTTCTTTGGCAGCTCTTAACTACTGTCCTCTTTCCCTTCCTCCTCTACAAAGGTTATTGAGTGCTTGCTATGTATGAATAGTTCCCAGTTTCATCTAATTTTCATTATTGGGAAAAGTGCTGTTTACTCTTAATCCCAATTTCATTTAGTTGGTTGTTATCATTAATTCTATCAGGCACAAAAGTTATATATAGAAAAGCTTTTAATATTAAATACAAATATATTGTATATACATATTATATATATCCATGGAAATCTAACCTCTGAGACTCTAAAGCCGACAGAGGTTAAAGGTGAGAGGTCAGATCAAGATGAGCAGTGGTTCACAAATTTTAGCATGCACCAGAATCACTTGGGGAACTTAGCAAACCATAGATGGCTGGTCACCACCCCCAGAGCTTCTGATTCAGAAGGCTTCTGATTCAGAAGGCTTGGGTGGTACCCAAGAATTTGTATTTCTAATAAGTTCCTGGAAGGAATAATGTCCACACCTTTAGAACCATTGTTACTAACAACAACCTATGCAACTATCATCCTAGTCAGGCAGGAGATGACCGTCTCCCAGGAACCCATGAATCACAGATGAGAGACAAAAGTTTAAGTGTCATGTGTTATCATGTGGATAAATATCATAACTGTAACAGCCTCAACACAAGCTAGGCAGCAGAGAACAGATGAGAAGGCCAAGGTATGAGCCCAGTCCCAGGAGCAGGAGGAATAGAACAGAAGATGAAGAGTCAGGGACGGATGTGTAAAATGCTGAGGTGGGAATGTTAGTGTTTTGACAAACCTTCCTGGTTTTGTGGGATGGACCCACTGCTATCAGAGCACAGAAACAGGGAATTGATGATCTTTCCAAATGCAGTCTGGACTTGCTTATTAAGAAAAATGGTATGACAGCACAGAATGTCTGGGAGGTGAGGTGTCTGACTTATGGATGTTTGTGTGGGAATGAATCTAGAACAGTCAGCAAGCATATTTATATATTTTTACCATGAATGTTTATTACATTAAAAAGTATCTATAGTAGAATCATAATAGATAAAGCAAAGACTTTTCTCACAATTCTCAAACACACTTAATACAATAATATTACACAATAATGAACACAATTAATACAATCATAATATTTCAGTGTATTTTCTTAATTTTATAGACATCTTAATATGTTTTACTAGTTTGGAGTTAGTATTCCAAGGGACTTTCTGTACTAACTTATTGCTTCAGTTCAGATCAGTTCAGTTCAGTAGCTCAATCGTGTCCAACTCTTTGCGACCCCATGAATCACAGCACGCCCGGCCTCCCTGTCCATCACCGACTCCCTGAGTCCACCCAAACTCATGTCTATTGAGTAGGTGATGCCATCCAACCATCTTATCTTCTGTCATCCCTTCTCCTCCTGCCCTCAATCTTTCCCAGCATCAGGGTCTTTTCCAATGAGTTAGCTCTTTGTATCAGGTGGCCAAAGTATTGGAGTTTCAGCTTCAACATCAGTCCTTCCAATGAACAACCAGGATTGATCTCCTTTAGAATGGACTCATTGGATCTCCTTGCAGTCCAAGGGACTCTTAAGAGTCTTCTCCAACACCACAGTTCAAAAGCATCAATTCTTCGGCACTCAGCTTTCTTTATAGTCCAACTCTCATATCCATACATGACCCCTGGAAATATCATAGCCTTGACTAGACGGACCTTTGTTGGCAAAGTAGTGTCTCTGCTTTTTAATATGCTGTCTAGGTTGGTCATAACTTTGCCAACATATATAGAGTACCTCATGAGAAACGCTGGGCTGGAGGAAGCACAAGCTGGAATCAAGATTGCTGGGAGAAATAGCAATAACCTCAGATATGCAGATGACACCACCCTTATGGCAGAAAGTGAAGAAGAACTAAAGAGCCTCTTGATGAAAGTGAAAGAGGAGTGTGAAAAAGTTGGCTTAAAGCTCAACATTCAGAAAACTAAGATCATGGCATCCGGTCCCATCACTTCATGGCAGGTAGATGGGGAAACAGTGGAAACAGTGGCTGACTTTATTTTTCTGGGCTCCAAAATCACTGCAGATGGTGATTGCAGCCATGACATTAAAAGACGCTTACTCTTTACCCTTTTCATTTCTTTTATAGTAATTCACTTGTTTAGACTTTCTGTCTCTATTAGGATCAATTTTGGAAGCTTCTCTTTGCCTGAAAACATACCCATTTCTTCTAAGTTTTCATGTTTACCTGCACAGAGTTGCACAAAGTGCTTTTTTCTTAAAAATTGTTTTCTCTGTTTTTATGTGATTTTCCCCTTATTTTTGTGATTTCTCTTTTTAAATCATAACTTAGCTAATGGTTTATCCCCTTTAATACCGTTTCTCTCTTGTATTTGTATGTGCTTGCATGCTCAGTCTCTTCGGTTGTATCCAACTCTTTGAGACTCTATGGACTGTAACCTGCCAGGCTCCTCTGTTCATGGGATTATCCCAGGATGGGTTACCATTTCCTCCCCCAGGGGATCTTCCCAACCCAGGGATCGAAATTGTGTTTGCTGCATGCTCCTGCATTGGCTGGCAGATTCTTTACCACTTGAGCCATTTCTCCTTTTTTAAAGCTTAAGTTAGCTAATGGTTTATGTGTTTTGTTGTGTTTTTCAAATAACCTGCTTTTAGATTTATTGTGCTGGCTGTGTGCTTAGTCGTTCAATCGTTTTCGACTCTTTGCAACCCCATGGACTGCAGCCCACCAGGCTCCTCTGTCCATGGGATTCTCTAGGCAAGAATACTAAAGTGCTTTGCCATGCCCTCCTCCAGGGAATCTTCCCAACCTAGGAATCAAACCTGGATCTCCTGCATTACAGGCAGATTCTTTACCATCTGAGCCTCCAGGGAAGCCCTTGGATCTATTAGTTCTATTCTTTCCTGTTTTCCAAATCATTATTTTATAATTTTATCTTTATTAATTTCTTTCTCCTTTCTTTTAGCTTACTTTTTTCCTAGTTTCCCATTTTGGATGTTAAATTCATTATATTGATGTTTTTATTCTGTTGCAATCAGGGTGTTTTAAAGCTCTAAGTTTTCCTGTACTAACTGCCTTAGTGGTACCACAGAGATTATATGTCATGTTTCCTTTGTTATTTTCAAGAAATTTTGCAGTTTTATTTATTATTTTCTCTTCAATCCAATAGTTAATTAATGGGCTAAAGGAAATTTTTTATTTTTCAGAAATTGTCATTAATTTCTCAAAGTTTTGCAGCATTATGATCAGAGAATATTATTTGTATAGTTCTATTCTTTGGGATTGCTTGAGATTTTCTTGGTGACCCTAATATTTGGATAATTTTCATAAATTTTCCATTGTGCACTTCCAAAAAAGGTATATTTTCTATAGGTACAGAATTCAATATCATTTTATAGGATTCGGTAGTTTCCCCTTCCTGCTTAACAATGAACAGGAAACCAAAATTTCAGGACACTGGAAGATAACCTCTAACACAGAAGACAGAGACTCAAACAAATAGACCTGAAAGGAACCAGAAACTCTTCAGGAAGAAGAAAACTACTCCCCATTCACTAGCCTCATTTAAAAAAAGTATAAATAATATATTTAAGGAATTAGGAAAGAAATAAGAAATATCCTTGCATCCATGAAACAAGAATACATGTCATAAAGAAAGAAATGTTCTGAAAAAACTGTTCAAGAGCCATTGGAAAGGAAAAAGATGTAGCATCAAGGAAAACAACACAATAAAAGGGATAGAAAATAAAGTTGAGGAAAGCACTCAGAAATTTATGAAAGAAGAAAAAGAGATTGAAGACAAGAGATTAAATAATTCAATGAAATCTCCTGAAGGCATGCCAGATTCCCAGAGTATGAAGAGGAAGCCGTCACTGGCAGATGATTCACTGGGGAATGTGGGTTTCATAGGCTCTCCCAGGAGGCTGGGCAGGCAGCATCTTAGCGCCCCAACAGGACAAACACCCTCTCCCTACTGTGTGGCCCACCCTGGCTTTTTGCTTCTGTTGCAGAAAAAAATTACATCTCTAGTCTGACATCCACCCTGGCCACTCCACATCCTCCTACAGTCCTCTGACCCCATTCACGTTAGACCTGACTCTCTCCAGACTATATGCCACAGATAGGACCCTACAAGTATGAGCCCCAAGACCTTTCAAAGGATATCTTCCTACCCCCTACTCCCAGGCATTTCTCAGAGCGCCAGACAAATCCATCTAGGACTTCTCCTACAAATCTTTATTTTGCTTTTCTTTTTTTGGCATAATATGGTTTAAATTCCTTTTAAGCAAAGCTTCCCCAAAAGGAGCCCTGCAAAGTGAAGGTGCGTGCGTGCTCTATTGCTTCAGTCGTGTCCAACTCTTCGCCATCCCATGGGCTGTAGCCTGCCAGGCTCCTCTGTCCATGGCATCCTTCAGGAAAGAATACTGGAGTGGGTTGCCATGCTCTTCTCCAGGTGATCTTCCTGACCCAGAGATCATCCGGTACTCCTGAACTGCAGGTGGATTCTTTACTGCTGAGGCATTGGGGAAGCCACGGTCCACCAATTTTTAGCAGCACAATAGCCACCCTGCTCCTTCGGAGTGAGAGGAAATACCTTAATTCTTTCCGGATGAATCACTATTCCTGAGACTGGACAAAAGGCTACTTGTTAAAGCAACAAAAACACTAATGCGGATTTAATTTCCCTACCCTGGAATAAAACTATAACTTCATGTGACTCTTTAAATAAATGCAATAGGTATGCATGTACTGACATGGGAAACTACCAGAAAGTATTATATTTCAGTGAAAAACCAAGTTTTCCCTTGCTGATGGAGCATGTAGCTCTGGAGCCTGTCTGGCTTGGAATCCTGGCTCTGTCACATGTCACGCATGCTTTGTGGGGGGTTAGAAGCTAGATTTTTGGTCCTTCAGTGTTCCTATCTATAAACAGAGATCAAATGAGGTTATTCTTATAAGAATAAAATGAACCTTTGCTCTACGACAACAGAGGGATGAGATGAGGTGGGGGGTGAGAGGGAGGAAACGTGTATACTTATGGCTGACTCACATTGTTGTATGGCAGAAACCGACACAGTACTGTAAAGCAATTATCTTCCAATTACAAACAAATTTTTAAAAAAGAATAAAATGAATATAAGTAAGCCCTTAGAACAAAGCCCAACACAGAGGAAGTGTTAACTAATTAGATATTAATATAACACCCTTCAATTTATATAAAAATTAAGGTTGTTATGGGAATATAAATTTATTTACACTGTTATTCAGATGTGCAGATATATTACTTTTAAACAACAAAATTTTTTTTTCTTATCTTCTGGAGGCTGGAAGTCCAAGGTCAAGGTATCTGCAGAGTTGGTTTCTTCTAAGGCCCCGCTGCTTGGCTTGTAGATCATCTTCTCCCTGTATCCCTCTGTGTCTCGGTCCTATTCTCCTCTTCTTAAAAGCACACCAGCATGTTGAATTAGGGCCCACACTAATGATTTCCTTTTGCCTTAGCTGAAATCATTTTATTGTAAATATACTACCACTTTAAATACAGATTAATACTTAATTACCATTCCATATACACTCAGTACTGTGGTTAGGACTCTAGCATATGAATTTTAGGGGAATACAATTTAACCCATAATAGCAGAGAAATTTAAACTCCTTTATTTGATTATAACTAATCTGACTTTTCCCCTGACTCCTTATCTGCTGGTTTTGGGGGGAAAAATTTATCAATCTGCTTAAAACTTGGACACAGCTGATCTTTTAAATAATACCTTGATTACTTCTCAGTTAAAAGGCCCAATATCTCAATGGCAGCATCCATTCCCTGCTTCTCTCTGTAAGAAAGTATCTGAATTTATGGGAGATGGCGGGGCAGTTATAGTTTTTAAGACCTTATGATCATGTGGAAGAATTGGGGTCTTCAAAGACGCTGTCTCCTGCCTTCTCTAGTCACTGGAGCTGTGTCCCTTGTTTAACCTTCCAGGTGGAAGACTCCAGATTAGGTAGCAGGAGATACAGTCCTCTTGGCTTGTTCCAGCTCAGTAGCTCTTTCTGGATGACTTGGCTTCACTTCAGTCTCCTGCAAACACCACAGAGCTTCTGAAATCCGTCTGTGATCCCGGGCAATTGGCTCAACAATAGAACAGGAAGGAAAGGAATGATGAGTAATCCCAAGGCTCAGGTCACTAAGGACGTTGTAGAGAGGACTTCCAATATAAGGAGCAGTGGTTCCAAATCAGCATACACAGTACATACCAAATATGAGTTATATTATGAGCTAGCATCCATTCCAGTCTGATATAGTAATGGAGCCCAAAAGCAGCTTCTCTAAACAATATGGACACTCTAAGCCAGTTGGCAGCATCTGAGCACTTCCAAGTGACCCATCTGGTTTAGAGATGGGCAGAGTGCAGGGACTAGATACCAATAACCCATAGAGGCTTCTGTCAGAAACTGTACAAATTAGCCTGGACTTTTCAGCTGGGTAAATGGACCCATGAACTTCCAGCCAATAATGTGCCATTGATAGGAAACCATCTGCTCAGTGACCCATGGGCTACCTTCTTCCTTTCTTCCCAACTGGCTCCTGTGTCAATTCTGTGTCCAGTTTCCCCGGTACTCAGGCCCAGTCATGGAGAGGATTCCCATCCTAGGGCACTGACCGGTAGCTAGTTCTTACAACAGACATGAAAGAGGAAGTGCACCCTTGAGGAGTAAGTGACTTGCTCACGAAGGAAAAGCAAAACACCAAGGGTCAGGCAGGCACTGGGCTGAGAACATGGCGTCCAGAGTATCACCTGAGTAACCTGGGCAAATTGGAATCCAAGATCCTGAAAGAGACAATTCCAAACCCCTCTGTGCTCCCTGCCCTGCTCCACAGGCACACTCCATACCCTCCTCTCAGGCTCACCCACACTGCGTAAGACCGAGGTTAGGCCTGAGGTTTCAAGTTGAAGAATTTACTGAATAGGTTGGAAAGGCAGGGGGCTGAGAATTGCAGATAGCTTTTATTACTTTTTTAATTTATTTGATTACTTATTTGGCTGTGTTCAGTCTTAGTTTCAGCATGCAGGATCTTTAGCTGTAGAACGTGAGATCTGCTTCCCTGACCAGGGCCCCCTGTATTGGGAGTGTGGAGTCTTAGCCACTGAACCAGCAAGGAAGTCCCAAGCTGATAGCTTTTAAATCAATATATAAAAATTAAGCCTTGCCATTAGTAATAGCAGAGATTTAAAAATAAACCTGAAAATATATTTCTTGAGAATTTTGAGTGGATGGCAGTTTATGATACAGAATACAGTAGGGACAGGGAAAAAAATAGCAAAATTCAACCTGACAGAGGTTACAACTACACCAAAATTTCTTTCTCCTTCAAGGAAAAGTCAAGGTTTATGTAGCCCCATATCAGTTGGTATGGGGGTTTAGCACCATCAGTTTCTCTTGAAGTTCCTCTACCATCCCCAGGGTGTGGCTCCCATCTTCAAGATCTAAGTCAACAACTGTGTTCTGAACAGTAGGATGGAGAAAGAAATGAAGACAGGGCAAATGCATGCTCCAGCAGTCTCTTAAAGAAGACTCCCAAAAGTGGACAGGACACTTCCTCTCACTAACGTCCTTAGTGACCTGAGCCTTGGGATTACTCATCATTCCTTTCCTTCCGTATTTCTGTCAGGGCAGACAAACTTTAGATCCTGGCCACACCTAGTTGTAGGGAGGCTGGCAAATGCATTCATTCCTCTCTATAGTTCTGTGCTCAAAATCTATGCCTACGGAGAAAAGGAGAATGTGTATTAGAGGCAATCTCTGCCACAGACAACTTCAGTGAAGTGTCTGATTGCCTCTCCCTTCAGCTTCCTCCTCTGCATCATCCAGAGCACCAAGGCACTAAGCCAAGAAAGCCAGGAGATTTTGCTTGAAAAACCTGATCCAAGGACATGTCTGGAAGAAGTCATAGGAGCTAAAAGCAAGCAGGAGATTGAACAAAGTTTTTTAATCCTTCCCATGAAATTACTCTCCAAAGAACATATTAAGGTAGCTCAGAATAAAGAATCTGCCTGCGATACAGGAGACCTGGGTTTGATCCCTGGGTCAGGATGATCCCCTGGAGAAGGGAATGGCAACCTACTCCAGTATTCTTGCCTGGAGAATTCCATGGACATACCACGGGGGTTGCAAAGAGTGGGACACGACTGAGTGACTAACACTTCACTTCACTTTATGAACATATACAAGAAGTGGCCAACAGGTTTTAGAGTATGTAAGAGAGAAGAGTGGAGAATTAAAAAATAGGGAAACTAGACTGAAAGCCAAGACCTTCCTGTATAGGTATATTCTTGGTGCCTAGAATACAATAGTGAGTATTCAAAAATATTTGTTGAATTAGGGAGAAAAAGGCTGATTTTTAGGAATTGAGAACACAATAACCTGTATGATCAAGGATTTAGGAAATTGAGATATTCTTCAGCTCTGGGCCCCGAGAAGGATGCTGACAGGTCCTTGTGGAAAGTGACCCTTTGTTTTTCTTACAGGATAAACATGCAGGTAAAACAGAAAGGATTGCTGATCTGATATTACTGAGTTTTGCCCTCCCCATATAAACACTATCTGCCTGCTATGACTGGGGAGGATTTGTGACTCTGGGCTCCTTGCCAGGCGTCAGCATGTCATTGTTGAAGGTCCACAAACTCCCTTCCAGAAAAAGCCATTTCCCTTTTCAGCTGATGTGTTCTGTGGGAGAAATAGAGCACTGTGGCTAGAACTGGCTCGTTCCTGTCCATCAGTGGCAGGAAAGCCAGGGAGAGCCAGTCCCTGAGGGCAGGGGGACTGCACAGGGTATCTCTTACTGGAAGCTACAGTGTGGGGAACAGAAGGCAGCTTTGGGGGTTCCCAAGAATGACCCAAGACGTTCTCCAAAAGTTAAGGCGAAAGAAATGTA
The DNA here is from genome assembly GCA_007570785.1 of Antilocapra americana. Lineage (NCBI taxonomy): Eukaryota > Metazoa > Chordata > Mammalia > Artiodactyla > Antilocapridae > Antilocapra > Antilocapra americana. The sequence goes on along the minus strand of ML662447.1, from coordinate 3,407,186 downwards.
ATGGTGTTCATAGCAAAGAGCAAGTCTCAGTGCGTTGGAGTGGGGCTGCCTTTAAGTCATAATGTCAAGGGGAAAAGCCAGGTGCAAAGTGTACTTATAATGTGCTATGATTTGTTTAGGGAAAAACAAGTAGGCTTTTGTTGTTGCTCAGTCGTGTTTGACTCTGCGATCCCATGGACTGCCGCATGCCAGGTTCCTCTGTCCTTCACTATCTCTAGGAGTTCACTCAAATTCATGTCCATTGAGTTAGTGATGCTATTACATGTACACAGACATTCGTATTTTTTAAAGGACATCTCTCAGAAGATGCTCAAGAAACTTCTAACAGTGGTTGCTTTCACAAAGAGGGGTTCTGTTACTAAGAGATGTGGAATGAAAGGAGACTTTATTTTCACTGTATATTCTTGTGTAGTTTTTCAATGTTGTACTGTATGCAGAAAATACCTATACAGTATAGGAAATAAATTTATTACTACTACTAATAATAATAATAATTTAAAAACACAATCAAAAAGAAAACTACCAGAATCATTGGTTGGAGCAGGAGGCTTGAGGGAGGAAATGGCAGACAAGATTAGGACCAAAGGCTGTGAAGTGCAGAAAAGCCTGGCACCAGGACCACAGTTGAGGTGAGCTGAAGGAGGGCACTTAAGTGGACACCAGGGGCAGGTCCATTCTCTGGTGCTGGGGGTTCATGGTGTTGTAGGTAGGAACAGACTCAAGTATATTTCATCTGTCAACTTAAACATAAACACACGATATAAGAGTGGCAAGTTTAAGTTTTATTCAGTCTTACTGAGGACTATAGCCTGGAGACAGCCACTTAGCACTGAGGTAGGAGAGTAGCCAGTTTTGGTGGGTTTTTTTGGCTAGAAAATGCATACAGTCAAGCATACATCAAGGTAAAAGATTACTGTTAATCACAAATAACAGACATCACAAGTGAATGATTTTAGTGTTTTGTTATGTATATGGGGAGATGTGAGAGTCATTGAAATTCTTCCTGAGATAGGCATCTAACTCCCTAGGAATACAGGAGCCCATTTATCCAAAGCACAGAGTACCTCATCCTGTTTTTCATCCTGAACTTCTCTCAAGTATACTGTTGGTGAGTATACCACAGCCACAGTGAGTTTCAGCTTAACCCTTGTATCAGTATAAGTGGGTGATGATCGATGCTCATTATTCTTTGTTGACACATTCCATAGTAAAACCCCACCATAATTCACTTAGAACTGTCTAAAACATTCAGTTTTGTAAAATATACAGGTTTATGTTACTGGAAGTTAATGAGATGAAAAGATGAGGGTCAAGTTTTTGTAGCTGGGATTTGCCCAAATCATCCATGTCCTGGTTGCATTTGGTCCTATCTGCTAGCAGATGGCTGCCCCAACCTAAATATTCACAGGTATGCATCTGACTTCTGTGGCTGGTTCCATCCAGGACATGAGCAACAGTCCCAGGATCTCTTAGTGATTGTCTTCCAATTGACCTGGGTCTGGTGGGCCAGGAGAATCCCAGGAAGTTGTCAGCTAAATTCATTTCATTGTCCAGTCTTACATCTTCTAACATCCTCCTTCCTCTGCAGAAGATAAGAATTCTAGCTGCCCCCCATTTGAGAAGGAAGAAGAGGCCTCAGAAGAAGGGAGGAGCAAAGCACCATCTCTATAGATCCAAATTTGCGTTGTTCATATTCACATTATTTATGTGGTAACCTACAGCCAGAGTTTAATGTCTATAGAAATTAAAGACAGTGAGAATGCTATGGGTTGAACTAATGGGATACAACCAAAACTATTTAAAAGGATAAACTTCTAGCTTCAAATGCTCTATAAGAAGAAAGAGGCAAAGGGATGCAGTGCTGATGCAAAGGTATGATGTAACTGAGGGTAACAAAGAAGGTGTCCATATGTGACATGATCCCATCTATGTAAAATTGTCTATTATACTATATGTGATGGTGAAATATATTTTTAAAGTTCAAAATGATGAAAACTAATAAACTAAGCTTTCTATTCAAGATGTTCGAAAAAAATAAATAAAAATATAAAATGGAAATATGTCATAAAGGTAAAAATACTGGGAATTTCCTGTGGTCCATTGGTTAGGACACTGAGACTCCACTACAGAGGGCACAGGTTCGATCCTTAGTCAGAGAACTAAGATCCCACAAACTGCACAGAGCAACTGAAACAAAAAAAAAAAGTAACAGTATTATTGAATTTTAAAATAGGAAAAAAATGTAGAATTAATAAATCAAACCCAATAAAGAAGCATAAACAAATAGACAAATGTCTGGCAAATGTAATAAAGAAACAAGATAACACAATTACTGCATGTATCAGAGACAATCTTTTGTAAACATTAAACTGTATATATTTTAATATTCTCTAATTCATGTTTCCCAGAAGCCACTTTGCCATTATGGCCCCAGGGAAGGCAGTCAAATGTCCACCATAGGAAGAGGGAGGCATTAAAAATGGGAAAGCGATTATCAGACAAAGGGGGAAATGAAAAAAAGCCTTTTTGGTTCTTTCTAAAGGAGGAGGAAAGGAGAGGACCGAGAGAGATACAAACAATGCCAGGGGCCTTGTGTTACCCCTCCCTACATTTGATCTAAATGTTAAAATGGGGGGGAGATCATAGAGATAAACTGCCTCTTTTGATCAAAAGCCCTTTCTCTTCCCAACTAGTACTTTGTAAAGATGTTTCTCAGAGGGAGTTCCCCCCTCATTTTAAGGGAGAAGAGGCAGCATGGAATGCTCATCCAAGGGGGAACTAGAGGAAGCATGTCCCTAGTCCCAGCTCCTCCTTCTCTTGTAGAATGCAAAAAATCCGGAAACCCTCTGAAGTTCCTAGTGACACAGGGGATGGGCTTCCCCAGTGGCACAGTGATAAAGAATCCTCCTGCCAATGCAGGAGACATGGGTTTGATCCCTAGATCAGGAGGATTCCCTGGAGGAGGAAATGGTAGCCCACTCCAGTATTCTTAGCTGAAGAATTCCATAGACAGAGGAGCCTGGCAGGCTACAGTCTATAGGGTTGCAAAGAGTTGAACAAGACTGAAGCAACTGAGCATGCATTCATGCCTGGTAGCTCTATTTTTAGTTTTTTAAGAAACCTCCATGCTGTTATCTGGGTTTCCCTGGTGGCTCAGATGATAAAGAATCTACCTGCAATTCAGGAGACCTGGGTGTGACCCCTGGGTCAAGAAGATCCCGTGGGCGAGGAAATGGCAACCATTTCAGTATTATTGTCTGGAAAATTGCACTGGACAGAGAAGCCTGGTGGGCTACAGTCCATGGGGTTGCAAAGAATAGGACATGACTGAGTGGGCATGCATTGACACATGAGGTAGACAGCTGAGCTGGAAACCAATGAGCCAGCCATAGGACCGCCTTGTGAGAGCAAAGTGACCCCAAAGCAGAGGTTGTGATGGAGACGTGGACCAGGGCTATGCAAATTATGGGCTTTGGACCTGCCTTACCTGGGAGTTTGTTAGGAATGCAAACTCTTGGCCCTAGCTCAGACCTATATCAGAGCCTCTGGGTGTGATACCAGGAATCTGTTTTGACAAGCTCGCCAGTTAATTGCTCTATGTACTAAAGATTGATAAGTACTGATGAAGACAGACTGTCCAGGAGACTAATGGAGAAAGTTGCTAGACTCAGAGGGTTTGCAGGAGTCAGGGGTCAAAGGCTCAGGTGGTAGAGAGGGACCCCCAGAGGCTTCATGCTAGACAGAGCTCCAAATTCTGCCTCAGAACTAGCCCCTTCCTCTCTATATACACCATGCTCCCATCAACCCAGATCCCCACTTCAGAAGAAGACTAAATATTGACAGGTAATTTATTAACATCTTTAATAAGAGATACAGACCAGAAGAGATAGCAAAACTTTTTAAACGGCAGGTCTAAATTCTTGTCATTTCTCCACTTGATAGAGACTACTTTGTGATAATTATAGAGAAAATTTAAAGCTGTATTCTTCTGCACCTGAGGAGACTGTGCTTATCTTTTTATCCCACCATATATACACAATTTGAATAATAATGTGTTGTTTGTAATTGGCAGTGGGTGCTAAGAAAGAATAATATAAATATACAAGGGAATACTAGGCAGCTAATAAAAACTAGGTTGTTGCCTTTTTTTCCTGACAAGTGTTCATGATTATTCTCAACTGGTAGAAAGAAAATCATAAAACAGTATCACAAGATTCACTTTGTAAAGACTTTGTGTGTGTGTGTGTGTGTGCGTATACACATATATAGGAAAAACACGTGAAGTATATACATCAAATATATTTCGATTGTAATGTTACAAGCAGCTTTTCTTCTTTTCTTTTCCTATTTTCTGTTCATCTGCATTGTTGATTTTTTCTATAATAAATATAAATTAATTGTGTTGTTTCACACAAAAAAATTGTATAAGGATGTTTATCAAAGTGAGCTTTAGGGGAAAAAAACTAAACTTAAAAATGAGGATAGTTAAATATTTTTATGGAACAGATGCTATTTTAAGCACTTGCGTGTATCTGTTTATTTAAATCTTACAATTGCCCTGTGAAGTAGGTCATTTACAGAGGCGGGAACTGAAGCTTTGCGTCCCTGAGGTCACACATCTAGAAAGCGGCAAAGCCAGGACTCCAGCCCAGAAGATGGGACTGGTACACTGGCACTCTTACCCAGCATTTCTGCTTTGGGCTCTGCCACGAACATGAAATAGTCACAACACAAGACCAGATATTGCTTCAATCAAATGTCCAAAGGGAAATTTGAAAATATCAGAGGACATATATATATATATATATTTATGTATATATTATATATTTTTTATTATATATATTATATATATAATATACATTTTTATTATATATATATTTTATTATATATATATATAAAATGAAAATTTGCCTATAAGATAAGTGAAAAAAGCAAGTCGTAGAGCTATGTGAAACATCAACTTCCCCATCCAAGACCAGCTTCCTCTCACTTACACAAGTCAGGAGAAGATCTGACCTGTGTATCTCAGGAGGGGTCCTTGCTGGACGTCCTCAGCATTCAAGCTGTTCTTGGATTCTATCGATTAGGCGGCTACTTGTTGATCATCCTCCAAGACAGCACATACATGGGGGCTGGCAGGCGGGGAGTCATGCAGGAAGTCCCCTCTTCTACCACCCTCCTATACTCCCCAAGACTTTCTCTCCATGTACCAGCCATATAAACAAGCACATTTCCATTTCCCAAATAATTTCTTAGACTGTAATTGTTTGGTAAAAGTTATGCACAAACATGGCAAAAAGAATGAAGAGGAGAAGGAGAAGGAAGGGGAGGATGATAAAGCAGTATTTTGCACCACCACTGACCACAGCCCAGCTCTCCCTGGACGAGCACTTTTAATCATAATTTATTAATTTTAGACATTCTCTTTACTTCCTTTAGATCATGATTTCTTGCGTCATCTTTCCCTCCTTCCATTCTCCCAATATAGCTCCATTACTATTTTGGTTAAATCAATAAACAGAGGCTACCTGATTATGTTCATGTTGACAATGTTCTCTTTAGAGTATGAATATGTTATCAGTAGATATCCTTTCTTTGTGTCTTTCTTTCCTGAAGCCCTCACATTCTTTCTTTTCTTCTTTTAAACAATAACCACAAAAGCAAGGCTTCTGTGGTACAGGTATGCAGTTATCTCCTGCTTTCCCAGGAGGCAGAGCCTTCTCCTTGTAGTGGCATCTGTCTGCTCTGACCTGGGCCTCCTGACCCCTGATGTCATTCGGGGCCTTTGATTAAGGTGTAAAAGAAGAGGATTTGTCTCATGGAGGGCTTCTCTGGTGGCTCAAATGATAAGGAGTCTGCCTGCAATGTGGGAAACCTGGATTCAATCCCTGGATTGGGAAGATCCCCTGAAGAAGGAAATGGCAACCCACTCTAGTATTCCTGTCTGGAAAATTCCATGGATGGAGGAGCCTTGGTCAGCTACAATCTATGGGGTAGCAAAAAGTCAGACACGACTAAGCGACTTCTCTCTCTCTCTCTCATGGAAGGTGATAATTAGCATTTCTCACCAGAATCCAACGAAACAGTACCAAAGAGATGAGCTGCTCACAGAGGGGCCCCTCAGATCATGACCCAGGTCTTAATTTAGCTCTGGGTCCCCTTCTTGCATCAGCTCCACTGTGGTGATACCTCCTTCTTTAAACCTCCACTCAACTTTTGAGCAACACAGCCTCATCTGAGGAACAGTATATCATTCCCCACATGCTCATGCATGCTCAGTCATGTTTAACTCTTTGCGACCCTATGAACTGTAGCCCACCAGGCTCCTCTGTCCATAGGATTCTCCAGGCAAGAATAGTGGAGTGGGTTGCCATTCCCTTCTCCAGAGGATCTTCCCCACCCAAGGATCAAACCTGAGTCTCCTGCATCTCCAGCATTGCAGGCAGATTCTTTACTGCTGAGCCACTGAGGAAGCTCTCTCACTCCCCACACCCATGCCTTTATAAGGTCCCAGTGCTTTTCCCCAGGCCCTAGTCTGTCATCCGCTGGGCTTTGTAAGGATGATAGGGAGCTCCTCCCTCACAATCTAGTCCTCTGTACATCCTGAGCTGGGAGGGGCTTTGCTCCTCAGATGTCAAGGGTCAAGGTGGATGCCGCCATCAGGTCAGTTTTCCTTTGCCACATTCCTACAGGGATGCACCTGATACATCCAGCTTCCTCAAATGATGCAGCTGTTAAACCCAGCATCAACACCTATATGTCTCAAGAACAAACAGCGATGCTAGTAGTCAGAGACAGTGTCCAACCCCACAATGAGCAGGAGCTCTTCCCTGAGCAGCTCCATAATTAGAAATGCACCTCCCTATTTCCTGGGAGTCTGTACGCCACATTGTCAGGCTGTGTCGAGCTTGGTTTATTTCCTGCCTCTCCTTGGGCCTGGCCTGAAAACTGAAGGAGCCCCATTATGCCCCAGAGGAGGCTCCCTTGGTTACTCTGAGAGGAGCTGTGAAATGATGCTTCTAACAATGCTTTCCCTTCATCGTCAGCCAAGGGCCTTTGATCCTCCAAGTCCTTCTGGAGGAAATGGAGATAATGGCCAATACTTCCCATTACAAAGATGGGCAGTATGTTTTCAATTTTATACATATTGGGGAAAAAAATGGAAGCAAATATACCGATATACTAATGTTAATAGTTGTTATCTTTGGGTATGGATGTATCAATGGAAAGGATTACTTATCTTTTTTATACTATTCTGCATTTTCCTATTTTAAAGATCTCTATCTACCATGAAGTGCTATTTGAAAAATCTTTCAAAATATGATGTAAAATATTCAGGGAATTCCCTGACGCTCCAGTGATTATGGCCCCAAGCTTCCACTGCAGGGGGCGCACATTCCATTCCTGGTGAGAAAGTTCTCTCATGCTTCACAGCATGGCTCAAACATAGCTAGGGTGAGAGAGCCCATCTTGAGGTCTGGACTGAAAGCAGGCCAATTTCGACACATCTGACCACTAGGGTCATGAGAGCAGAGGTCTCTACAAGGCAGGACAGTTCAGGATGGTGGAGGCTGTGTGGTCTCTGCTGATTCCCTAGCACTCAGAGCAGTGCCTGATGCGTAATAAGCATTCAAAATACATTTTAAAAGTGCATTTGTGAATGAATGAGAGGGGAGGAATTCCCACAGGTTGATCCAATCAGGCTTGGTTATCAAGAAGGAGCCAGACCTGGCGTCTAGCAGCTTTTTCCCTGAGCCCAGCCTTTAACATCTAAGTTCCTGGAGAACAGGATGCAGTAAGTAAAGACAAGGGAGCTGTGTTTCTAAAGACAAACATCCTGCTTTATAATAACACCAAGGAAATCCATCACAGAACTGAGGAAAACTATATTCTCTCCCTTGCTTATTTGAAGACTATCCTCAGTCTTTGACTAGAGGGACTCCCTGCGAAACAAGGTCAAGCCCATCCTGGTGGAATTGAGGTGCCTGGTGAAGCAGCAGCAGCAGCAGCCGGCCACGGGAACTTGGTCCTGAGCAGCTTAGCTTTCACTCTGCGGAACTATTATGAAGATTCAGAGGACCAGTAAGATGCTCCATGCCAATTTCCTATTCGGAGGAGGATGGTAGCCATTTCTATCTGTGTGTTTTTTCCCATCCTGCCAAGTCTAGAAGCTCATTTTTGAGTCAGGAGATAATAGCATATATGAGAAGTGAGACTTTTCATTTCAATCATCCCTGCTCATTAGGTCTATGGCCTAATCCTTCCTTGTTCTTACCTCTAAATGATGCTGCGGTGCCTATATCAGTGTTCCTAGCATTTTTGCCAAACCTCAGTGTCTCCAGGACTGAGGCCTTCCTCTTAGGTTCAAGTGACTATTTTTTCCCTATCCTTGGCAGTGCATCTGTATGAATCAGCTTAGAACACCTTTGCTGAGGGAGGCAGATGTTCCCAGAACAGTGGGTACCTGAACAAAAGATGTCTACTTGTGTAAAGGCACGAGTATTTTCTACCTCATTTTAATCTCTGGGCTATAAAGAGGACTATTGTGGAGAGGGGTCCTCTGTATCATCTTCTCTAAAACTGGGATCAGGAGGCTGGTGAGCACCTCTCAGAAGTCAAATGGAACCAGACATGCTCACTGGCCTTCCGCATACTGTACTTTCTTTGAACCTTGTGATTTTATCTCAAGGTGGGTCAAAGACAGTGCCAGTCTTCCAGTCAAATACTAGTCTAGATGTTGCTACAAACATGACTTATAGATAATGATTGACAGTTACAATCAATTGACTTGGGGGGAAAAAGGCAGAAAAAAGGAGGATCACAAAAATAAAGCAGGGATGAAGCGGGGACTTCCCTAGACGTCCACTGGTTAAGACTATGCACTTCCAAAGTAGGGTGTGCAGATTTGATCCCTCTTCTGGGAACTAAGATCCCACATGCTGAGTGGTGCAGTCAAAAAAAAAAAAAATCGTAAATAAACAAAGAGCTTACCCTCCGTAACGTGGGTGGTTTTCATCCTATCCATGAAAAGCTTTAAGAGCAAATAACTGAGGTTTCCCAAAGAAGACATTCTGCCTCAAGGCTGTAACATAGAAATTCAGCCTGGGTTTTCCAGCCGGCTGGCCTGCTTTATGGATTTCAAACTGGCCAGTCTCCATAATTATATGAGTCAATGCCTCAAAATAAATCTCTTTCTCTTTTTTTTCCTTCCTGCTCTCCCTCCTTCTCATCCCACATCCCCTCTCCATATACATATATCCTGTTGGTTCTGTTTCTCTAGGGACTCAGACTGACACTGACAAAGACTCCCTCCTTGATCTTGACTAGAGCGCCTCCTTGGCGTGCTAAGTCTAGTTTCACCAAATAATCCTTCTAAGCTGGTGTATGAAGAATTTCCCCCAATCACCCTTTGATTTCCAATCAAACTCCTTTTGCTCCACTTTTATCAAGAGCCAATCAAATTCCTCTTCTTCCCTACTCTTGATACCTCATCAAGTTCCTTCTAGTGTCTCCTTCATCCTGCCCTGGTTATAAATCCCCTCCTATCTCCAATTATATTCAAAGTTGAGTTTAGTCTCTCTTCTGTGCAATAGTCTTGAATAAACTCTGTCTTGCTGTTTTTTAACAAGCATCCATGAATCATTTCCCTTTAATAATACAGACCCAAGCCCAAGACCATTCATTATAAATTTGGATTCTATAATATTCCAGAGTCAAGCTCAGTTTCTCAGTTCAGTTCTGTCGCTCAGTTGTGTCTGAATCTTTGTGACCCCAGGGACTGCAGCAGGCCAGGCCTCCCTGTCTATCACCAACTCCTGGAGTTTACTCAGACTCATATCCATTGAGTCAGTGATGCCATCCAACCATCTCATGCTCTGTCATCCCCTTCTCCTTCTGCCTTCAATCTTTCCCAACCTCAGGGTCTTTTCAAATGAGTCAGTTCTTCCAATCAGGTGGCCAATGTATTGGAGTTTCAGCTTCAGCATCAGTCCTTCCAATGAATATTCAGGACTGATTTCCTTTAGGATGGACTGGTTGGATCTCCTTGCAGTCCAGGGGACTCTCAAGAGTCTTCTCCAACACCTCAATTCAAAAGCAACAACTCTTTGGCACTCAGCTTTCTTTATAGTTCAACTCTCACATCCATACATGACCACTGGAAAAACCATAGCTTTGACTAGATGGACCTTTGTTGGCAAAGTATTGCCTCTGCTTTTTAATATGTTGTCTAGGTTGGTCATAATTTTTCTTCCAAGGAGCAAGTGTCTTTTAATTTCGTGGCTGCAGTCACCATCTGCAGTGATTTTGGAGCACTCCCCAAAAAGTCTCTCACTGTTTCCACTGTTTCCCCATCTATTTGCCATGAAGTGATAGGACCAGATGCCATGATCTTAGTTTTCTGAATGTTGAGTTTTAAATTAACTTTTTCACTCTCCTCTTTCACTTTCATTAAGAGATTTTTTAGTTCTTTACTTTCTGCCATAAGGGTGGTATCATCTGCATCTGAGGTTATTGATATTTCTCCCAGCAATCTTGATTCCAGGTTGTGCTTCATTCAGGCCAGCGTTTCTCATGATGTACTCTGCATACAAGTTAAATAAGCAGGGTGACAATATACATCCTTGACGTACTCCTTTTCCTATTTGGAACTAGTCTGTTATTCCAAGTCCAGTTCTAATTACTGCTTCTTGACCAGCATACAGATTTCTCAGGAGGCAGGACAGGTGGTCTTGTATTCCCATCTCTTGAAGAATTTTCCAGTTTGTTGTAGTTCACACAGTCAGAAGCTTTGGCATAGTCAATAAAGCAGAAATAGATGTTTTTCTGGAACTCTCTTGGTTTTTCAGTGATCCAGTGGATGTTGGCAATTTGATCTCTGGTTCCTCTGCCTTTTCTAAATCCAGCTTGAACATCTGGATTTTCATGGTTTATGTACTGCTGAAGCCTGGCTTGGAGAATTTTGAGCTTTACTAGCATGTGAGAAGAGTACAATTGTGCAATAGTTTGAGCGTTCTCAGTTTCTCTTGTGGTTACTATTTCCCATGTTCCTGTAGCAATCAGTAATAGGAACTGAAATCAAGAACAGCCTATAGGCTTGCCTGGGGTACACCATGCAGGTGGAGCAGAGAGACTGTGTTTTAGTAGATCCACTAACAGGTATTGTCTAGAATAGAAGGCAGTAGCTCTAATGAGTGGGAAAGCTTCTGAATCCCTTTCGTCTGCGTGGCTAAACCAGATGGCTAGCTGCCATCTGTTGTGAAGTAGGGCCCAGGAACTGAAAAGCAAGTCTGTTTAATTATAAGCAACTTGTCTTGTGTATAGAATGTCCTTTGTCAGTATATCTGCAAGACCCACAGGGACCTTAGCGGTGTCATATTTTGGGGACGATAAGGAAGCCAGATTAGGCCATCACAGGACTTGAGAACCATTCTACAAGGCAGCTGGTGATCCCCAGGAGCATGACATGTGCTCATCGGGTGAGGGAGTCAGAGCGGCAGCTGCTACATTAAGCAGAGAGCCGTCATTCTTCTGGCGGTCGGCACTCATAAGGGACTGAGCTCAGCTGTCATCTCAGCATGTGAGAACCTCTTTCCGCAACCTCTGGGCAGGGGACCATGAGATCCATGATGTAGACACAATCCCAGACAAGTGTTCAGCAAAGAAAACCAGTCAGAAGCCAGGTCAGATGGACAAGAAGAGGAGAAGTGGTGGCCTGGGGTTCACTGGAAATCTGACAAGAGGTTCAACTGTGATACAGCTGCTGGGGTGAGGCCATGACATCCTCCTGTCCTGATTGGGAATGTTCAGGAGACGGGTGGGGCTGCTTCTGCAGAGGAATGACAATCCAACAGGGGCCTAGAGCGGCAGAGAGGCCAAGTTCATCCTGTCTTTCCAGCTCTGCTTCAAGGAATATGGAGACATAGTAAGGATCATCTCCCTTTGATTGTTGAAACTCTGCCTCTTCCTTCAGTGACCTGCATCACTGCACAGTAATGATGATTATAAAGATACGTAAAGATGAGTGAATACTTTCCGTAAGTCAAGCATATGACACCCATAATTGCATACAAGCAACCCTACTGTCCCCATTTTACAGATGGGAAAGCTGAGGCTTGCGGGTTAAACAAATGCACTCTAGATTGTGCAGCTAGTGGAAACAATGTGCATGCAAACACTCTGAATTGGCACTTAACCACCAGGCTATTATCTTACTATGAAAGGTTTATACCAAAGAGTGCTTTTTGCTGAACTGACCACACCTCAGGAATGGTTTCAAGATGGGCTTCAAGTCCTCATGTGTGAAGCCCCTTCTGTTTACCAGCACATAACCACACACCAGGAAATCCCTAGGTTGCAGTCAAGCATTGGTGATCTCTGGCTTAGGTCACTTTCCAGGGCACTGCCAGTCCAAGTTTTCAGGTATGGTCTCATTTTTTTTTTCCCCAAAAAAAGCTATATTCAGGCTTTTTTTGGCACCTAGAGGTGCTTCCTTAAAGGCTGAAGGTGTGGGTATGGAAAGAGCAGTATCTCCTGACTTCAAGCAGAACACTATAATAGTAAAGAATCCACAATACTTATGATCTAATCCAAATGCTCTTTAGTTCTTCTTAGATTAGTCAAGGGTCCACTGTGGTTTTTGACTTTTTTGGAAATAGCAACATCCAGAGTGTAAGGAGTTGGAGCTCTGGACTGAGAGAGACCTGGAATGAATTTCTTTCCCCACTGCCAATTAGCTCATTGGTGCCCTCCAGCAAGTTACTTAAATTCTCTGTGCCTCAAGTCCTTCATCAGGAAGAAAATGCCGACATATCTGCCCATATATAGTGTGGTGAGAATCAAGTAAAATAATTTTTATAAAGCACTTAGTCCAGTGATAGCACAGAGTATATGGAATGTAAGAGTATCCACTCTTTTCTCCCTCCTGGCTAAAAAGGTTGTGTGGGTCCAAAGGCAGCTCCCATCAGACCAGAGGGCCTTGGCTGATTCAGGTTTTGTTTCGTTTTAAGAGATGTTTTATTCCTAGGGGTCCTCAGCTCTGCTAGCCAGCGTTCGCTGCCATTTCCACAACAGCCTGTTGTTCACACATCAGCACTGTTCAGTGCAGAAGACAATTATGCAAGTGCAAGAAGACCAGGAGGTGACAATCTCCTGAAGATCCTGAAGCTGCCTCCCAACATTTGTATAGAGAAATTCTCATTTGTTCATCTGTCAGGGCTGGTAGCAAATCATTCTTTCCTAAATCCCAGGGCCACCTGCCTGATACCTGGAGCAAATAGTTCTTTTCTAGTCAATAAAGAAGGCAGGTAGGGGGTGGCTATTGGGTAGGTAAACAATTAACAGTGTCTGCCATGACCTTAGACACCAGCCAACAAGACACCCTTCTGTGCCCACCATACAGTTGACCTCTAAATGTCTTTTCCCAGCTTATTATCCGGAATAAATTGCTCTTGTGTCTTTTATGCCTGGTTTGCACAAGCCAACTATGTGTGTTTCTCTGACTGAATAAACAGCCTTTTAAGAGATCAGAGATCAGGGCTCCTGGGTAGACAGACAAAGCTTGATGATTTCAGAGCAGATATAGGCCAAGAAACCATGGCATAGAGTGTGCTGAGTCCAGACAAATGATATTTATATACACATCCAAATTTGAAGAGAAAATGTATTTCTTTATGTTTCAAACACTGTAATAGATATAAAACAAAAATAAAAACCTGTTGCAAAGTTAAAAAAAAAAAAGAGATGGGGCTGGATCTCTGGTCAGAGAGCAAGAAAGAAAAAAAAATGAGGCTGATGTGCAACGCATTTTTTTTTTGTCTCTGAGGAGATAGGGGTAAATAATGTTCCTAACATTTGGCCTGATCACAGGTGCATAATTCCGAAGCTGTTGCTTGCTGGGTTAATAAGCAGGTTGAAGGAGAATGTCCTATGACTACTCCCCAGGCAGTTGTCTTTGGAAGAATCTGAAACATTTTCAGAGCGGTGTGTAATAAAGCCAAGAGAAGCGAAAGTGGTTTCTATCACAAAGTGTTTATGATTATTAACATTTGATTCCTTGATAAATTAAAGGGCACACAGGAGATCTGTGGCAGGAAGATGCAGTCACCTTGACGTTCCAGACTGCTTTCCACTCAAAAGTTTAATATGAAGCGCTCCAAACAATAGGTTGGTGGTAAATCTTTACCTTGTACCAAGATTAGGATGAATTTGTTGCTACAGAGTCCATTCTTTATACTCTCCAACCTCCAAATGGAAGACTTAAATCCAAGGTTTCTCAAACAGAAAATGTATTTTCCTTCTCATGGGGGTTACTGGGTCTCAGACAAAATGCTTTGATTGTAGCTTTCTTTACTAATCAGATCATTTGTCTTATCCACCAATAATGAGTGTACTGTGCAGAGAATCACACCAAGCATGGGGCATGCCAGGCTCAACTGAGCCATTTGTCATGGGATCACTAGAAAGGCAGATTAAAGAACTACTTTAGACAGTGGTATCTAGACTTCCACAAGGCACAGGATGAATACATTCTAATTATCCCAGAGATGGAAGTGAGGGGTGGGGCTGGATGCAATATCCTAAAGAGTCATAATTGGTTGTTTTGATAGAGATACAGTGAAGGGACAAAGGAGGTAATTATACAGCTAATTCCACTAGGGGGCTTTAAGTAGAAAAAAATATGGGATACCCCTGTAAATTAATGATCACTCAAGAAGTCAGGTTTGCTTAACCACAAAACCAAGCTGGCTTGCTTAACAACAAAACCATGCAACAGAAGCGTGAGACATGCCCCAAAACAACAAAACAGTTGTGGCATAAGCCCCACATCCTGCCCAGGGAGCTCAGTAAGTTAGCGATCCCTAGGACATACTCTCTGAACACATAAAAAAACCCAATAATTTGTGGACCTAGCTTGACCATGTAGGGACATAAAAGCTCCCCTGCCCAACCTGTAGGAGGCACTGATGATGATGGAAGCATGAAGTCTACTCGAGAAAGAAAGTCTTCTCTCCTTCCCCACTTCTCCTTTGGCTGTAAAACTGTAGAGACATAGGTTCGGTCCCTGGTTTGGGAAGATCTCTTGGAAGAGGGCATGGCAACCCATTCCAGTATTCTTGCCGAGGAGCTTGGTGGGCTATAGTCCTCAAGGTCACAAAAGAATCGAACACAGCAACTAAACAAAAAATACATAGAAAGACACGAAATTCCTTAACTTAGGATATCTGGTTTTCTTTAACAGTAACTTTTTGATGTTCCTGACTACCTGCCTTTTGTTGCAAAATTCCTGTATACCCTAGCTCCTCCCTTTACATCTCCTCAGAGCAGTTTCTCAGAGCTATTTGAACTGCTGTTTCTGTTGCAGTCCTCATTTCGCCCCAAATAAAACTTAACTTGCAACTCTCTTATACATTTTTTTAAAGTCAACTAGTCTTATATATGTCTTATTAGATTCCCCTCTAAGTATTCCATTGTTTTTGATTAATTATAAATGGTATTGTACTTTAATTTCAGTTCCACATGATAGTTGCTAGTATATAGAACTACAATTGATTTAATTTTTTTTCTTTTATTTTGTGACCTTGTTGAACTCATTTATTAGTTCCAGGTGTTTATTAATATATTTTTTTGGTATTTTCTACATTGATAATCTTTTCCTCTGCAAATAGAGGTAGTTTTACTTCTTCTTTTTTCAATCTTTACGCCATCTATTTCCTTTCTTTGTGTTGATTTTAAAGGCTAGAAGTTTTAGCGTCATATTGAATAAGACGTGTGAAAGTGGACATCCTTGCTTTGCTCCTGATCTTAGGGAGAAAGCAGTCAGTTTTTCACCTTTCAGTTAGCTGTAAGTTTTTGTAGATGTTCTTACCAAACTAAGAAACCATATTTGTCTGGCGAATATGTGAACCGTGAACTTTCTAGATGTTCAAGCTTGTTTTAGAAAAGGCAGATGAACTGGAGATCAAATTGCCAACATCCGATGGATCATCAAAAAAGCAAGAGAGTTCCAGAAAAACATCTATTTCTGCTTTATTGACTATGCCAAAGGTTTTGACTGTGTGGATCACAATAAACTGTGGAAAATTCTGAAAGAAATGGGAATACCAGACCACCTGACCTCCCTCTTGAGAAACCTGTATGCCAGTCAGGAAGCAACAGTTAGAACTGGACATGGAACAACAGACTGGTTCCAAATAGGAAAAGGAGCACGTCAAGGCTGTATATTGTCACCCTGCTTGTTTAACTTATATGCAGAGTACATCATGAGAAACACTGGGCTGGAAGAAGCACAAGCTAGAATCAAGATTGCCAGGAGAAATATCAATAACCTCAGATATGCAGATGACACCACCCTTATGGCAGAAAGTGAAGAAGAACTAAAGAGCCTCTTGATGAAAGTGAAAGAGGAGAGTGAAAAATTTGACTTAAAGCTCAACATTCAGAAAAGTAAGATCATGGCATCAGGTCCCATCACTTCATGGGAAATAAATGGGGAAGCAGTGGAAACAGTGGCTGACTTTATTTTTCTGGGCTCTAAAATCACTGCAGATGGTGATCGCAGCAATGAAATTAAAAGAAGCTTACTGCTTGGAAGGAAGATTATGACCAACCTAGACAGCATATTAAAAAGCAGAGACATTACTTTGCCAACAAAGGTCCATACAGTCAAGGCTATGATTTTTCCAGTGGTCATGTGTGGATGTGAGAGTTGGACTATAAAGAAAGCTGAGCGCTAAAGAATTGATGCTTTTGAACTGTGGTGTTGGAGAAGACTCTTGAGAGTGCCTTGGACTGCAAGGAGACCCAACCAGTCCATCCTAAAGGAGATCAGTCCTGGGTGTTCATTGGAAGGACTGATGTTGAAGCTGAAACTCCAATAGTTTGGCCACCTCATGCGAAGAGTTGACTCATTGGAAAAGATCCTGATGCTGGAAATTATAGAGGGCAGGAGGAGAAGGGGACAACAGAGGATGAGATGGTTGGATGGCATCACCGACTCTATGGAAATGGGTTTGGGTGGATTCTGGGAGCTGGTGACGGACAAGGAGGCCTGGTGTGGTGTGATTCATGGGGTCAGAAAGAGTAGGACATGACTGAACGATTGAACCGACTGACTGACTGAAAGAACTTTATTCTATTTTTCTGAGAATTTTTATTATGAATGGGTGTTGAACTTTACCAAATGCTTTTTCTGCATTTATTGGTATGATCATGTGATTTTTATTCTTTAGTCTGTTAATACAGTAGATTATTTCAACTGAAGAAAAATGCTCAACCTAAAACTTCTGAGTTATGTTTCATTCAGGGACCCTACTGAGGACCAAAGCCTGAGAGATGGCCTTTCAGATAGCTCTGAACAACTGCTCCTAAGAGGTAAGAGAGAAGCCAGAATAGATAGGAGTTTGTCATGGAAAACAACAACAGTATGTAGTCGAAGGTCATAAAATTACTGTTAATCACAAAAAAACCCAGACATCTCAAGTTGATGATTTTAGTGCTTTTTCTATGTATGGGAAGATACAAGAGCTTGAGCCACACTGAAATTACTCCTTAGATACACATCTTAGCTATTTAGGGCCAGTATGCTGTTTTGCTCCATCCTAAATTCCCCTCAGGGGGCACCGTAGGGAGGCGGCAGCTGCAACGGCTGATGGCTTGATGGTGGGCAACATTTGCTGTTTATTGGAATAGCAGTCAGCATTCTTTGTTTACCGAAATGGCAGATGACATTCTTGGTCCACAATAACATTGACAAATTTCCCCATATTGAACCAGCCTTATGTCCCTAGGAATAAACTCCTCTTGATCATGTTTTTAGGTATAATTGTTTTAAATGTTGTTGATTTCTATGTGCTGATATTCTGTTAAGCACTTTTGTGTCTTATATTCATGAAGTATATTAGTCTGTATGGACCATCTGGTGATGTCCATGTGTAGAGTCTTCTCTCGTGTTGTTGGAAGAGGGTGTTTGCTATGACTAGTGCATTGTCTTGGCAAAATTCCATTAGCCTTTGCCCTGCTTCATTCTGTACTCCAAGGCCAAATTTGCCTGTTATTCCAGGTATCTCTTGACTTTCTACTTTTGTATTCCAGTTCTCTAAAACAAAAGGACATCTTTTTAGGGTGTTAGTTCTAGAAGGTCATGTAGGTTTTCATAGAACCATTCAACTTCAGCTTCTTCAGGATTACTGGTCAGGGCATAGACTTGGATTACTGTGATGTTGAATGGTTGCCTTGGAAACAAACAGAGATCATTCTGTCATTTTTGAGATTGCATCCAAGTACTGCATTTCGGACTCTTTCGTTGACCATGATGGCTACCCCATTTCTTCTAAGGGATTCTTGCCCACAGTAGTAGACATAATGGTCATCTGAGTTAAATTCACCCATTCCAGTTCATTTTAGTTCACTGATTCCTAGAAAGTTGGCATTGACTCTTGCCATCTCCTGTTTGACCACTTCCAATTTGCCTTGATTCATGGACCTAACATTCCAGGTTTCCAGGCAACATTGCTCTTTACAGCATCGGACTTTGCTTCTATCACCAGTCACATCCACAACTGGGTGTTGTTTTTGCTTTGGCTCTGTCTCTTCAATCTTCCTGGAGTTATTTCTCCACTGATCTCCAATCATATTGATTATATTCTTTGCAGCCAAAGATGGAGAAGCTCTATACAGTCAACAAAAACAAAACCAGGAGCTGACTGTGGCTCAGATCATGAAATCCTTTTTGCTAAATTCAGACTTGAATTGAAGAAAGCAGGGAAAACCACTAGACCATTCAGGTATGACCTAAATCAAATACCAATTATACAGTGGAAGTGAGAAATAGATTCAAGGGATTAGATCTAACAGACAGAGTGCCTGAAGAACTATGGATGGAGGTTTGTGACATTGTACAGGAGACAGGGGTCAAGACCATCTCCAAGAAAAAGAAATGCAAGAAAGCAAAATGGCTGCCTGAGGAGGCCTTACAAATAGCTGTGAAAAGAAGAGAAGTGAAAAGCAAAGGAGAAAAGAAAAGATATACCCATTTGAATGCAGAGGTCCAAAGAATAGCAAGGAGAGATAAGAAAGCCTTCCTCAGTGTTCAGTGCAAAGAAATAGAGGAAAACAACAGAATGAGAAAGACTAGAGATCTCTTTAAGACGATTAGAGATACCAAGGGAACGTTTCATGCAAAGATGGGCACAATAAAGAATAGAAATGGTATGGACCTAACAGAAGCAGAAGATATTAAGAAGAGGTGGCAAGAATACACAGAAGAACTATACAAAAAAGACCTTCAGGACCTAGATAATCATGATGGTATGATCACTCACCTAGAGTCAGACATCTTGGAATGTGAAGTCAAGTGGGCCTTAGGAAGTATCACTACGAAAAAAGCTAGTGGAGGTGATGGAATTCCAGTTGAGCTATTTCAAGTCCTAAAAGATGATGCTGTGAAAGTGCTGCACTCAATATGCCAGCAAATTTGGAAAATGCAGCAGTGGCCACAGGACTGAAAAAGGTCAGTTTTCATTCCAATCCTAAAGAAAAGCAATGCCAAAGAATGTTCAAAGTACTGCACAATTGCACTCATCTCACAAGCTAGTAAAGTAATCCAAAATTCTCCAAGCCAAGCTTCAACAGTACGTGAACCATGCACTTCCAGATGATCAAGCTGGATTTAGAACAGGCAGAGGAACCAGAGATCAAATTGCCAACATCCACTGGATCATCAAAAAAGCAAGAGAGTTCCAGAAAAAATATCTATTTCTGCTTTATTAACTATGTCTAACCCTTTGACTCTGTGGACCACAACCAACTGTGAAAAATTCTTTAAGACACGGGAATACCAGACCACCTGACCTGCCTCCTGAGAAATCTGTATGCAGGCCAGGAAGCAACTGCTAGAACTGGACATGGAACAACAGACTAGTTCCAAATTGGGAAAGGAGTAATTCAAGACTGTATATTGTCACCTTGCATATTTAACTTATATGCAGACTACATCATGAGAAATGCTGGGCTGGAAGAAGCACAAGCTGTAATCAAGATTGCTGGGAGAAATATCAATAACCTCAGATATGCAGATGACACCACCCATATGGCAGAAAGTGAAGAAGAACTAAAGAGCCTCTTGATGAAAGTGGAAGAGGAGAGTAAGAAATTTGACTTAAAACTCATATTCAGAAAACTAAGATCGTGGCATCTGGTCCCATCACTTCATGGCAAATAGATAGGGAAACAGAGGAAACAGTAACAGACTTTATTTTGGGGGGTTCTAAAATCACTGCAGATGGTGACTGCAGCCACAAAATTAAAAGACATTTGCCCCTTTGGAAGAAAAGCTGTGACCAACCTAGATAGCATATTAAAAAGCAGAGGCATTACTTTGTCAACAAAGGTCCATCTAGTCAAGGCTATGGTTTTTCCAGTAGTGATGTATGGATGTGATAGTTGGACTATAAAGAAAGCTGAGTGCCGAAAAATTGATGTTTTTGAATTGTGGTGTTGGAAAAGAGTCTTGAGAGTCCTTTGGACTGCAAGGAGATCCAACCAGTAAATCCTAAAGGAAATAAGTCCTGAGTATTCATTGGAAGGACTGATCTTGAACCTGAAGCTCTGATAATTTGGCCACCTGATGCAAAGAAATGACTCATTGGAGAAGACCCTGATGCTGGGAAAGATTGAAGGCAGGGGGAGAAGGGGATGACAGAGGATGAGATGGTTGGATGGCATCACTGACTCAATGGACATGAGTGTGAGTAAACTCCAGGAGGGAGTTGGTGATGGACAGGGAGACCTGGCGTGCTGCAGTCCATGGGGTCACAAAGAGTCGGACATGACTGAGGAACTGAACCAAACTGAACTGAACTGATTAGTCTGTAGTTTCCTTGTCCTATCTTTGTCTGGTTTTGATGTTAGGGTAATGACAGGTTCATAAAATGAATTGAGAAGACTTCCCTTTTATTATATAAAAGGGATTGTATACAATTGGTATTAATTCTTCTTTAAACATTTGGTAGAATACTCTGGGTCTGGAGATTTCTTTGATAGGAATCTTTAAGCTAGAAATTCAATTTCCTTCAAAGTTAGAGGGCTATTTAAATGATCTGTTGCATACTGAATACGTTGTGGTAGTTTGCACTTTTTAAGGAATTGGTAAAATTTAAGTTGTAAAATTTATGTGTTTAAATATAATTTTCCATGGTATTTAATTAAATTGGGTGGTTATTTTCTAAATGCTTTCTATCTTGCCAGGTTTCACCTTTGCTGTTGACTTGGCTAGAGAGAGCAGGGTTACATTGGGGCTCTGTTGTTTCTTCACTAATTGTCATGACTAGGCTGCTAGCTTTTTCAGCTTCAAATCCGTGATATAGGAGGCAAAAAGAAACCCCAGGGAGGGCTTTCCTGGTGGTTCGGTGGTAAAGAATCTGCCTGCCAATCAATGCAGGAGACCCCACATGCCGCAGAGCAACTAAGCCCATGCACCACAACTATGGAGCCTGTGCCCTAAAGCCCAGGAACTGCAAATCCTGAAGCCTGTATACCCTACAGTCCATGCTCTGCAGCAAGAGAAGCCACCAAAATGAGAAGCCTGTGTACTGTAACTAGAGACTAGCCCCTGCTCACAGCAACTAGAGGAAAGCCCGCCCAGCAACAAAGACCCAGAACAGTCACACACACACACACACACACACACACACACACACAGACCCAATCATGCACCCTCATTTCCTCCATATTAAAGAAAACAAAAAAGAATGAAAACCCAGGGAACTTATGGCTGTGTCATTTCTTGGTCTTGAGGTCTCTAAGCAGTCTTCCTTCTCTCCATCTTTTTGCTGATTTCTTTTGTTTATTTTATGCATGATGTCTGGGGTTTTTAGTTATATTTGGCAAGAAGAACAAGGAATCATATGTCTATTTCAATTTCCTGGAAACAAGAATTCTGTCATGGGTTTGGGATTTGTTTCTTTTTTTTTGTGACTTCTTATGGTTTTAATTTGCATTTCCCTAATGCCTGATGATGTTAAACATCTTTTCATGTGCTTATTTGTAATCCTTTTTGGTAAAATTCAGTATTTATTTTAAGTCCTCTTCATTCTTATCATTTTTCTCAGTCTTTTGACCTTCTTACTTCCTCCCTTGCTAATAGCAGATTTCCTCTTTCACAGAGAAAATTGAAGTCATCCAATGGAAACTTCCTTATAAATGTTGCCAGTATACCCACAAACACATCCAGGTCTCCCTTCATGTTTAAGTTTGCTCAAGTCTCATCCCTATTTTTAAAAAATATTCATTTTATTTATTTGGCTGCTTCAGATCTTCATTGCATTATGCGGGATCTCTCAAGGGGCACACAGGCTCGGGGCTTGCAGAGTGCAGGCTTAGTTACTCTACAAGAGGGATCCTAACTCCCCTACCAAAATCCGACCTGTGTCTCCTACATTGAAAGGCAGATTCCTAACCACTGGACCACCAGAGAATTCCCAAATCTCAATCTTCTTAAACAAGAGTTCACAGAGCTTCCTCTCTCCTCCACATTACCTTATTTTTTTTTTTTTAACCTTCCAGTCAAAATTCTTGAAATAATCTCCTATATTTCCAGTCTGGCTTCCATTTTCCCTTCACTGGGACAGTTTTTATTCAGATCAATGATGGCTACCATATCACGAAATCCAACATACGTTTTTCCATCCTTACTTGACTTCACACATTCCTTCTTGACACACTCACTTCCCTCTGCTTCTGGACACTCCCACTCCAGGTTCTTTTTCCCCTGTTACTCCGGGTATTCATTCTGTCTCCTTTCAAGACTTTTCCTCCTCCATCAGGCCATTAAATACCTCGGAGTTCCTGAAGGCTCAGCTGAGGCTCTTTCCTTTTTTCCATGTATAATTGTTTCCCAGGAAATCTCATCTAGGACTACAGCTCAAGTTATCAACTCTGTAGGCAAAGTTTTACACACTTGCATCCCTATCCTGACATCTCTGAGTTCCAAATCCTTATATTTAATCACTCTCTCATCATCTCCGCTTGGCCTCACATAGACCACAACAATCTCAGGCCAAGCGTAAAATCTTCCCCTGGAAACCCATCCACCCTCCAGTTCTTTTCTCCACTTGCACTGCCCTCATTACGGTCCAAGTTTCCACCATTTTTTCCCTGGATGTCCATAAACAGCTTTTAACTGATCCCCTGCATCCATTCTTCCTAACAAAAGCCTTTCTCTGTGGCAGAATGTCAGACTATAAATCGTGTCATATTGACCTATGCTTAACCCCCTTCTATGCTTTCCAACTAGTGTGAAGTCCACAATCTGTAAACAGACCTGTGTGGTCTGATCAGTGTGTCCTGCCTCAGCTTACAGGATTTCTTTCTTCCCATTCGTTATTTCAACCCTAATGGCCTTAGAGCAATGGCTCCTTTCACATCCCCAAAACACCCCAGTTAAAAACAGTATGACTTTCTCAGATCTCAATGATACAAAGATCCAGAGAGTGGTGTGGGGTGGGGAGGGGCGTGGCAAGAGGGCAATTCCTCTTCTAAAGATGAATGCTCCTTCCTCCAGGACCTAGAGTTAGGACTTTGCTCCTCCCAGCCCATCTCCAAATCTACGCTCCTTCCATGGTATCCCTTGGATGCTTTCACCACTATTTGTTGTTCTGAACCCATTCTGATCAATAACACAACCCCATGGATCCGGGCATTGGGCCATGGTTTCCTTATCAGCATTGCTTTTATAGCATGTGACTCTGATGCAAGCATAGTGTGTTGCAAAACCACGCTACAAGTCATAGGATAATGCCACTTGCGCCCTGACACTTAGCCCCTAGCTTACCTCTTTCTTTACATCCCCATGGACTGACTCTCCCCCACCCTGGCCCAGCCTTAAACATGGCGAAGATGTGAAAATTCTCATGCAAGATGTCTATTAAAGGACTTCTCTGGCAGCCAGTGGTTAACACTGTACTTCTACTGTAGTGGGCCCAGGTTTCATCCCTGGTAAGGAAGCTCCTTCGTGCCACGTGGTGTGGCAAAAAAAAAAAAATGTCTATTAAATAATAATTTTTAAAAGGTTGCAAAAAATATATTCAGATGTAGAAGAAATTTCCACTGAAGAAAGGATGAACGGGTAAAGCTTGGAGAATTTTGTCAATGTGATGGAAAGCCTTTACAGAGGAAAGAAAGGCACTAGGAAGGACCATCAGCATGAATTGGGACCTCAGTTCTCTAGTGAAGAGTTGCTCTGAACATGACTGCAAGCCAACTATATTTCAGAGACTTGAGAGGGTATAGAAAGGGAACTTATTTCACCTCCTCAGAGAAGCCTTCCTGGATCTCCCTGTACCTTTTAACTTTCCTCTGAGCTCCTGTAGCTCTTTTAATGTACATACTCTAAAGGTGAGCTATATGGTAAGATATACTGTTCCATCCTTCCTGCTGACACCCCATAGCATTCTTAATCAACTTCACCTAAAGCACTTGTAACAAATAATGTGTGACTTTATTTTCCTGCTAGACTGTGAACTCCTAGAAGGAAAGGATTATGTCTTATTCATCTCCTTATCTCCACCTCCA
The DNA here is from genome assembly GCA_007570785.1 of Antilocapra americana. NCBI lineage: Eukaryota > Metazoa > Chordata > Mammalia > Artiodactyla > Antilocapridae > Antilocapra > Antilocapra americana. Next base: position 3,382,619 of record ML662447.1, on the reverse strand, counting down.
GAATGAAGCCAGGAGCTTGGTAAATAGCAAGCTGCTATTGAGGGACTGAGTGACTGAATTCCAAAGAAAATAATCATTTCTTTTTTTTTTTGGCTGTTCCCCATGACATGCAGGATATTAGTTTCCTGATCAGAGATGGAACCAGCACTCTCTGCATTGGAAGAGCTGAGTCTTAACCACTGGATCATCAGAGAAGTCCCAAGAAGGTAATCACGAAGGATAAGTTTGTTTGTTTTCTTGTGATCCCCTGGCTTTATTCCTTAATTCCAGAGAACCTTAGAAAAACTATTTGTATCTAGATAGTTATGGCAGTTTCTCTCCCAGTTGTGTCACCTATTAACAGTGTCCTAAGGCAGTTTTTATAATCACTTAGAGCCTCAGTTTTCTCATAAATGCAATATGGATAGTAACACCTGAGCTCATAATATTATGATCGTAGCATGGTTCAGAGGACTGCATGAGATGACATGTAGCACAGGGTCAGGCAACACTGCTCGTAATTATGAGTGTTTGTACTTATTGCCTTTTCTAACTCCAGGGAGCTCTTTAATCATTTCCTGTTTAACTTAAGCAAGGATTGGGCAAACGTACCTGCCAACAGCAACTGATGAATTATAGTGTCTTTAGCTCTCTGATGCCTGAGCTTCTACAAAGGCTTTCTTTGAAACCCAAGCAGGCAGAGCAACCAAGGGGCTCCATCTGTGGGGCTCATGCCCTGACAGAGCTATGAACGGAGAGCACCTGCTGCCTCAGGGGGCTGCCAGCTGTGAAGACAGGGATTGGGAGGCAGTATTCCTGGGCACAGGAGGCTTCAAAGCTGGGGGCAGGTGGGCAGCCCCAGGACTACCTAGAAAGGGAAGCAACACACAGACTCCTAGAATGCAAAAAGAGGGTCATCAGACCTTCCAGGATGATGGTTCTCAGAGAACAGGACTGGGACAAGTTATGCTGGGATCGCTCTGATTTATTTATATCATGGTATGGCCTGTCTCCAAAAACAGACAAGCAAATACTTTCATTTTTTTAAAAACTTTGAAAACAAGTTATAAAATCCAAATCCCTTATTAGATGAAAATATAGACCAGAAAAATTCAGTGACCCACCCAAGGTCAGACAGAAAGGGAGTAGCAAAGCTGGAATTCCAGGGTTGGTGTTGTTTTGACTGGGAGCCCAGGGTTCTCTCCACCTTACCTATTGCCAGCCTGTTAAGTCACCACTGAAAAAAACATCTGAGCACGTGCTGTCTTGAGTCACGGACGTATTCTCCAAGAACAGTGTGTCTGGTACTTGGATCTGCAGGGTTTGGAGGCTTAATTTAGAACCAAGAGGATGGGGTTCACGCAGGCTCTGGTGTCATCAGCTAACCTGTGTGAGTCTCAGCTTTTCACAAAAGGGGGCTCCAAATCCCGTTCCTGCTTTCCTCTTTTGTTTGTTCTAAGAATCACAGGAAGAAAAGACTTGAAAAAGAGATTTGATTTTTGTGTGTTTGTGATTTTTCTGGCCATATCATGCAGTATGTGGGATCTTAGTTCCCTGACCAGTGACTGAAACTGTGTCCCCTGCGGTGGAAGTACAGAGTCTTAACCACTGAACCACCAGGGCAGTCCTGAAAGAGGTTTTTAATTCTAAATTTTCTCAATCCACATATTCACTAAGATCCTCCACTTATTCCCCTAGTAGCAAAATACTAATATTGATGGCTTTAGTTGGTCCGGAAAATCTCTGGCCCTAAATCTCTCATCAGAATCCTAGGGCACTCCTATCCTTGTGCTAACTCCTTGGCTGTCAAGAGAGACTGTGCCAAGACTGGGAGTTGGTCACTCTGTCCCACACCTAGAGGATGTCGTGTGATGTGGGTGACTCCACCCAGGACTACTCCCTTTAGCTCCTACTCATGTTTCCAAATGTCACTGGACTCAGATACCTGAGCCTCTAAGAGGCATCTGTATTTATTCCCCTCCAAAGCTGTGTATCTTCCCCCATCTTAGATATCACACCTCTAAAATACCTAGGAGTCATCTTTACACTCTCCCATGCCTTCAGATCTCATATAGTTCCCACAATGGAAATTGTAATGTTCTCCTCAACATCCATGCTGTTTTCCCCTACTATGTAGCACCTATGTCGTTTGGGTAGGACAGACCACACCTATACCGTCATTGATCCAAGCCAACAAAGGTAATTGAATTCTGTTTCACATGGTGATTCTTTCCAGTAACTTTATCAACGTAAATCAGTCCACTGGCAATGGAGGTATAGTAGGAGTTTTAAGCCAACCATCTGATCCATGCTCATGGCAATAAGAATTGGGTTAAACGTGGGTCAGTCAATCCCAAGATCAAGATTTTTGTTTCATGGTTGTCACAAATCATGCTTGTTCCTGCTCCATGCAAATGGAGCCGTCTTGCAAGCATGCATGGATCTTGCTCTTGAAGGCCTCTTGCAACTATGTATGAAGTCAGCCTAAGTATAAACCAACACATAAAGAGCGGCAGAGAGACTGAAAATTATAGAAAAATAAGGTTAGAGCCTTGGTCAAAGTTGCCCGAAGCCTATATTCATCACTATTTGTGTGATGTCTCTAAATTGACCTCATATTCTGAAGAAAAGTTGACTAACATTGTGTTTTCTGTTTCCTGTTTCCTGATATCAAAAGCATCCAAACAGATAAACTTATTCAAATTACTAGCAAGTCGTGTCCCATCTGCTTCCAAAACTATGTACTATATTTGTTTACTTCTCACCCTACCACCGATCATCATCACAGTTCCATGTCAAGGTGAGAGTGCCTCCAGCCTGAAACACTGTAACAACCCTGTTTTACTTTCTTACCCCCACCCTTGGCCCCTCCATGGTAGCCTCTACACAGCAGTCAGCTCGATCAGTTAGAAATCAGATCTTGTTATGTCCCTGATTAAAACTTTTCAAAGGCTTTCACTGCTCTTAAAATAGCCTACCCTCCCCTTCTTCCCCATCCTGCAGCCCTGCTGAACGTGGGCCCCAAATCTTCTCTTGCTTCTGACTTCATCTGCTCCAGCATCATGAACCTTTATGTTCCTTGAACAGCCAAGCCCATTCCCACTTACTGTTCCCTCTACCTGGACTGCTTCCCCCCCGCAACCCCCGCTCTCCACCTGACTGCCTTAATCTCATCCTTTAAATCTCAGCTCAAATATCACCACCTCGGTGCTGTCTTTCCTCACCACCTCTTCTAGTCACTTTCTCGCTTATCTCCTTGCTTAGCTCAGTTCATAATGATCTATTTCATACACTTGTTTATTGTCTTAGAATGTAAACTGCTCATGAGGACCTTGACTGTCTTGTTTAAATGGTATCCTGATATAATTAGGCTAAATAAATATTTGTTGAACCAACACCAAAGAGTTGCTCAACAACCTGAAATCCTGCAGGGAGGTGTTCCCAGAGCGTCACCCAGTGGTGGGTTGAGGTACAGCACAGCGATCAGCAGACATCCAGAGCCTGATGACACACCTTGAAACTTTGGTATGAATTGTCTGGCAGGCGAGGGAGGCTGAATGAACAGCCTGGTCAGCTACTGGGAAAGAAAAGCCAGGCATCGGGACTAGGGATCATAGCGTGCTGCCCTGGGCAAATACATCACAGTTTCAACAGCATCGGCTTCACTCAGGAGTTTGTTAGAAATGTAGAATCTTAGCCCCACCTCAGACTTACTGAATCAGAATGTGCCCTTAACAATGGTTCGTGTGCACCTATGGCTTGAGAAGCCCAGGTCTCTAGCAGCTGGCATCTGAACTGCCAGCTCTGATACCCCAGAATCTCTGGATTGGGACTCAGAAGCCAGGCTCCCCCATGTACTATATGGCCTTAAGCAGTATGTTTAACCTCATTATGACTTTGTCCCTCCATCGATTACAAGACCTGACCCTATTCTCTTATAAATGATGTCATGGTGATAAAATGAAGAGCCTTACTTAGGCTGAAACACAGCTGCTGGGTTCATGATCTTTGGGATTTGGGGAATTAATACAAGAAAGATGAGAGCAAGCCATAGGGTAAGATGGGGGTGAGTAACAAAGAAAAAGACTTCTAGAGAGAAAAGCATATGCACATGTGTGTGTGGAGATACATACATGTGTGTGTGTGTGTGTGTGTGTGTGTGTGTATATATATAATATATTCATATAAAACAGCAAAGAATGGCCTCAGAGCTGACTCAGAGTGAATTTGAGCTAAATCACTCTTCATAAAATGAGTGTCTATAACCCCACCCCCCCCACCCCCAATCAATGGTCCTTAATCCTGGCTGCACAACAGAATCATCTGGGAGCTTTTAAAAGCCTCAAGCCCAGCGAGCCCTTCAGACCAATTACATCAGAGTCTCCACGGGAGGAAACCAGACATCCCCGTCTGTAAAGCTCCACTGTGCTTCTCAAGTTTAAGATGCAGGTCTGGGGTGGGGCCTGGGAACCCGCATTTCTAACAAGCATTCAGATGTTTCTGGTCCAGGGACCACTTTGAATCACCAGGTCTCAAGATGGTTCAAAGGTGCCAATGAGTTTGAGGATATATTTCTGAGGATGTGGTGGGAGGACTAAATAAATTTGTGAAGGTGACACATGTCGCATATAACCGTCACTCAATCATAATTTTCCTGTGCACCTCTTTCTTTTTGTCGTATGTCCCTTCTTGAGTAATAGTAAAAATCAGGGAGTCGTTGATAAGGTGGGACTCTAATATTTATTGAGCACCCACTACATACTATGTGCTTTAAAATATGCCACCCCAGCAAGGTCATTTTGGTGGGAGCGGAATAAAGTCAGAGATAAGAAACTTGCTCAAACTTCGTCACACATTGAATAAAAGGCCCATCCTGGATTCATGCCAGGTTTTTCTGATACCCACACCTAAGTGCTTTTTAAGCGGCCATGCTGTCTCTCACCTAGACAGAGAAGGACTTGCAGGTGTCTTGACAGCTGCAGAAGGAAGGGCAGCTGGATGGAGGAGGCCTTGCAGGGAGACAATGGAGGCCACTGTGGCAGCAGGTGCAGGGAGAAGGGGAGGGAGCATGTGTGCGGTATCCCGGCCAGTTCAGTTCGGTTCAGTTCAGTCGGTCAGTCGTGTCTGACTCTTTGTGACCCCATGGATGGCAGCACTCCAGGCTTTCCTGTCCTTCGCCAACTCCTGGAGCTTGCTCAAACTCATGTCCATCAAGTCGGTGATGCCATCCAACCATCTCATCCTCTGTTGTCCCCTTCTCCTCCTGCCTTCAAATCTTTTCCAGCATCAGGGTCTTTTCCAATGAGTCCATTCTTCACATCAGGTGGCCAAAGTATTGGAGTTTCAGTTTCAACATCAGTCCTTCCAATGAATATTCAGAACTGATTTCCTTTAGGTCCCTGCCAGGGAGCAGTACTAAGAGGGGAGCAGCAAGCTACCTCAACCAAGAGGACGGGGAAGACTTAAGGAGTGTGGTTTTGGCCTTCACCCGGGGCTTTTCCAGAGCTCTTTCCCATCACCGAATGCCACTTCTGGCACCTCGGCTGAGGCTCGAGCTGCTTCTCTGTGTACAGTCCTCGTAATAACTGTAGTTTACGGTGTGTTTCCACATGTAATATCGGCATAAGGTATATCACCTCTGCTTTCTAGTTAAGCAATCCAAGTAAGAAAAATTCAGGCACTGCCCCAACTTCTCAGTTTAGAGGCAGAAGCCAAACCAGACCTCCTAACCTCATCCCATGCAAGGGAAGACCCGGGAGGTTGACATCTGGCTGCACTGTCAGTGACTGTCCTGTAGGCAGAGAAAAGCGGAGCTGGCTAGGGCCCTCTGGGAGTCCTGTGGACAGTGGGCATGCAATGCTGTGCCCTTCAAGGAGAGATGTGGAGTCATAACATTACTTGGAGGAGAAAGCAAGTAGACATCACGCTTCTATAACAAGAGCAGAAAAGAAAGCTTGTTTGGGATCCTGCAGAAATCTATGATTCACTCAAGTGGCCTTGTGAGACACCTCCCAGGTCTTGAAGAGACATCGCCTGGGCTGGAGGCCCAGTTTAGTATCAGTTCAGTCGCTCAGTCGTGTCCAACTCTTTGCAACCCCATGAACCGCAGCATGCCAGGTCTCCCTGTCCATCACCAACTCCCCGAGTCCACCCAAACCCATGGTTGAATTAATTGATCATTGAGTCAGCACTGCCACCCTGTGGTAAAAACTAGGCACTTCATCATCCTTATCTTTGAGGACTTCTGCCTATTACAGGGCAAACGGTTGTCCCATCCTCACCCCCCTTTTCTCTTTATTTAAGCTTATGACGGGACAAATATTAATAATAGTTACTGAGATGGGAAAAACAATTCAGGAGACAGTGGGAGAGTGAGATATATTTGAAAAAATTGAACTAGGACTATCTCTAACAGGGAAAACGGCAGAAATCCTTTCAATTTTGTGGCAAGGGGAAAGATGTAAATAAATCAGGCCAACTATCTAGCTGTTAAATTTATCCATGTGGAAAATTTGCAAAATCCCTTTACTTTTTAGAGAAAATATAGACATAGTTTAGGCCATAAGTAATTTCTTTCTTTTTTTTTTTTTCGCCAATCAATCAGGTACAAAGTCCTTCTCTCCCAAGGACTTGTTCCAATGGGGGATATTGGGGAGGAGGCCAGAGATTATATATTCCTTTACTTCAGAAACAACTTACTACCGTATTTGTAACTTTAATTCAAGTCCATTTGTCAATAGGCAGAGTCATTTTTCCCAGAAAGAAGATGAGGTAAGATGGGGGCATGTTATTCCACTGTTCTTATATTTATTTTTTAAAAAATTTTATTGGCGTATAGTTGCTTTGCAATGTTATGTTAGTTTCTAATGCACAGCAAGGTGAATCGGCTATATGTATACATATATTCCCTGTTTTTTTTTTATTTCATTCCCATTTAGACCACAGGAGAGTGCTGAGTAGAGGTTCCTGTACTATACAGTGAGTTCTTACTAGTTATCTATTTTGTGCATAGTATCAGTAGTGTTTATATGTCTATCCCAATCTCCTAATTTATATTTGTTTTAAAAAGAGCTTAAATAAACTCTGTAATCAATGGATCTTAGAATGGTCACTGTTAGGACACAAATTTTGGCTTTTAAGTTGGGCTTTATAGAATCCCAAGTGTGGCACCTGAAGGTGACGAGGCTCCGTAAACCCAGCCCATGAGTGAGATGCAGGGGTGTGGGTAGACTTGGGGCTTCTGAATTGATAGTTTCAGGTGGGGCTCTGGTCGTTCCCCACCAGATGCAGACAGTCCCTCGCATCTCCAGCCAACCCAGCTCAGCGTGGAGATGCCCCAAGCCCACCGCCCCAGCTCTGGACAGACACAACTTGCCGATACAGGGCTCAAGGTAATGCCTTCCTTGGCCATGCCCGTTTAAGCTGCCTTCCTCCCCTCCTCTCTGGGCACAGGCAGAGGTGTGATCTGCTTAGGGACATGGGCCACTCTTGCTGAGAGTCTTCAGCCCCCCCTTACCTTCCGGCCCTTTTCTCTTGGAGTCTGGCACACATCTCCCCTCTTCTCACTGCGTCCCCTTGTCCCTCCTTAGGGACTTTGTGCTTCTAAGATCTGTGGGCTGTGGGGGCAGTGTCAGCATCTCTGGGCCCCAGAACCCATTGCTGTCCTGTGTTTTCAGTCTGTATGTGAACCTGGCTCAAGCCCCAGGGTTTCCCCACCCTGGCTCCACTCCAAGGCCAAGGTAAGAACCCTGCGTGGGTGCTGGAGTGAGGCCAAGTGGTATCTTGTCTCCACAGTGCCTGGAAACAGTGCTGCGCAAAGACTTTGTCCTCTCCCCACCCGACAAGGCTCTGCAAAATGATTGAACCAGCAGCCTCTGTTTTGTGTTGACTTCTGGTCTGGTGTTTCCGTGGCCTGATTTTCTACATCTGCAAAACCAAGAGGCAGGTCCCGGTCTGCAGGGTTCTCAGATGCTGTTCTCATGACCTTCCCCCCACCCCAGGGACATGGCACCTCCTTCCCTCAGCTCCACGGGATTGGCTCTCAGACCCCCTGCCTAGGTGGTGCCTGGGGCAGCTGCCGCTCCATCATCAGACCCTCTGTAGCGCCCTCAACCATCCTCCACCCATCTCCACTTCCTCCAGAACCATGGGTGCCATCAGGCCTGTACACTTGCTATGCCTTGTTCCTGAGGGGCTGAGCCCATGGGAGGTGCAGAGGTGCCTCCAGGGGTGGGGCATGAGTGTCTCAGACTCAGATGCAACGGGCTCTGAAGGGAACACACGAGCTGCAGCTGACGGGAGAGCACATGCCCTGGGCAGAGGGCAGAGCCACCTCAAACTGTCACCATGGAGCCTCCTCCAGGCTGGTGGGGCCTCACCTTCAGACGTCTGGAGCTCTAAACAAATTGTCCTGATTTCTTTAATGTTGGCAACTGAGCAACGTGCAGCCAGCTGTCTGAACTGGAGGGAGGTGATGGTGACTCTTGATGAGCATTTCATATGTGCCTGTAAGGTGCTGGGCCTTTCTGCACCGTCAAGTCACCATTCCTGTCATCATGCCTCACAAATTGGAAACACAAGCCCAAGAAATGTATGTCACCTGTGTGAGACCACGATTTAATAAGAGGTGTTTGAATGCTGGCAGCCTGGGTTGGGCTCCCACAGACAAATCTGGGGCTTTCATCCCTTTCTATGTAAGTCTCTGAATCCTAAGAGCTGTACTAATGAGGAGCAGCTTCTATGTGCATGTGAGTATACGCTATCACGTTCAAGCCTCACGACAGACCCAAAGCCCTTATTAACATTCTTATGTTAAGGGGCTAGGAAGCTGAGTTCAGAGAGTGTGACTTTTCCAAGGTCTCTCAGCTTCTGTGTGAAGAGCTATGGCCAAGACAGGCCCTTGTGGCTCCTTCCATGCAGCCTGGTTTTTCTCTGAGTCCCCTGTGTCCAGCCTTGGGCCAGGCTCAAAGGGTCACTGGGGATGGATGAAGGGTGAGTGTCTGGAGCCTGGCTCCTGAGGCTGCTAGACAGGACTCCCCAGGCAGGGGCTCAGTCCGGGAAGGCCTGGGTGGGCCTGGGTCTGGGCAGCCCCCCAGAGAGGCTCACTGCTCTCGGTTATGCTCTCTCCTCTGTGGCGAGAGGCACTGCCAGATTCCCCCATGCACCATCTCGCTGCCCAGGGCATAGTTCATGGCGTTGACTGTGGGCACTGCCTTGGCAATGAGAGCAGGCACCTGTTGTGATGGAGAAATCCAGGAAAGAAGTTTCAGAGCCTCTGCCCCTCTCCCTGGTCCCAACGGGTGACCATCATCCCCCCCCCCCACCAATTTCGCAGCTCCCCACCCCCCACCCCTGTTGCCAAGCATCTGCTCTTGGCTTGACTCTGCAGCCTCGAAGCCTTCTCTGACTACTGAGAAGATGGTGCCAGATGGTGCGTGGAATCTTGCTCCTCCCCAGACACCACTCGGCCCCTGGTCCCAGAGTGTGTGCATCACCATCTGGCTGGCTGTCCCTGTCATCTCACATGAGGCCTGGGTGATGTCAAGCAGTGGCCCCATGTGACCAGGGGGACAAGCAAATACCCAGTGAGTTATGAGTTCAGAGGAAAAGAGAAAGAGCAACCCTATCATGGAGGCTATAAAGCCAGAGAGAGAGAGAGATGGGGTGAAACAGAGGTACACAGATAGGGAAAGGGTACTGGAGTACTGGAGGTGTCTGTACCATCTGCAGCTTTGGGGAGATGGAGGTTGCATCCGCGATGGTGGCATACAGATATAGGAGAGCATAGGGGCCCCAGCCGAACAGCAGTGTCCTGGCTGGCAGGACGGTGTTCACCTGGGGAGACATGGGTAAAAGAGGGTGACATCACAGTTGGTGGGAACGTAAACTGATACAGCCACTATGGAGGACAGGATGGAGAATTCTTTAAACACTAGGGATAAAACTACCATGTGACCCAGCAATCCCACTACAGGGCATATACCCCAAGGAAACTGCAATTCTAAGAGACACATGTACCCCAGTGTTCGCTGAAGCACTATTTACAATAGCCAGGACATGGACGCAACCTAGATGCTCAATGACAGATGAACGGATACAGAAATTGTGGCACATATATATATGATGAACTGTTACTCAGCCATAAAACGGAGCAGATTTGAGTCTGTTCCAGTGAAGTAGATGAACCTAAAGCCTGTTATGCAGAGTTAAGTAAGCCAGAAAAAGAAAAACAAATATCCTATATTAATGCATATATGTGGAATCTAGAAAAATGGTACTGATGAACCTATCTGCAGGGCAGAAATAGAGATGCGGACATAGAGACCAGAAACTGTGGTCACAGCAGGGGACGGAAACGGTGGGAAGAATTGAGAAAGTAGCACTGAAACATACACAGTACCATATGTAAAGCAGATAACTGGGGGAAGTTGCTGTATAACACAGGGAACTCAACCCGGAGCTCTGTGACAACTCAGAGGGGTGGGGTCGGGTAGGGGGTGGGAGGGAAGTTCAAGAGGTGGGGACATGTGTATACTTACGGCTGACTCATGTTGTTGTATGGCAGAAACCATACAACATTGTAAAGCAATTATTCTCTATTTTTTTTTTTAAAGGAGGGTGGCATTGACTGGCTCAGGTGGCCGGCAGCCCCAAGAGGTCCCAGGACCAGCTTGGCAGGGCTGTGGGAAGGTGCTGAGCCTGTGGAGGAAACTGGGACCAGCTGACTCTCTCCTCTGTCTACGATGCTTGACCCTAGGGCTCTCATTCAAGCTTTCTTGACCTCAGCGACCTCGTCCATAAAGTGGCCTGATAATGCCTGACTTGCCTGGAGGCAGCGACTGGGGTAGAGGATTCGCTTCCTTCTCAGCCTGTGCTCTGAGAAACCCGGGGCTGCATGAGTGTGGCTGTGTGTATAAAGGTCCCCAGGCTGAGCTGCCCTCACAACTCTGTCCCAGAACTACCTAGCAACCAGCTCCTGCCTTCTCTGGCGGCTCAACCTGTCCTGGGTTCAAGGCGGCCGCTTCCCACCCTGTGAGATACTGAAACAACCAGGCAGCCGGCGACGTGGTAACACAAGTGGCCACAGGAGGGCGCACGATTTCCGTACTAATTTCAGAATGGAATTTGCGAAATCACGATTCTCCGCATACACCCAGAGGTTAAAATTCTGACGCTAAAAATCAGTGCCTATTCTGTAACCGACCATGTCGCCCTTTAACAAAGAAGGTAACTTAAGCTCGCATCTGAGGTCCCTGGGACAGTGCGTGGCGACCCCTGCTGATGCTAGTGAAACGGACGGTTTGAAGTCAACTGGGGAAAATGAGAAAATCCGTGTGGCAGTCTTGTCTGCTGGCCCATTGAACCTCCAATAAACGTGGCGACTTTGAGCACCCAGGCAGGGGGTGGGGGCAGGCAACTGTGGAGGCGGTGAGGAAAACACCTATAAAGCCCTCGCCCTCCTTCTGCGATCAGGAAAACCGGGGTCCACAGCTACAACCAACGGGTGCAGTGTTTACCCAATTCACGAGAGGAAAAAATGTGGCAGATGAAGTGCCAAGGTCTTGCTGATCTCCAGCAATGGGAGGGAGAAACTGCCCTAACACCCCCATCTTCTACATACAAAGCTAGATTTCTCTCCTAATCGTTGAAAACACAGAGAAGCCCTGACTGCAGTCACATCGTTCATTTTCCCTGGTGTTTCTCCTCCTCTTGGAGCTGATCCTTACCGGGGGACGGCTGGCCTTCCCAAGTTTCTGCTCCATGAGCCGATAGGATACGACTGTGATGAAGAGGGGCAGGAGGAAATTGAAAAAGGCCATGGTGAAGAGGAAGCTGGTGAAGTTTCTGCAGGCAGAGGGGATGGAGAAGTCATGAATTGTCTCCCAGAGATGATCAGTTGCCCAGGAAGGCCCATCAGACTCAGGCTAGACAGCCAGATGCAGGGCACTCCTCCCATCAGGTGAGTATTCAGGGTATGGGTGCTCCCGGGCCCCAGCTGAACTCTCCTGGGAACCAGGAGCTATGAACTCCTCCTAGAACCTGCCTTTAGGCCAAGAAGCTGGGACAAAGATAGTCTGGCTTCGATTTCCTGTTGGGCAGTTCAGGGTCTCAGTCTTGCTCTCTGTATGTACCCCAAACACGGAGAACGGGACAGTTTGGGAATCGTGTTTAGCAAATGGATATGTCAGTTGACCAGGAGGAAAGATCATTCAAAGAGTTTTCTGGCACGGGTTTGGAAGGACTCTGTGGATGAGACTGGACACTGTATCACTGAAGAAATCACTGAAGGGACCAGAGAAGAACCAGAGGTCCCAGGTAGTGGTTGACCAGAAGGTCACAAGGGCTGACCAGGAGCAGGTGGGAGTCACAGGGAGGCACACTGCCACTCTACGCAGCGGAGACCACATCATCTGGCTGCTGTCCACTAAGGAGGGGTGGGAGGGAGGGCTGCCAGAAGACCTGAACACCAGCGAGGGAAATACCTGCAGGGACTGCTCTGGAGGGCATTAGACCAGACCCTGCGTTCTCCAGTGGGTTTGACCTGAGAAGCCTGTCATCAAGGCAAGTGCATAATGAATAAACATGATGGGAACTTCCCTGGCAGTCCACTGGTTAAGAAGCCACCTTGCAATGCAAGGGACGTGGGTTCAATTCCTCGTCCAGGCACTAAGATCCCACACGCCATGGGGCAACTAAGTCTGTGTGCTACAATGGAAGATCCCGTTGCAACTAAAACGCAACACAGCCAAATAAACATGAATAAACATGTCAAGCAGATGAATCCAGTGTGGCTCTAGCGGAAGCAAGATCAGGGCTGGAGCCCATGTGGTCCCTCCCCAAGGCAGCCTCTAGAGGGAGCCCTGGACTCCCCAGAGCTCAGCGGACCTGGCAGTTATTAGATGAGTGCTTCCTGATGGTGGGTGCCATCATGCGTTTACTGCTGTCTCCCCAGGGTCTGGCCCACAGCAAATGCTCAGAGAATCCAGAGAACTGTCCTCAATGCCAGAGAGGTCCCTCCCAAAGCAAAGGTCTTAACATTCTTTGACACTATAGAACCAAGGATATGGCTCCCTGTAGGAGTCAATAAATCAGAGCTGGGATCTGACTGTGCTGAAGGTGGCACAGGGATCATGGGGCTCAGTGACTGTTATAACCAACCCAGGGGCTCAGCATTGTTATAACCAATGCAGCTCCCTGGACAGGACCCCTTCTGGGGCCCAACTCTGCACCCCAACTTGCATAGCATTCCTATTCCTTGGCCAATCTTCAGAATGGGCTTTCCTTAGTCTCACTGTCACCTTATACATGGGGATCATGACTAAGGAGTTGAGACTGTCTGGCAGATGTTGGCACGTCCCCGTTTGGATTTTCAGCTGACACTGTTGTCCTACCAGCTCAAAGCCCAGATTCCCATGGAAAGAAGCCTCGAAGCTGCTGCCCACATCTCACCTGTCCGCCCTGGAATAGTCCAGAGTGCAGCAGGTCCCCAGCGGCTCATAGTCATAGTGGCCCCAGCCCAGGAGGGGCAGTGCCGCCCAGAAGGTAGAAGACAGCCATACGAAGAACACCAGGGAGACGGCCGTGTTCCAATCCAGTCGGCTGCCTGCGTGGGACACAGGAGGAGGATGGTGGAGGGGAGGCGGTAGCTTGGCAGAGTGAAAAAATAATGGACTTGGTGGTCATGCGGAATGTCCTTAAATGCTGGCTCTGATGCTTAACAGTGCAGTGCCTCAGGCAAGTTAAGTTTCTCTGAGCCTCAGTTTTCTCCTTCATAAACTGGGAATGATAATCCTTGCCTCTTATGGTTGTTAGGAAGAATAAAAGAGACAATGGATGTGGAAGTCTCCTAGAGACCCTCTGTACCATCTTCTTTAGAGAACAGAGAGAAAGGGGGAGATGGCAAAGAGAGAAGTGTGCGTGAGTGCACATGTGAGTGGTGGTCTGCGGGAGGTTTGGGGACAGGGCTGGGATAGAAGTAGTGGAAGAGGAGCTGCAAGGTCAGATGAGGCAGATAGGAGTCAGCATTAGTGGAGAATAAAGGCTTTTGTGTTTTGGGCCCTGGAGAGAAGCATGTGACATTGGTGAGGGCAGTGAGCCGTGTGTCCATGGGGCAGAGCTGCAGTTCCAAAGGACTGATGCTTGTGGCTCAAGGCCATGTTAGCTGTGAACCTGAGTAACCTCCATGCCAGGGAATTAGGACTCAGCCCAGGAGATAAAGGGGAGGCTCCCTCTGAGGCATCCAGGCCACGCACAATCCCAGCTTGGCTCCTGCAGCCGTGTGACTCAGGGCAAGCTACTTGACTTCTCTGAACCTGTGTTTCCCAGTCTGCAAGCTTGGAGTTTGCATGAGGGGTGACTGAGCCACAGCCCCTAAAGAATGTTTATGTTCCTCCCATGGTGAATGAGATTCTACATGGTCTACGGGTGAATGTGTTTCTTACCTTTATGTGTATTAAAATTCTGACATTAACTTTGTGATTTCACAGATACTTTTTAGAATGAGACTGAAGCAACTGTTTAAATTTTTTAAAATGTGGCACTTAAAAACATCAGGTAAATAACAAAGCAGGTGGTACACTTATATGTCTAATTATGGAGAGGGAATTTGACAATTCAGCTTGCGAAATCTTGAACAAGACTCATTTTCATGAAGCCTTTGCTTGGTAGAGATTCCATGGAAGTGTGAGGTGCAAAGGTGCATGCCCAGTCTCTCTCACACACACCACCTCTCTGCTGCCTCCCAACAATGCCTGTCTTCAAGGGCATCTTCTGTATCCAGAATCTCATTTGATTTTCCAAATAAAACTGTGATGTTGGCTACAAAACTCATCCTTGCAGAGGAGGAGACCAGGGTTCACAGAGGACCCCTGACTTGCCTGAGGCTGCAGTGAAGGCACAGGGAACCTTCCCAGCAGGTGCCTCTACATCTCTCCTGCCCTCTCCCACCCTCCTCCCTTTCTTGGGGGCCCACACCCTCCACTCAGGCACACTTACACCCATCCACACTTCCCTGAACTGGGAAATGCTGAGCAGACCTTCGCTCTGACCACCCTCAGTATGTGGAACCCAGAGACCTACGGGTACAGTAGTGGTGGTAGCGCCCCCAGGCGATGGCTGCGCTGCTGCAGATGCTGGCCAGTGCTGTGACAAAGCCCTGGAAGCCGTGAGCCTGGCAGCCTTCGGAGCCATAGGGCCAGCGCCTGTGGGAGACACGGGCCACCAGTGACGCCTCACCCTCGCCCCTGTCCTCCTCCCTCACCTGCTTGTCAGCAGCTCAGAGGGCACCTTTGGCTCCTTAGGAAAGGGCTTTAGTATCTGTTTGGCGATGAGGAAACTGAGGCCTTGCAGATCGAAACACTGAGGTAAAGGGGCACCTCGGCTGGATCAAAGCGCCTCTCTGATGATCGGGTGCCCATATCACAGGAAATGGAGTGACATGATGGGAGGAGAGCTTGTGCCTGAGGCTCAGAGAGGAAGAGGTAGAGAGCCAATGCCACACAGCACATGAAGGCAAAGTCAGAGGGTAAACCCCGGGCTTCCCAACTTCTGGCCCCACAGGTCAAGCAGGGCGGAAGCTTCAGTTGCCCATCCCCCACCCTGGGAAAGGGCAGGAGGACAACAGGGCAGGGAAGCCTCACTGATTCAGACCCTATAGAGTCAGCCCTGAGCCTTCGTACACAGAGTAGGGCGGCTCTAGCTTCCGCCGGGATGATCCATCTGCTTAAGAAAACAATCCTATAAACACCTTCTGAGACCACATTGGAAGACCCTGGTCACATAAGGTCTTGGACACTTGTCAAAATCCTATTTGCTTTCACAAATACTTATTTAAGGCTTCCTAGGTGCCAAGCATTGTTTTAAATTATTTACAAATAATACCTCCAACAAACAAAGAGTTAGGTAATAATACGTAATTTACAGAGAGATAGAAATAATGAAGTCAGGATTCCAACCTAGGCAGCCTGGTTGCAGGGCCCAGGTTCTTAGTCCCCACAGTCAGCAAGCTCTGATGGTCAGGTCCAAGGAACTCCTGTGTTCCAGAAGTCAGCTGTGGTTCTGCAGGCATGGTCTGGAATTTGGATTTACCCTAGTTTGGTCTGCCCACCCTCTCCCCTATCGCTTTCTACAGGTAGGAAGCGTGTCTCTGGCCTGCTGCCCATTGCCCTGAGGTCAGGCCCCAGAGCCCAGGGACTAGGGTGGGGGCAGGTACCGGAGGAGGCTGGACGTGGCTGCAACCAGGGAGTTCAGGCTGATCCCACTGTCGGCCAGCGCCAAGCTCAACACCAGCAGGTGGCTGGGGGTCCGCAGCTCTGGGGTCTTGCAGAAAGAGAGGATGGTCAGGATGTTTAGGCTGAGGCCAGAAAGAGCTGAAAAGAAGGGGAGAGCTGACACTGGGGCTGCGAGGCCCTCCCAGGGTCAGAATGAGGGCCCACGGAATGGATGGGCCCTCTACAACCCCCCCACCCCCGCTCACACTCAGCACCCTTCTCCTTGCAGCTCATCAAGTGCCTATGAGGCAGGCGGGCCCTCGGATACTGAAAGCCATGAAATGGACACCCTGCCCTCTGCCTATGCACAGTCTGATAGAAAGATCGACGAGGAAGAAAATCAGTCAAGTGTGCACAGTTTGCGCCAGCACAATCACCGTTACGGACAGCCACTGAGCACCTCTCGCGTGCCCGGCTGAGCACTTTACATGGGTCCTCCCAGTCAGTCTTCACCTGGACACTGTCCTCCCGACTTGCCACGGAGACGCCAAGGCTCAGAGATGTTGGCCTAAGTACACAGCTAGTAAGGGGCAGGGCTGGGACTTGAAATCAGGTTGTCAAATTCCAAAATGCCCTTTCCAAGGACTCTGGAACAATGTTAGGGAGAGCCTCAGAGAGGAGGAGGTGATGTAGAACTGGGAGTTTCTCAGGACCCCAGGCAGTGAGGTGAGCTCCAAGTGGGTGGTGTCCAGTGACAGATGGACCCAACCTTGAATTTCAGCTTTGTCACTCATCTGCTGCTCCTTCAGGCTCCCTGAACCTCAGCTTCTCCCAGGTGAAGTGAGAGATGGGAGAGGCTCCTGCCTTCAAGCTGTGAGCATTCACAGGGAGGACAGGGTGTGGGAGAGCATTCTAGAAAGAGGGACCATCACATGCAAATACATGAAGCTGTAAACTCTCAAGGCACATCTGAGGACCTAGAGGGATGCTAGATTGCAGGGTTCCCAAAGGAGAGGCAAGGGGGTGAGGCCACCAGACGATGGGGTCCAGGGCGCCGAGGCCAGCCCGGTGACTGCTGCTCCCTCTCTGCTGTCAGTTCTTGAATGTGTTCATTTTGTCTCTGAATCTGCTTTGAACAAAGGCTACATCCCCCAATGACCTAGGCCTGGGCTCACCCAACTCTAGGGTCTATCGGTCCAGCCCTGGCCTCAGTGAGAATCTTAGGGATTTGGGGTTGAAGCTCACATCTCATAGACCCAGGTTGCCCCTAGGGCAGGAGTGCTTAGGGCTGAGGGCAAGAAGATGGTAAAAGTAATGTGGGCTGGAAGGCAGGGAATGCACTTGAATACTTGGGTTTGTCTAGGCGGGCACTTTATACCTTGATCACATCTAACCTTCACCACCACCCATTTGGAATGTCAGGGCGCTGAGGGTCAGAGAGCTCAGGTGTCTTGGTTTCAGTGACTCAGACAGCAGGTGGCAGAGCTGACTGTCTTCACAGCCTACCAGGGGCCTGATCTTATACGAGATTCTTAGTAGGATTTCCAGGGGGTGGATTCAACTTTCTCCTGGCAGCAGGGCCATGAAAAGGCCTGGTTCTTGGTCATGCCCTGGGCAGACATCCCCATCTCAAAATCCCTCCCTCCCTGTCCCATGCCTCATTCTCTCTCTTGGCTCCCAGGCTGCAGGCTGCAGCCCGCGGGTGCAGCCATCAGAAGACCCTATGGGTTTAAGCAGAGAGGAGTATGGTTTGGGGACTTCTCCTTGCCAGCTCTGTGTTCTGGGGGCCTGCTGAGTTCCACTCCACCCCAGCTCCTGCCTGGCTCACCTTCCACCAGTAGCACCGTCCCCACGGCCAGCACCTCCAGCTCCCCGAAGCCAGTGGGCAGAGTCCTGGACTCTGCCATTCTCTCTGCCTTTCTCCCCGCTGACCCAGCTCTTCTCTGGCTCCCCCAACCCATGCTCCTCCATTATAAAGGGCCATTCCACGTGCTGGCACATGCAGGGTATTATGCTAGACACTGGGTTCCTTTTTTGCTGCCCCCCTGGCCCTCCAAATCATCTTCTTGGCCTGGATAGAAGGAACCCATTCATCAGTTAGACAGTGTAGCCTTTGTGAAGCCAGCACGGAGTCCGGCCTCATTCATTTCAGCTCCATCGGATTAAGGACCCAGAATCCAAATGGTGTATAGCCAAAAGCTGAATTAGAAAAGAGTTGCGTAACGAGGGGCAGGATGGGGAGCAGAAGGGGGAATCTGAGCTGCAGCAAGAGCCTGAGAACGGGTCAGGAGTCAAGCCCTTCCATGTGTGCAGGTGCTGACAAGCTGACACCTGTGTGTATGTGTGTACACGTGAATGTGTATCCACCTGAGCTCATGTGTATGCTCACAAGCCATGGGGAAAGAATGATGGTTGGAAGTCATTTGCTGTCATGGAAAGAGCTCCAACTGGGACTAGAGACTGCTTCTGGTTCTGAATTAACCATTAACTGCCTATGTCTCTGGGGCGGGCCCACTGGGGTCATCTCAGCTGTCTCTTTAGCAAAGTAAGCATCTCCTACCACCACCTCCCCCCACTCCTCTCCACCCACCCTGGCCTGTGTAAGCCCTGGTCAGAAGAATATATCATGGATATAGCCTTTGGGGCTTCCTTTCCTGTGTCCCATAGAGCTCTTAACCTATGCAAGCATAAACATCTCCCAAGGCACTGGCTTGAGACAGAGAGGCTGCTGCCGTAAGTGGCCCATGACCCACTAAGAACTTTGCCTTCATAAATGAGGTCCTGGTACAAGTTACAAGCTGTACGGTGGAGCCAGAAAAGAAAGAAAAAAAAAAAACCACTAATCCAGAACAACTTAACTCATTTTCATATAAAAAAACCAAGGCCCAGAGTGCTGCTGTTAATATTACTGAATCCAATATTGGGTTTACCCAATGCACAAACTGAAACGTCAGAGTTTGGAGTAGGGAAGAGTTTAGTGCAGGGCCGTGCAAGAAGAACGAGTGGCTCTTGCCTCAAACACCCCAAACTGCCCAAAGAGTTTCAGCAAAGCATCTTTAAAGGCAAGATGAAGAGGGGGTGTGGTTGGTTGTTGCAAATTTCTTGGTGTCAGAATCCTTTGTTCTTACAGCTCTTCCTCCAAAAGACAAATGTTACTGTCTTTATACAACTTTTCGTCTCTATACAAATGGAAATGTATTAAACCCTTAAAGGTCAGCGCTTTGAGAAGGGGCTACCCTGTGTATTTCAGGCTATAAGCAATATTCTTTTTTTTTTCCCCTGCGTGCACTGAATGGTTCAGCTTCCCCATCAGGGTTTGAACTGAGACTATAGCTGTGAAAGCCGGGAATCCTAACCACTAGGCTACTAGGGATCCTGCTATAGGCAACATTCTTAACTCAAACCCAAAGCAAAAGAATAACAAAGGTTAAACTAAAAGAAACAGATCTATTACAAATATGGAGTCAGGTTTGTTCTTCCCTGTGACACTAGCAATATAGCTAATGTTTACTGAGTGCTCGTCAAGGGCCCGGTACTGTGCTAAATGATCTTACGATGATGCTTACAACATCTCCAAGAATTAGATACCATCATCCTTTTAGCTTCATGCAAGGAAACTGAGGCTCAATGCAGTTAAGAATTGGCTTGAAGTCATACACTGATTCACAGATGAAGCTGGAACAGAAGCCCAATCTCCTACCCCTACAGCTCCCTGTCAAGCAGTTCGTTTTATTCTGTAAGTGTTCATTCCCCATGTCCTTCCTCTTGTTGATCCTCACATGTATCCAATCCTAACAACACTCAGGGCTAAGCTGACTCTCTACATCTTTCTGGAAGCCTTCCTTGATAACTCTGTTACCACAGAGTCCTCCCTGCCCTTCCTGATTTCTATCTTGCATTACTGTAATCAGAAACACAGATTTTTTTTTTTTCATCCCTGCAAGATCACAAAAGACTTCAGGGGAGAAGAGAAAGCAGGACAGGGCCAGGAATCAAGGGTAGAGTTTGGGTAGGCAAAAGAGAGAAGGAAAGGCATCCCCAACAGAAGAAGGAAAAGCCAGAGACATGGTAATGGGCAGGGTTTGCTTTTTGGTTTGGGGAGGAGGAGTTACAGGTGGAAAGCACTGAGAAAATCATATTGGCTGAATTGGAAGAGATGAAGGAATGGGAACCAATAGTTCCTGGAAGCCAACGTTGTCAAAACAGGAACAGACATTTTGTGTGTGTACTGGGGCCCCGGGTATCAGTCTTGGTCAAGCCTCACTGGCAGAGGTATGTCTAGGCCCATGGGCAAGGGGACTGAGGAACCTTCTGGAAAAGCTATCCGAGCCAGGTAGGGCATGCCTGGCCAGAAAGCAAAGCTTTGTAGTCAAATATGAAGAATGGATGAGTGAAAGGTGGTATTGATGGTGGGATGAGGTTGAGGGTAGGGCCAATCAGTAGAAATTGCCAGATCCTTCTCTAAAAGCTCTGGAGGTTCTGCTCTGGGACTCTCTTCAGAGTGAGATAACTAGAGGTGAGGGGCACTCTCTGCCCTCAGGCCAAGACACCTCGCACCTTTGCCATTGGTGGTAATGCCCATAAGGCTCAGATGGCAGTGAGATATGAGACTGTGTCCATGGGGTGTTCAGGGCAGTGGGCTGGGAGAGTTCATGAGCCCATGGGAGACACCTCTGCGGTCACCCCCAAATATCTGAATCTACCCATCTCATCCTTGGAAGCATCAGTGGAGGAGGATACTTACTACTCCCAAGAAGCCTCTGTTCCCCAAGGCTGTCAAGGTCTGAGAAACGTGGCTTGTTTAATTTTTGTAAACACCCTGAGCAGACTAACGTTACTTCCCATTGATAGATGAGGACACAGAGGCCATGAGAGGCCATGCAACTTGTCCAAGATCACAGCCTATGAATGGAAGAGCTGAGATTTGAACTTGGCTGACCTGGTCTAGAGCTTGGGCTCTTTCTAATGCCGTCATCGCCTTCATCTCATTGCCTTTTCACTAAAAGATAATGTCACTGAGAGAATTTCCAGGGGCCCTTATTAGAGGCTGGATTCTGTCTTCATCTCCTTTGAGCCCAGGTACCCTGCGGGGTCTGTGTAATCACAGCTTGGCTGGCATGCAGTGGCTTTGCAGGTGGGCAGCCCTGCTGGTCAGTCCAGCAGCCGCCTGCCCCTCTGGGTGACTGCCCACCTCTAGTCATGCCCTGTGCGCCCTGGGCCTATGGTTGCTGCCATGAAAGGGGATCCCCCACCCCCATCTCCAGGACTGGGTGATTCCAGGAAGCAATAAGCTGCTGAGTGCTGTGGCCAGGGTTCCCCTCCCTAATCCCCAGCCTGTCTGTGCTTATCCGATGGCTTCAAGTGGGGGTGTAGGCAGACGATGAGCAGTGGGCAGCTGCTGGGTTTGCTGGGCCGGCAGGACAGAGCAGTGAGGGACAGGCCCCTGCCAGGGCTACAGAGGAGCCCAGAGCCATGAGAGTGGCGGTGGGCATGCTCTGGCTCCTGGCCCTCGGAGGGCCCCCACAGGCCCGGAGTTCCTGCCCCTCTCAATGCAGCTGCAGCCTCCACGTCCTGAGCGATGGCAGCAAGACCAGGTATGGCACCAGATGTGTGGGGTGGGTAGGTCAGCCCCTGAGGCCCTCCCAACTAGTCTGGGCTGGGAGGGATCGGATGCAGGGCCCTAGGACCACGGTTAGGTGAACCCTCCGTCTCCCTGGTCACCAAGATCCCAGGGTCTTATTGGCTGGTCTGTGCTGCATTTTCTTCCAGTCAGCAGGTTGTGCCTCTACCCTGGGGATGGGGTGGGGGTACCAGATACCTACCTATACACAGGGGGTAGGGGTGGGGCACAGAGGTGCCAGCTCCAGGAAATCCTTCGTGAGTCTTCTGCCAGGATCCTGAGAGGAACCCTCCTTCAGGGCACAGGAAATCTCCCCTTTATTTGTTTCCTCTCCTTCCTTTCTGCCCCCGACTATCCCCTTGCTATCTCCCCAGCTCCTTCTTCCCCAGGACTCTTCCATTCTCTTTCCTCACTTCCTGGGGGTACCCAATCATATCACAGATATTTAACACCCCACCCATGATGGGACTACCTGCTTCCTCATGCTTTTCCCACTTAGGGTCCCCTCTGGCCCAGTCTCCAGGAATCTCAGCATTGACCCCATTCTATGGGCTCTCAGAAAGGCCAGGAGTGCCCATTCCATTGCAAGAAAGGACCCTTCCGTCCTAAGCCTCTTCTTTGACTTTACCCCATCTTCCATCTGAGCCTGGAGAACACTTCCACCCTCTCCTCCACCCCCTCCTAGAATGTTCCCAAGAACATTCCCTCCTAGAATGTTCCCCTCCTAGAATGCCCCCGTGGTTTGTGGACCCTTGCTCTTCCCCCATGGCTCATTCCCTGTCTCTCTTTGGCAATCTTTAAACTATCTTTTCTCTGACCTCTTCAGCACTCCATTAATGACTGCTGCATTTCCTAATTTGCTCAAGGATTTCAGACCTTGGCTTAGGGTCTTTCTTACCATCTTTCTACCCTTCTGGAATTTCACCCTCCCTTTCTCCCTTGTCTTAGATGAGGGTTGGGAAGCCACTGATGGTTTCTGATCAGGGCAGTAATGTTATCAGTACAACTCTTTCAGTGATCTTACCAGTGGGTGTCAGGCTGATTGGGTGTGATGGGAGGTAGAGAATGGAGAGGCACTCCCAAGAAAGGATGCCCCATGTGGTCTGAAGAACAGGAAGAGCTCCATATTCAGCCCAGGTCTGTGATGCTCCAACTCAAATGGATCATCAGAGGTAAGGATCTTCTCCCCCAAAGGAAGTCAGGGCTGAGCCCTGAGCAGGCCAGGAAATACCCTGTGGCCAAGGACAGGGGTTTCCCAGGTGGCGTGAATGATAAAGAACCCTCTTGCCAATGCAGGAGACATAAGAGATCTGGGTTCGACCTCTGGGTCAGGAAGATCCCCTGGAGGAGGGCATGGTAACCCACTCCAGTATTCTTGCCTGGAAAATCTTTAGGACAAGAAGGGCCTGGCAGCTACAGTCCATGGGATTGTAAAGGGTCAGACATGACTGAAGCACTTAGCACACAAGGACAGTGTGACCAGGGTGTCAAAGAGCCTCCCTTGCAACCTACAAAGAGCACAGGGCTCAAAGTAACACAGCATCAGTGGCAGAGCTGGCCCTAGAACTCAGAGCTTCAGTTTCATTTCTAGAACTCTTCTTACCTGGTGATGCTGCCATGAGCAGGGACCAAGGAAGGCTTCTGATAGCAAGCTGGCTTTAGGATGGAAAATGAAATTCCAAGGGCAGTTTCCAGGGTCCCTAAAGTCAGCCAATGGTCATGCCTCCTCTAAAGCCAGAGCTCTCACCATCCATTCTACCTGCCCAGAAGTCCCACATCTAATAGGCATCAGGCCATCCGCATAGTGTCTTACGAGGGGACATGAGGCCATGCAACACTATAAAGGATCCTGAGGTCCCCAGTGGCCACAGGCACAGATGGCACAGTCAGACCAAGGCTGCTTTGGCATCTCAGATGCCTTCAGGCCTCTCGGAGGGCTCAGCTTTTACATCTGAGCACCTGGTGGGCCTGCCTGTGCTCCAGGCTCCCCAATCACGAAAAAATTGTGTGCACTTATGGGTCCCTGTGGTTTCCTGGGGTGAGGGTGAGTCTGGGGCACCTGGAAAGATGTGTCCCCATGTCCTTTGTGCCTTTTCGCCCCACCAGGAGCCATGCTGGTGGCCTATATTGGGCTCTTATTGGTTTCTTTCATCCCTTCCTTGACTGTTTTCTCCCCCTTCCAGCACATGTTTTCCCATCAACTCCCATCCTTCTACCTACATCCAGACCTACCTCCCTGCAACACCCAAGCTTCCATTATCCCTAAAGATATCATTGCCTCCAATGCTTTTTTTCTTTCTTTGCTAAATTATAAGCTGTATGGGGACAGGGACTGTGAGTCTGATGTTCTTCTGAATTTCCACTATACTCATCGCTCAGTAGGAATTCCATGTACATCTGAAAAATGAATGAGTGGGTGGAAGTAACTGGACCTTTTGTGGGCACATTGACAATAACTAGCCAAGCTCAACTGACTTTTGAGTACTGTATGTGAGTTGAGCTGAAGGATGCTGGTGGAGCCTGTGTGCCTGTGTGGTGCCGGGAAGGATGATATGAGCAATGGGTTATGACATTACAAGAGTACAACCTCTCTTAGTAAAACTAACAATACCCTACCCCACCCCGACTCCCTGCAGTGTGAGCAGAGACGTCCTCCAGATTAAACGGGGGCTGCACAAGGGCTGGGTCCCTCAGGCCTAGCCTCCAAGTTTTAATCTCTTAAGAATCTTTCCCTTTCACCATATGCGGGTGTGCTGCTCTCAGTGATAGTGTAGAACAGAGTCCTGAATTGTAGGCTCCTCGAGAGCAGGGACTGCCTCCTGCTATCTCTCTAGCCTCTGCTTTTGTGTCAAACTTGATGGAATGAGGTTTAAGAAGTCACTGTCTGGGCAGAAGGAGCATGGGAAGGAGCTGGTAAGACTGACCTGATTTAATTGCAGTGCTAGATGCAGAAACTTACAACACTGGTCAACAGTAATTTGGTTTCTACAGGGAACAGATATTGCAGAGCTGGTACACATATGACCTCACTTAAACCCCTAAAACTACCCTCTGAGGAGGAGTCTATTATCCTGGGGAAACCGAGGAAAAGAGAGGCTATATAACATACTCAGGGGCATACAGCCAGCAAGCAAAGAGCCCAGAGGTCAATCTACCTGTGAGACTGCAAAGTTCCAGCTTTTAAACATCTCAGTCATCTCAAGGTCCCTCAGAATCAGGAGGGGCTTGAGGAATCTCTTGTGTGGCTTCCACATCCGATGCCATGGCTATATAAAAACACATATTTAATAAAAAAGCCAATGCAGTCACAAACTGAGCTATAATTTAACAAAGAAACCCTTTCAATTTATAGATGCAATGTGACAGTACACAAGACGGTCTCAGGATTTCTAAATACTATTCATTCTTCCTGCACTGCAGGAGGTATGGGCTGTAAGGGGACATAGCAATTCAAGCTTGAGATCCTTCAGGCAGGTGATCGGGCCCACTCCACAGAACCTTTGCTCAAGTACTCCCATTTCTGTGTCCAGGACAGTGGTGTGCAACGACCCTGACATGACTCTGCCCCCAGCATCTGTCCCTCCGGACACCTCCAAACTGCGCCTGGAGCGGACGGCCATTCGCAGGGTGCCCGGAGAAGCCTTCAAGACGCTGGGCCGCCTGGAGCAGCTGTGGCTGCCCTACAACGCCCTCTGCGAGCTCAGCGCCCTGATGCTCAGGGGCCTGCGCCGCCTGCGCGAGCTGCGCATGCCCGGGAACCGCCTGGCCGTCTTCCCCTGGGCGGCGCTCAGGGACGCCCCCCAGCTGCGGCTGCTGGACCTACAGGCGAACCGCCTTTCCGCAGTGCCTCCGGAGGCCGCGCGCTTCCTGAGGAACCTCACTTTCCTCGACCTCTCCAGCAACCAGCTGCTGAGGCTCCCGCAGGAGCTGCTTGCCACTTGGATTCACCTGCACACCGGGCCCTTCCTTCCCGGTCACCATGCCAGGTTGGTTCTAGGTAAGAAATGGCATCTCTTAAGAGGCACACATTGACAGGTAGGGTTAGGAGCTCGAGCTCCCAGCCAGACTGCTTCAGTTCACACCCCAGCTCTGAACTTTCCCCTTGTCCCAGGAGGGTTGGGGAATCCTGGTGGAGTCTTGGAGAGTGGGTGGTGGGGAGTGGATGAGTATCATCAGAGATACAGACGTCCCCTAAACATGCTTTGGCTCATGTGGGGTCCAGCATTGGGGGCTGGAGCAATCTTAGAGTGGTTTAGGGCAGCTCCTGCCCTGAGGCCAGGGAATGTCTCTCAAACAGGGAAAATTTAGACACCTCACTTCCCTAGAAGTGGGGCAGGGAAGAGCAAACCCCATTCCAACTCTATGTACTTTACAGACTTTCTTACCTAGTAAAGAACACTGTATAGGGTAGTCCTTACACAGAAGGAAATTGTTTATTTGAAAATCAAATTTGAATGCTCTTTAAATATATAAAGAAAACTGAGTGCCAAAGAATTGATGCTTTTGAATTGTGGTGTTGGAGAAGACTCTTGAGAATCCCTTGGACTGCAAGGAGATCCAACCAGTCCATCCTAAAGGAGATCAGTTCATTGGAAGGACTGATGTTGAAGCTGAAACTCCAATATTTTGGCCACCTGATGGGAAGAGCTGACTCATTTGAAAAGACCCCGATTCTGGGAAAGATTGAGGGCAGGAGAAGAAGGGGACGACAGAGGATGCGATGGTTGGATGGCATCACTGACTCAATGGACATGAGTTTGGGTAGGCTCTGAGAATTGGTGATGGACAGGGAGGCCTGGCATGCTGCAGTTCATGGGGTTGCAAAGAGTAGGACATGATTGAACAACTGAACTGAACTGAACTAAATATATATGGGTGTGTGTGTATGTATGTGTGTGTTTATATGTGTGTGTGTGTGTGTGTGTGTAGTGCCCTCTTCTAATTCCTTCTCCCTCTTCTAAAAGGTAGCCACTGTTATGTTTATTTGCATGTCCCCTTTCTTCTATAATACATTTACATGCACATGCATAAATATACATACATGCACATAGAAACTTTAGGAATATTTCATCATATTATATGTAAAAAACAGCACTTTCCCGCCCAGCAATAAGTCTTGGAGGTCTTTGTAAGTTACCATAAATGGATCAACTTCATTTTTTTTAAACTTTGGCATAATATTTCATCATACAGTTATTATTGTTGTTGTTTAGTCGCTAGTTGTGTCCAACTCTCTGCAACCCTGTGGACTGTAGCCCGCCAGGCTCCTCTGTCCAAGGAATTCTCCAGAAAAGTTGCCATTTCCTTATCAGGGGGATCTTCCAACTCAGGGGTCAAACCCAAGCTCCTGCTGAGTCTCCTGTATTGCAGGCGGATTCCTTACCACTGAGCCATGGAGGAAGCCCCATCAAACAGTTATACTACAGTTTATTTAGTCATTCCTCCTTTTACGGGCCTTTAGACTGTTTCCCTTATTTTGTTAACACCTGTGGTGCTGCAGAGAACATTCTTGACAATGCATCCTTGTGCACGGAGGCAAATGTTTCTCTAGAATAGGAACATTAGAAGTGAAATTTCTGGGTCCAAGGAGTGCACAAGTTAGATGTTTTAATATTAACCACAGTCTCTAAAGTGCCAGTTCTTACCCGCCCCCACCCATGCATGTGTTTACTCAGCAAGGTTATTTAAGTAACACAGCCAGCCAATGTGTGGGCTCCATTCTAGGTGCTGAGGATACAGCAGTGAACAAGATGGATGAACATCTTTTCCTGCATGAGGCTAAAAAGTGGTCAGAATGTTTAACTTTTGCCAGTCTGACTGGTGAAAAGTTTCATTGTCCTTTCACTTTGCCATTTGTATTTATTCTTTGGGGATTCTGTTGTAACAAGTGAAGTCAGAGAGCTGACTACTGGAGCTGGGCAGTAATGACTCTTGGGATGCAGCTGTGTCATAAAATGCATTTAACCAGTGACACAGGAGAGCAGTCACCAGGATGGAACAGTGACATAGGAGAGCAGTCGCCAGGATGGAACAGTGACATAGGAGAGCAGTCACCAGGATGGAACAGTGACATAGGAGAGCAGTCGCCAGGATGGAACAGTGACATAGGAGAGCAGTCACCAGGATGGAACAGGGCTGGGGGCGAGGAAATAAACTAGTGCCTTCCAACCAGTGCTCTAAAGGACCCCAGAGTCATGGATATACAAGCAGGTCTGAATCCACTGTCCCCAACCCTTGACATTTCCCCCCCCAAATATATCAAATACATCTATGTAAATATATGCTATTGGTTAGACACTATCAAATTTAATAACAATCTGGGGAGGACAGAAGGACATCACATTAAATGATTCACTTTGTATTTGAGAAATGTAAACATATGGAAAGGAATTGTATTTTAGGAGGGAGGACACATGACACCTCTCTATATATTGAAAGTTCTTTGATAGGGTGGGTGCAGTGACCTGCTTCCAGCTCTATAAAGATGTTCAATTTTAAAGTAAAGAGGGCTGAGGATATAACATAGGATTTGATTTCCTGTCTTCCTTACTCTTGTCTTTTTGAGCCTGTGTCAAGGGACCATGGCTCAGAACATCCACCCTCTTTGCTGGAGTGATGCTGAAAGTACACTTATACTGGGGGGACAGGTGTCAAGGGTCGGGGTCGTGAAGCATTTCTAGAAATAGATTTTGGCATATTGCAGGTTTTGTGGGAACACCCACTGCCCGGCCGGTAGCCTGAGAGGATCAGTCCAACAGCGGCGGTGGTAACTGCCAATTTTGTCCATATGCTGTCCTGCTTGTGCGTGCGTGCTACGTCACTTCAGTTGTGTCTGACTCTTTGGGATGCTATGAACTGTAGCCTGCTGGGCTCCTGTGTCCATGCGTGATGCTGTCCCACTCGCCCAGTGCTTAATATGATTTACCTTTATTTATATTTATAGCCACCAAGAAAAGGAAGTAATGCTATCATTCTACTTTATTTATTTATTAAAAAAAATTTTTGGCCCACCAGGGATTGAACCCATATCCCCTGCTTTGAAAGCATGGAGTCTTAACCACTGGACTTCCAGGGAATTCCCAATGCTGTTATTCTAGAGGAAGAACCAGACTTAAGGTTACATAGCTAGTGAGGCAAGGAGCTGGGCCTGGAGGTCAGTTCTGCTGACTCTGAGCTCATGATATGCCTTGTCCTCCCTGCGAAGAAAGGGGCGCTGGACCTGGGAATCTGAATACCTTGGGCTTACACCTTGTCTTTCCTCTCACCCCTGCAGGGCTACAGGACAACCCCTGGGTGTGTGACTGCCGACTCTACGACCTGGTCCATTTCCTAGAAGGCTGGGCTCCAAACTTGGCTTTCATAGAGGCCAGGCTGAGGTGTTCCAGCCCACGTAGCCTTGCTGGAGTGGTCTTCAGCCAGCTGGAACTCAGGAAGTGCCAGAGTCCGGAGCTCCGTCCAGGGATGACCAGCGTCAGGTCCCCTTTGGGCAGCACAGTATTGCTACGGTGTGGGGCCACTGGGGTCCCCGGGCCGGAGATGAGCTGGAGTAGGGCCAACGGGCACCCACTCAATGGCACAGGTGTGTGACCTACAGGGTCCACTGTGCTGAGATCTCAGGCTAGGGTGGGTGGGTCAACATCTCACACAGGTGGGGAGGGGGTTCAGGTTTGCCAGGAGGAGGGCTAAGGAAGGCTCTTTACTCCCATCCTGTCTGAATGGAGTTGGAGGGCTCCACCCAGAGGTGGGCATGGGGGCAGTGGCTTCAATGATGATAGTGGAACTCAACCTATTCTGTCATATTCCACCTGCCACAGACTGGTGGATTCTCCGAGCCCACCAGAGAGGAACAAAACACTGGGTTTGGGGTAGAAAGTGTTCTCTTAGTGTATTTAATATTTACAATAAGCTTCTAAGTTGTAAATATGAAGCCAGCATCACTAGGAGTAATTAATGCTAGGAGTTACCATTTACTGAGTTCTTCGTGTGTTAAATGTATTATGTACATAATGTCACTGAACTTTAAAGAACAACCTGATTATCCTTCTATTTTCCATATAAGTAAATTGAGGCCCTGAGGGGCTAAATGCTTGGTCTACACCATACAGCTCATAAAATGAGGAACTGGGACTCCTTCGCCTGTGCCCTTTTTGCTGTGTAGACAGAGATGGTTCATCCTCGGCACTGAGTAGGAGGAGGCGGTTTGCGGGCGTCATAGCCCACCTACATGCAGAAAGAGGATGGAGGAGGCATCAGTTTTTGGCCTCTGACCAGAACACCTCCCACCCCTTCCAGCTTTCTTCTCTGCTTCCCTCAACTAGGTTGGCAAATGTTGCTCTAGGACTGTGGGTTTGAAATCAATGTACCAACAAAACTGCAGAGGAGTGTCACTCACCTAAAACAGAACGTTGGAGATGCACTGGTGGAAGTGGCAGTGGGCCCAGGCAGGGGTGTGCAGAGTACTTGCAGCTGGGCCTCTGCCTCAGGTGCACCCAAACCCCCATCCCCAAAGCATCAGCCCACTACACCTGAGGAGTCAGCTCTGCAGAACTTGGGCCCCTGAAAGATAGCATTGGAACATCTCAGATCTAGATGGCCGAGCATTCTTACACTCTGCCCCAGTCTGAAAAGTGGAAGTGAAGTCGTTGCGTCGTGTCCGACTCTGTGACCCCATGGACTATAGCCTACCAGGCTCCTCCATCTGTCCATGGGATTTTCCAGGCAAGAGTACTGAGTGGATTGCCATTTCCTTCTCCAGGGGGATCTTTCCGACCCAGGGATTGAACCCAGGTCTCCTGAATTGTAGGCAGATGCTTTTAGCGTCTGAGCCCCCAGGGAAATCCATGCCCCAGTCTGGGTCTCCCCAAATTTAATCCCAGCTGATCTCCATTCCCTTGGCCAATCTAAGTAAAGTTCAATAAGGCCCAGTCTTTTCTTGGGTGTTGGGCACAATGTACACAATCCAAAGGCTGTGAACTTGGCTGGAAATAAGCTTGGGGTAGATGGGGCTGTTCATTCTCCCTGTGTCTCTTTTCCCCCTTGCAGTGCACCAGGAAGTCTCCAGTGATGGCACGAGCTGGGCTCTACTGGGCCTGCCTGCCGTGTCCCACCTGGACTCAGGAGACTACATCTGTCAGGCCAAGAACTTCCTGGGAGCCTCTGAGACTCTTATCTCCCTGGTCGTCACGGAGCCCCAGACACCCACGGAACGCAGTGGGGGCCCAGGGGCGCGGTGGGTAAGGACGGGCGAGGGGGCAGAAGCTGCCGCCTATAACAAGATGGTAGCCAGACACGTCCCCCACGTCCCTGAGCCTGCCGTCCCGGCCACCGGGCCCCCAGTGCCCAGCACAAAGGAGCAGCTGTTCCTCCAGCACTTCCAGATGAGGGCCCCAGAAGAGGACGCGGACGTGCCGGCCGGCCCCCAGGAGGCCGAGACGGTGAGCTCCCTCAAGGTGGTGGGGGACACTTACCAGAGCGTGACCTTGGTGTGGAAGGCCCCCCAGGCTGGCAACACAACTGCCTTCAGCGTCCTCTACGCGGTCTTTGGGCAGCGCGACATGCGGCGGATGGTGGTGCAGCCCGGGAAGACCAGAGTCACCATCCATGGGCTGGTGCCCAAGATCAAGTACGTGGCGTGCGTCTGCGTGCGGGGCCTGGTGCCCCGGAAGGAGCAGTGCGTCATCTTCTCCACCGACGAGGTGGTGGACGCCGAGGGCACCCAGCGGCTCATCAACGTGGTGGTGATCAGCGTGGCCGCCGTCATCGCCCTGCCGCTCACGCTGCTCGTCTGCTGCGGGGCCGTCCGGAGGCGCTGGCGCAAGTGCCGCGCCAGGGGCTCCGCGGAGGCCACAGGTGCCTACGTCAACCTGGAGAGGCTGGGCCACAGCGAGGACGGCTCGGAGGACCTGTCCCAGCACAGCCTCAGTGAGGCCGACAGACTCCTCTCTGCTCGCTCCAGCCTGGATTCTCAGGCCGTGGGCCTCAGGGCGAGCAGACGGATCAACGAGTACTTCTGCTGAGGGCCCTGCTTTCCCCTCCCTGCACACAGCTGCCTACACACCTGCGCCCACTCTCTTCCCACCCGCTCACTCTGACACCTGAGTCCGTGCTCACCCACTCTTACCTGCCTGGGTACCTGCTTCCTCTTACATGTACACACAACTACAACAGTTAACACTTACAAAAGCACTTACTATGTGCCGGGAAGTGTTTTAAGTGCTTTATATACACACATTTAATTCTTATGACAGTCCTTTGCAGCAAGCACAGCCCTTCTCCTAGCTTACCTGGAGGAGGAACAAGGGGAGTAAGTAACTTGCCTGTATCACTTTGTGCTGCGTAACAAATAAAGGCAAAATTGCAGTGGTACAAGGCAGTAAGCACTTATTTTCACACAGTCTACAGGCTGGCGGGTTGATTGGGTGCTCTGCTCCATGTGTCCTACTCGGGGCCCAGGATGGAGAGTCAGTGGCTACCTGGGGGAGGCTTCTTTCATGGAGATGTCAGATGATAGAGAAATGAGCAAAAACATACAATACCTCTTAAGCTCCATAACGCTGCCATTTCTGCCCATGTTCTGTCTGCCAAAGTGACTCTCATGGCCAAAAATAAGCTTTTAACAGGGCAGAAAGGGACAGTTCTCCCATAGAGGTAATGGTGGGGCAGGACAGACTTTGCTGAGCAGTGATCTAACCTACGTCGCTCACAAGTACACAGCTAGGAGGTGGCAGCTATACATCCGGAACACACACTCGCTTCCAAAGTTGCCAGTCCTCCCTACTTCCTATACTGCATCTTGACTGCATTTATGCTAACTCGTAGGCACTCATATTTAATCGCTTCATCCGTTTCCCACATTTGTACAGTCACACACATACACATACAGAGACAAACACCATGCCCTCACTGTGGACACTCATGGATTCTAATCATCTGATTTTTAGCAAATTCTAGAGGTTTGGATGATGCCCACAAGACCACCGCTCATTTACTCAGGATGTGAGACTGAAGCGATCTGAGAGATCCTCTGAGTCGGGTGGCATGGTACACCCAACACCATCTGGCACACAGCTCACTTCTGTCCCCATGTAGCACTCTTTGTGATTCTAACTGAATCTTACCTGAGTTCCTGAGGGTGTCTCAGAGCCTCCTGGGTCACTCCATAAGCCAGCTCAAAGGAGGATTCCTGTTTGGTTTGCTTAAAGGTGGGAAACCTCTGAGACATGGTCTCTGTGCACAGGAGAAGGCATATGTTCCCAGCAGAAGGACCAGCGTTCTGTCTTGCTTGTAGGACTGTCTTCTAATGACGAGAACATCCAAGGTGTTTGGTGCCAAAGCCTTTGGGTAACAACGGAGGAAAGCAAGTGATGGGACAGCTTTTTGAAACTGGGGACAGCAAGTGATGCAAGGAAGCTATTTTGTTAGTGTCATCTGAGACCCTGTATTGTCTTTAATATTTGCTGAATATAAAAACTAATGTGATGCAATCATTTCTAAACTACTTCCTGTGACATTTACAAAAGACCTTACAATGGATGACCTTACAGCTTATTTTCTTGTTTCCTCTCATTTTGGTCTTCAGAATGACCTGTTTTGAAGCCTGGGCTATTCGACTTAACAGACAAGAAAACTGAAGCCCAAAGAGCTGAATAATTTATAGAGGACAGTGATAAATTTACTTGGAGGATCTGAATCTTTGATAATGTTCCCGCCAGGCTGAGGGTCTTTATTCAAGGTTGATCTCTGCAGTGTGACCCAAAGCAGATTTCCAATGGAAATGGGTTTTTTTCAAACTAAGTAAAACCTGGGGTCAGAAGCATGACAGCACCAGTGCACATGAACATGGGATTTGCATACATGTATATTTCCTGCCCATCATCTGGAGGGTACAACTGACTATAATTTGAGAACCGTTGCTATTGAAATTATTTGCTAGAGAAATTATTTGGTTAGAAGATTAAGCCACTGTCTATACCATAGACAAACTTTTTTTTTTTCTGTAAAGAAAGCCAGATAAGAGATACTTTAAGCTCTGTTGCCGCTACTTATCTCTGGAGTGTGAAAGCAGTCTCAGACAATATGCAAGTTAATGAGCATGGATGAGTTAAAAAAAAATGTTATTTACAAAAACAGGTGGCAGGCTGAATTTGGCTCCCCCTCAATCTAGATGTGTAAGGCATTCTGCAATGCCTTGTGAGACTCAAGACTCAACTCTGATCATTTGATGTATGAGACTGACAGGCACTCTCCAAATCAGAACAAATATAAGTGTGGTGGATTAAAGCAGCCATCTGTTGAAATGATAAAGATGTTTCCTCTAAATGACTGACTGAGCCAATCAAGATTGAATGATTACTGGCCCAACTAACATGGAGTCAGTTTTACTGAATCCTGTTTGAAGAAAAATCAGGAACTTGAAAGCAAAAATGTGTTAGTATTTATCCAATATAATGTGTGTATTATGTGTGTGTATGCCCATGTGTGTGCGTGTGAAAAAGAGTGAAAAAAGATTCGACTTCCCAATGACTCATGAAGACCTACCTTAGTGGTCTGAATGGAATGGCTCCCAAGATGGTCAGCCTCCCAGTACCCTTCTGTCAGCCTCTCTTTGTGTGTTCTGTCTTCCTTGGTTTGCTCTTGTAGAGAAGAATCATCTTGGATTGTGCTCATGAATATTCAAATCATTGGAAAAAACACATTCACCTTGTAAAAAATAAAATGATATCCTGTTTATATATTAGTCTGTTGGTACATGAGTCTGGTTAGTGTAAGTCAGTCCCTGAAAACCTAATGTCTTCTTAGAGTCTTGGGAAAAGAATTTCTAATCTTCCAGATGCTGAAGACCAGCCTGTACTATGGTGATCCCACAACATGAGGCCCTAGGAAGCCTTGTTTGGAGCTTGGCTGGAATCATGACATCTCCATGATGTCTTTTTATTTTTAATGCAACATGGTTATATTCCTCCTGATCTACATAGAAGGTCACTTGATGTAGACTTGCAACCTTACAGGGTACTAAAAGGCAGACAAGTGAAATTTAATCCTGGGAAGTGGATGTGGCTCTTAAACTAGGCTATTAATCAAGAGACTCAGCAGTGTGTTTAGAAGACTAGAGCTGAAAACTTTTAACTGTCATATAACCCAAAAGAGACAGAAATCAACTTACAAGTATTTGAGCATATTTTATTTGGTTATAAGGGCATTGTAGTCAGGATAGCTTAGGCTTATGCTGTGCTAACAGCTCCCAGACATCAGTGGCTTAACATAGAAACATTCCTGCTCTCATGGAGTCTACCTGAGTGAGTGGGAAATAAGGATGGAGAAAACGTCCTGCTCTCTTATTCACCCAGGGACACAGGCTGATGAAGGCTCTACCACCTGGAATGGCAACACTTGCTCCAACAAGAGAAAAGAGAACTTGGAGAATCATGGAGGGACTTTAGAAACATTACTTCCTCCACCATATCATTAGCGTGAATATTGGTCATGTAGCCCACCTATTTAAAGAGGGCCTAGGGACATAGTCTTCCGTGTGCCTACCACAGGCATGCCCCAGAACAAGGGGAGCCTAGAGGACCATCTCAGACGTGGTTGGAGCAGGCGGAGGAATGAAGGAAAAACACCAGCTTGAGAAAGAGGGAGGACAGCACGCCTGCTCCCTAGTAGGTGGCCTAGTTCTCAGTCTGAGCGCTCCCAAAGTTCTGGTCATGAGACTTCCTTCATGGTCCAGTGACTAAGACTTCATGCTCTCAGTGAACGGGGCCCAGGATGGATCCCTGGTCAGGAAACTAGATCCCACGTGCTGCAATTAAGAGCTTACATGCCCAAACTAAAGATTCTGCATGCTGCAACTAAGATGCAGCACAGCCAAATAAATATATAAAAAAAAGTTCTGGTCATGTTGGAGTGACGTTTTTCTAATTGAATAGATAGGAAATCTGCTGCTGCTCAAAAGCCATTCTTATCTAATTATTTCACAAACATAGAGTAACTCCTCTCCCATGACTCTGTCTATACTAAGAATCCTAAGAACCAGACTCCTAAGAGCATCCTGCCAGAAGGGAGATGGGAGTGTAGTATTCTCAGATCCTTTCCCTTTGTTGTTCCATTCTCTTGAGTTTAGTCTTCTAGCCAACAGCACAGCTACTCCCTATGACCGAGTATCAGATAAGGAAACCAGAGGATGAGGGAGTCAGGACAGGAGAAGTGGCAGTCCAGAGGTGACCTGGCTGATTTCAGGGAGGACTTGCCAGTGGGTGTTCTTCTCAAGCTTCCAGCGGACCACTGGAAGGCTGAGTTGAGCAGGATTCATTTAAGAAAGCTAGATGGGATAAACAGAGAAGAAATTGTAGGGGATGTAGGGCTCTTTTGGCATTTTTATTTTGGAATGAGAAAAGAATTCACTGGTCATTTGTGATACCCATGGATTGAACCACATTTTCCCACAAAGCAAGCCTGACAAAATCTTGGCCAGCCTGGTAGGGAACTCTGGAATGAGAACCGCCCATAAGAGTTATCCCCCACCACCATCAGTCTCTGCATGGGGCTGCCTTGGGAAGGGCGTGCAAGCACTGACTCATTCCTCAAAGGGTGTCTAGGCAGCACCTCTGCTTGGCAGCCACAGCTTTGTGCCCATGGCACTCTCCTTCCTTTCTAATTTTTTTTTTTTTACCTGGAGAGGAAGTCCAGATATCTAGCCATATTGTAGAGTTAGGTTGTCTGGAAACTCCAGCAAATATATTTGGCCTGGATGGAAAGCCTGGGGTGTAATCAGCTTAGTTGGTGACCCATTTCCCCATCACTGGTTAGCTACTAAGCGGATTTTCTTCCCTGAGGTCTTTTATAGGGTATAATATGTATCATGAGTCTTAGAGGAACCTGTGAAATTTCGATAGTCATCAGAAGTAATGGTACCCCAAGTAATAGAAAGTGACTGTCTTCAAGAGTCTGTTGGTGTGAGAGATGAATTAAACTTTATTGGGCACCTACTTTATGTTTAATACTTTATTTTTCATAATGTTAGTATTTCCTAGAAACACTATAAAGTGTTAATTTTCTCACTTTGCACAGAGAAATTCACTTTTCAAAGATTTCAAGATTAGGAAGCATAAGCTAGAGAGAAGACCTCATGGGACCAGATTCATAGCAGTCTTGCTTGCCGCAACATTCCTTGCATCTAGCAAAGGTGTGGCTTAGAGCAGATGAACAATTTATATCTGTTGAATGAAGAATAGCAAAGTATCCAGAATCACATAGACTCTCACTTAAAAAAATTTAACATGTGAGATACACTGCATTCAGGATAAGTTATGTGATTCAGGATAAGAAACGTGCTTTGATTTAGTCAGAAAGCATGATCTTGTGGTTTAACCTCTGTACCGTGATGCTTCTCTGATTCAGGTCATCCAAGCAGTGGGTGAAGCTGTCTTAACTCAGAAGAAAAATGAATCCACCACATGCTGGAGATATTGCCACTGATAAGAGTGGTTCTAAAATTACTTTGTCAACCATCATCTGAATTTGCATTTAGAGACTGGTTGAAAGTTCTGGGTTTCAGGAGCCAATTGTGATTGATGAAGTATTAGATGGATTCTGGCCAAATTACCTGAACCATGGTGCTCAGAAAAGCATTACTTGCTTGTTTCTCTGATCTTTACGTATGAGACTGAGGGGAGGCAGTATCAGGATTGAATTAGACATCTGCCTGATAGTTTGCTCTCTGGACTCAAGAGCCAGAGAGTGAATTTTCGATCTAGTTAGGAGAAAGAGCTCCCTCTTCTGGGTTCTTACTAAGCTGTGTTCTGGGCCCATAAGAGACCTCAGGGCATCCAAGGGCTTTGCTGTTGCTGTGCTGACCTACATCATTAGGGATTACCAATAATAGGATTTGCCACTTGGAGGCTTGGACTGTACTTATGTAAGAAACTCATAAGGTAGTTTCTTACAGAAGGCTATGGCTTCATTTCCTCACTATTTCCTGCTAGTTCTGGTCTTTCTGGATTCACATGCCACTCAGCAATCCTGTCTGCCAGGATGTGCCTGCTCAGAGGAGAGTTTTGGCAGGTGCGCTGGGCTAGCAAGATCCCAGAAGGTTGTAGGGGAGTGGGTTTTCTTTGTAGATGATGTGGTATGGGCACAGGCCAAGATTTGGCAGAAAATCAGCAAAATCTCTTTGAAACTCACTCTAGTTGGTGCTGAAGTTTGATAAACTCTTCATTTTTACCAGAATGGGTCTAACTCAAGTGAATTGCATTTTTTTCCTTCTAATTCATACATATACTACCAGGATGACCCTGATCCTACTTCCCAGTTTCTTGATGTTCATCTCAAAGCTGTTCTGTTTTTTTGTACAGGACTCTGAAGTGCATATCTGTCTCTTTGGGAGAGATCCCAAGGAACCTTCCTGAAGAGTTCAAGCAAGTGAGAATTGAAAACTCACCCGTATTTGAACTGCCCCGAGGGTTTTTCATCAACATGAGCACTTTGGAGTACCTTTGGCTCAATTTTAACAATGTCACTGTGATCCACCTAGGAGCGCTGGAGCACCTATCAGAACTGAAAGAGCTGAGACTGGAGGGGAACAAACTTCGCTCAGTACCGTGGACAGCATTCCATGCCACCCCGCTCCTGAGGGTCCTGGACCTCAAACACAACAGGATTGATGCACTCCCTGAACTGGCTCTTCAGTTCTTGGTCAACCTGACCTACCTTGACCTATCCTCCAATAGACTGACAGTTGTATCCAAGAATGTCTTCTTGAACTGGCCAGCCTACCAGAAACACCGGCAGTCTGGCCACGAGGCCGAGATTCTCTCCAGCATGGTGCTGGCGCTACACGACAACCCCTGGTTATGTGATTGTCGCCTAAGGGGACTTGTCCAGTTTCTCAAGTCCATCAGCCTTCCAGTCATACTGGTGAATCCCTATCTCATATGCCAAGGTCCTCTCTTCAAGGCAGGGCAACTTTTTCATGAAACGGAGCTCAGTGTTTGCGCGAAGCCTCAGCTCTCAACCCCCAGTGCCAATGTCAGTGTCCAGGTGGGCCAGAATGTGACCCTGCGATGCTTGGCACAGGCTAGCCCCTCACCAACTATTGCCTGGACTTATCCTGTGAGCACATGGAGGGAATTTGATGGTAAGTGCATGCACCCTCTCCATGTATCTGGGGGGCTGGGGAGTTCTGTAGCAACCCTGTCCTCAGAAGAGAAGTTCTAAACTGGGTCAATCATGAAGAAAGGGTGCAAGTAAGACTGGGACAGGCCTGAATTATACTCACCACGACAGAAAGCATGCCAAGGTAGTGCCCCATTATTGGCATTATTTTAAATGGTTGCATACAGATCTCTATAGGATGTATGATGTAAATACTATATGCTAATATATTTATATATTTGTTGCAGTAGATCTATCAATATGACATTTATATTTGTTACACATAGGTGTATATAATAATATATTTATATATGTGTTGCATATAGATCTCTATGGGATGTAAGGTATAAATATATATATGTATATATATTACATATGTATTTGTTGCTTACATATATATATGTTGCATACAGTATGTAAGACATAAATATATATTAGTTGACTTAACATACTGTATAAATATAATAGTATTGTATATGAACACATATAGTCTTTGAAAGCCTTCTAGATGCAAAATACTATACTGAGTATTTTTAAATCATAGAATTTCTGACTAGAACTGAGTCTAGAGATAACTTATGACTTATTTCTTAAAGCAAACTCACCTGAGGTTCTTGTTTGAAATAAAATTTTCAGATCTCTCTTTGGAGATTTGATTCAATTAGACCAGGGGAGACCCTGAAAGCATTTATTTTAACAAATGTTTCCTCACTCTCCCATTCCCTAACCTCTAGCTAGCTCTTACCAGGCAAGGTTGCGAAGTCCTAGAAACTGAGTGAGTTTTACACGTCCTACCACTATGTTGATCAGACCTTATTGGCTTGAAGTTGCAATACTGCGACCCAAGGAGAGACCTCCAGGGGTCCCACTGATGGGATTCGAACTTGTCTTTCGTTTCCTGAAGTTCAGGCTCTGCTTTCATATCTCAGCAGAAGTCATCTTCAGTGTAGACCCTGCAGGTTTGGAGCACATCACAAAGCCAGGGGTGGCCTTTCTAGAAGCATCTTGACACTATCTAGAAGACAGCTGGGAATATCTAAGTAAAACCAGAGAAATACATGTACTCAGATATTATACATGGTGGCAAAATGCTGGAAAAAATACTGAAATATTGACTTCGTCCTATCATTTTGATTACATCTCATTGGCTCGAGGTTATATACCCGTGAAGGAGAAATACAGCATTTGTTGTTGTAGTTTCTTTGAGAATGGCGAGGTACATCCAGATGTTGTCTTTATGATGCTTTATTATCAGTCTCTTTGGTATCATGTTTAATCCATTCTCTCAATAATAGTAACAGCTAACACTTACTGAGCAATTACTGTCAAACTTATGGAGTGAGTACTATTATCATCCCATTTTACTGGTGAGGAAATTGAAGCCAAGAGAATCTAAGCAACTCTACTTACTTAGTATATGGATTTTACTAATTTACTAAGTAAATGCAAGACCATTTACTTAGAGATAGATTCTAGGCATTTGGCTCTGAGCCACTCTACCTCTGCAAAGTAAAAAGGCATTTCCTGAAGCTCATGATATTGTACAATCACACTGTTGTTAGAGATCACCTAGAAACCAGGGGATAGCTTGGCAAGGCTAAAGTCGGTTGGTAGGAGGAGCTAGTGAAGCTGAAAGAGTGCAGTTTTCATAGACTGAAGAACAAGGTTCCAGATCAGTCGATGACTCTGAACAATTCTAATTATGGACAAGTTGCTTAATCACTCTAGTCCTCAACTTCCCATGTGTAAAAATTGGATGCTTGCCTTACAGGGTTGCTGAGAGGCAAAAGAGTGAGTGAGTGAAAGTTGCTCAGTTGTATCTGACTCTTTACGACCCCATGGACTACACAGTCTGTGAAATTCTCTAGGCTAGAATACTGGAGTGGGTAACCTTTCCCTTCCCCAGGGGATCCTCCCAAACCAGGAACTGAACCCATATCTCCTGCATTGCAGGCAGATTCTTTACCTGCTGAGCCACAGAGAAGCCCAAGAGGCAAAATCCTGGCACCAAACACATGCTTAATAAGTGATCACCACCACTTTAAAACAGCAACAAGCCCCCCCACCCCCCACCCCCACCCCCCGCCAAAAAAACCCTAGCATTGCTGGACACTCTCCAGCTGACCATTTATCAGAGAAATGTCTACCGGAGTTGTTTTGTTTTCTCTCCACCCAGTGTTGACCTCGTTTACTGCAGAAGATGCTACTCTGTCTGAGCTGGTCATACCTGCTGCCCATCTGGTAGACAGAGGCAATTATACCTGCGTGGCCTCCAACTCCATTGGCATGAGTACCGTGGTCATCTCCCTCCGCGTCCAGCCCGCCCAGGCCCTGCTCGCACCCCATTCTCTTCTCTCCCCCTCGGAGAGCAGTTCCTATGTTGACCTGCGGGTGGTCAAGCAGACGGTGCACGGGATCCTGCTGGAGTGGTTTGCGGCGGCGGACACTCCTGAGAAGTGGTTCACGCTCTATCTTGCGTCGGATGAAGCCCTCAGGAAGGAGGTGGTCCACGTCGGCCCGGGAATCAACACGTACACCGTGGAAGATCTCCTCCCTGGCACAAAATACGAGGTTTGCCTTAGCCTGGGGGGCCAGCCTCCACGCCAGGGCCGGTGTGTGGTCTTTGTGACCGGCCGAGACGACGGTGGGCTGGAGGGACGAGAGCGCCTGCTGCACGCCACGGTGATCCTGTGCGCGGTGCTGCTGGCGGTGCCCGTGGGCGCCTACGCCTGGGCGGCCCAGGCCCCCTGCAGCTGCCGGCCGTGGGGCCCGCGCTGGTGTTTTCACCGCAGGAAAGCCCCCAGATGCCCCCTGGCACTCCCAGAGCATGGGGACAAGTCCTACAGAGACCACACAACCGTCTGTGAGGACGGCCTGGGGCCCGGAGGTGCTGAGGGAGAGGGGGGCGAGCAGAGAGCAGGAGAGGGAGATGACCACCAGGGAGGACTGGTGTGGACCTCCAGCCCTTAAACTGATTCTCTGTGGCGGCTCAACTTGGTTCGACCCGTTTATTCAGCAGGTATTTATTGAGCACAGACTCAGTTCCAGGCTCTGAACTTCTCGCAACAGAACTGGAGACACAGTCTTTCTTACCTTCATGGAACAGATGCCAAAGGAGCTTCGTCCAGTTAATCATTTTATTATCCATGGTGACTGGAGATTAATACATGTTATTTTCTATGTAATTAACTGTGTAACATTTATATGTTTACATGGAACATTAACATGCAATACATTTCACATATGTTATCCCACTGGAGAAAGGTAGGCTTCTACCCCTTGTTACAGGTGAAGAAGCAAAGAAGTTCAGGAGGTTATAACCACCTGAGTCTGATGTTCTGAAAAAGCTTCCTTTTGGGGTGAAATGAGAGCTGGTGGGTGATGTGAGTCTCCATGTGTGGGTGTCTGTGTCCCGCAGAGCAGTGCTTGGTGCTCCTGAGAGCCTAGCATCGCCAGCACTAAGGAACAGGGGACTGGCTGCAGCCTGGGGCTCATGTCTAGTGACTGTTGGACACCAAAGTCATGGGAGCAATATCCAGAAGGAAAAGAATCTCTACAAAATCATATGACTATTATTATTGTTGTTACTATTACATGATCCTGATTCCCATCTATTTTCTTCAGACTGTGAGATTCAGGCTTATTTGTTCAGCCCTGTCTTCCTAGTATCTCAGTGCTGAGTATGACAAATGTTTTTCACATGAATAAGGGTATAATGCCTACTTCTGTTTCCACTTAATGTTTCAAGCCCTCCTATTAAACTCCTGAGAGGTGACTGTTTCCTCTTATCTACGCTCACATGGAGTGGGGGTCCCTATGAAACCCAGGGATGGCTCACTGTCCCTCTAGGCAACTCTGTTGATGGAGGTCTTTCCCAGGCTTTAAACCCACATCTGTGTCTTCACAGCTTCTCCAACTTGCCACAGGGAAATCTTCTGAAGGTTCAAGGGTAAGCTGGCCTTCTTGTGATGTCTCTAGAAATACTTTCTCCCTCACTCTTTCCTTCCCAGTTCCTTCCAGATCCATCTCACATATCACGTCGTTCCTCCAAGTAGCCTTCCTGGACTGTCCATGTCAATGGAAAGGAAATAAGGAATAGAACAGGATGTGCAGTGTTTTAGTTGCTTGCAAGCCCTTGAGGCAGAGACTGACCTTTCTTGCTGTAAGTACTGGATTCATCCAACCCCTGGATTGTGTTGATAATCAATATTGGTTGTAATGAATTTTTTAGAAATTGAAGACAGCTCTCATATCAAACAAATTGTTCCATTAATTCTCATTGATTTTCTTCTGAGCAAGAAGTTTTTTATGGAAAATTTCAGTCATACCAAAGTAGAGACACTCTTGTTCCTCCCCTTCAGTCAGCTCCCAGTTTTGTTTTGTTTTTTTTTCACATTTTCCAGTCTTATTTCATCTAGTCCTTGCTCTCAACAGTTGTTGTTGTGGTGGTGGGTTTTTGTTTTTATTTTGATGTGGACCATTTAAAAAATATTTATTGAATTTTTTACAATATTGCTTCTGTTTTATGTTTTGGGTTTTGTTTTGGCCACAAGGCATGTGGCATCTTAGCTCCCTGACCAGGGATTGAACCTGTACCCCTTGCACTGGAAGGTGAAGTCTTAACCACTGGACCACCAGGGAAGCCCCTCAACAGTTTCATTTAAACTGGAGTGTTTGTGGCAGATACAAAGCTTCACAGCTTACCTGTGAATATTTTAGTTTTATCTCTAACAGATAAAGAAGTTTCAAAAAGACACAATCATAAAGAACATCCATTTTTTAATGATATGTATATAGTTTTATATATATATATGTGTGCACATATGTGTACAAACAACACACACATGTATGTCATATAACAGAGAATTTGTTTATGAGAAATTTCCCATGATAAAGTGATTGGAACAGGACAAGAATGTGCTTTCACTGGCCTCCAGGTACTTCATTCCATAGGATCAAAGGCCATCCACAGTTCTTGGCAGGTGGGCATTGCAGCCTGCATGAAGGGGCCTGGGGCTAAAGTGAAGGCAGGAGTGGATGCTGTGGCCTCCAATTCTGGCAATGAAGACTTCATGGTGGGTGTGGACAGAGGGACAGGAGGAGGGAAAGGGGAATAGAAGAGAAGTATAGGATGTAGGGAGTGAGTAGGAGTCATGTCAGCTGCATCTGTGAACTTGGAAATTTAGGGCAAGGGAACACAATCCACAGAGGAATTC
The DNA here is from genome assembly GCA_007570785.1 of Antilocapra americana. Lineage (NCBI taxonomy): Eukaryota > Metazoa > Chordata > Mammalia > Artiodactyla > Antilocapridae > Antilocapra > Antilocapra americana. Next base: position 3,338,448 of record ML662447.1, on the reverse strand, counting down.
TGAGAATCTGTCCCTTAAACTTTCCATTAAAAAATTCTAGAGTAAAGATGCATATTGCTCAGACTGATTAGGCAATACTGTTAGTCAATAGCATTTACTCTGCAGCCCAGTTTCCTGGGCTTAAATTTTGGTTTTGCTTCTTACTGGCTTTGTGACTGTATTTCCTTGTGCCTTAATTTCCTCACCTGTAAAATGAAGATAATAATAGTGAGTACTGCATAGAGTTGTCATGATGATTATATGAATTTTTACATGTAAAGCTCTCAGAACAATGTCTGGCACACAGTAAGCCCTCAATAAATGTTATCAACATTTAAGGCGCCCATGTCCATTTGTGTTTTCTTTGACTGACTCAGCAGACACTGGTCATTAGGAACATCAGATCTTACTAGGTTTACATACATGTGTATATGTAGAAATACATATATAGATAGATACATATATATACACAGTATATATATATTCAGTCCTGAATACTCATTGGTAGAACTGATGGTGAAGCTGAAACTCCAATACTTTGGGCACCTGATGCGAAGAACTGACTCATTGAAAAAGACCTTGATGCTGGGAAAGATTGAAGGCAGGAGGAGAAGGGGACAAGAGAGGATGAGATGGTTGGATGGCATCACCAGCACGATGGACATGAGTCTGAGTAATATCCAGGAGTTGGTGATGGACAGGGAAGTTGCAGTCCATGGGGTCACAAAGAGTTGAACACGACTGAGTGGCTGAACTGAACTGATATACACATAATGACAGAATATCTATGCTAATACCCTTCACATTCTGTTGTTCAGTCACTAAGTCACGTTCAACTCTTTGCGACCCCATGGACTGCAGCATGCCAGCCTCCTCTGACCTCCAGTGTTTCATGAAGTTTGCTCAAATTCATGTCCATTGAGTCAGTGATGCTATCTAACCATCTCATCCTCTGTTGCCCCCTTTTCCTTTGGTCTTTCATCTTCCCCAGCATCTAGGTGTTTTCCAAACAGTCAGCTCTTCGAATCAGATAGCCAAAGTATTGGAGCTTCAGCTTCAACGACAGTCCTTCCAATGAATATTCAGGACTGATTTCCCTTAGGATTGACTGGTTTGATCTCCTTGCAGTCCAAGGGACTCTTAAGAGTCTTCTCCAACACCACAGTTAAAAAGCATCAATTCTTCAGCACTCAGCCTTCTTTATGGTCTAACTCTCACATCTGTACATGACCACTGGAAAAACCATAACTTTGACTATATGGACATCTGTTGGCAAAGTGACATCTATGCTTATTAATATGCTGTCTAGGTTTGTCATAGCTTTCCTTCCAAAGAGCAAGCATCTTTTAATTTAATTCACATTCTGTTTAATGAATGTTTAAGTAGTGTTCTGTGTAAATAATGTTTCAAAGATACAGTAGTTTTAAATTCAGTTGTCATGCTCTTGGGAAGTTTTTTAGAGCTTCAGTTCAGTTCAGTTCAGTAGTTCAGTTGTGTCCTACTCTTTGTGACCTCATGAGTTGCAGCATGCCAGTCTTCCCAGTCCATCACCAACTCCCGGAGTCCACCAAAACCCATGTCCATCAAGTCAGTGATGCCATCCAGGCATCTCATCCTCTGTCATCCCCTTCTCCTCCTGCCCCCAATCATTCCCAGCATTAGGGTCTTTTCCAATGAGTCAACTTTTTGCATGAAGTGGCCAAAGTATTGGAGTTTCAGCTTCAACATCAGTCCTTCCAATGAACACCCAGGACTGATCTCCTTTAGGATGGACTGGTTGGATCTCCTTACAGTCCAAGGGACTTTCAAGAGTCTTGTCCAACACCACATTTCAAAAGCATCAATTCTTCAGTGCTCAGCTTTCTTCACTGTCCAACTCTCACATCCATACATGATTACTGGAAAAACCATAGCCTTGACTAGACAGACCTTTGTTTACAAAGTAATGTCTCTGCTTTTAAATATGCTATCAGATTGGTCATAACTTTCCTTCCAAGGGGTTAGCGTCTTTTAATTTCATGGCTGCAGTCACCATCTGCAGTGATTTTAGAGCCCAAAAAAATAAAATCTGACACTGTTTCCACTGTTTCCCCATCTATTTCCCATGAAGTAATGGGACCAGATACCAAGTTTAGAGCTTAGACTGTGTCATTTTAAGGTACATGCCTTTGATTCCAGAGACATTTGTAAGCAGGTCTACTTGATTTTAGAGTGAAGCCATTTCCAGTCTTAGGTATATATATTTAGCAACCTGAGAGAAATGTTTTGTCCTTTTTCTCTTTTATTTTTGCTTTTGAGAGCCTGTATCCCTAACACCTAAAAGAGGGCCTGAGACAGGTAATATGTATATTCAGACATTGTGTTACTAAAAGAAGGATTCAGTAAATTATTGAGTAATAAGTGAATGATTGGGCCTCACTAAGCCAAAGAGGTGCATTTGTACAATTTTATAACATCACCAACATCACTAGACTATTGATATAAAGTAAGATCACTTACTTTATTGTTCAAGTTATGGTTACTGAAGCCATTGCCACTTCATTCTAGAAACTAAGACCTCTGAGCACTGCCCCTCTCCAGTTATTTCTGTGAATCTCCTAAGGGATCCTCCCTGTGTCCACTTGGCAGTGATTAGCCTTAGTCCTCACATGGCATCCTCCCCATCCTCCCTGTCCATCCTCCTGTGCTCGGGGCCTTTGAAGACTGTCGGGGAGGCATGACTGCCTGCCAACATCCATGCTGGGTGGGCTGACATGGATTTTCTCAAAGCTTCTAGTCTTCATGGTGGGGGAGGGATAAATTGGGAGATTGGGATTGACATATACACACTACTATATATAAAGTAAGTAACTCATAAGGATCTACCATATAGCACAAGGGAACTCTAACCAATACTCAGTAATGACCTATATAGGAAAATAATCTTAAAAAAATTATACATATACATACATGCTGTTATGTATATGTATAGTTGATTCACTTGGCTGTACAGCAGAACCTAATGTAGCAGTGTAAATCAAATATACTCCAATAAAAATTAATTATAATTTAAAAAAGCTTCCAGTCCTCAGAGTAACAAAATTCCTGCAGCTCTCAGAGACCTGGGAGACTGTGGCTCCTCCCCAGTTCTTGCCATACTTGACCAGATGGGCTCTGGGGGCAGCCATTGAGTACAGAGTCCCACAGGTCCTCTTAGGGGCATTCTCATCTATTCCTAACTCCCTGGGAAGGTAGATGCTCAAACGCAGGCTGCAGGGCTGGAAAAGTCACAGATGTTGTGGAGTCTGCCCCACCCTCCCCCACTTCCTCCTGGTCCACTCTCCTCTCTTCTCCTAGTACCCAGGAGAGGCCCCCAGGCCCAACAGAGGGTGGAAGCATCCTGGAAGTTAAGGATGAGTAGAAGGAGCTCTCTCTTCTGGGTATGATGCTCTAGCATGGGGACCGTCAGCCGTCCTCAAATGCCCTCATGTACAGCTAAGAATAGCACCTGCATCCTGAGCTCGCATCAGCAGAAACAAAGCTGGTGGCAGGTGCTTTGCACAGATTAGCTCTTGTCATCCTCATAGCAGTGATTTTCTTGTACCACGTATTGATGAGGAAAATGAAGTCCATGGAGGCTTTGGTGTCTGGCCCCAGGTCACACTTAGGTGGCAGAACCAGGATTCAGACTCAGGACTGTCACAATGTAAAGCACAATATTATTTCATATAACTGGAAAGTCTGAGCTCAACCACAGGAAAAAACACAAACTGTTCTACAGACTCCTCGGAGACCCAGGAGTGGGACAGCCTGCCCCGTCTGTCACCGCTGTCTCCCAGCTCTTTACCTTGAGATGTAACATTGTGCTTGTCCCAGTGTGACTGGTCAGGCACTCCCTTGCCCCTGCCCACATCCCATTCCCTGCAGTGGCACTTGGCACAGGCTCACTCCCACTGGCCTGGGGTCTCCTCCAGTGCCACCACCCACACTGGTCCCTTAGGGTATGCCATATCTTCCTCCTCTTTTTCAACACAACTTGTGCTGGCAATGAGGCACTCTCCCATACTTTCCAGCACAAGAATTGCTCATGTGCCTAGTTTCCAAGATTGCCTCCACCCTGGCTCAAGTTTCTGGGCTTGTGCTGGAGCTTGCACTCTCCACCCTTGGGCCCTGATGCTCTCCTGAGCTTCCAGCCCAGTGCCACTGTCCCAGAGACGACACTGGTTCCATGTTTTGGGCTTCTATGCCTACACCTGCCCTCTCTAGGCTGGGCTGGGATAATTAGTTCTAGCTCCAGACCCTATCAGAGAAGGCAATGGCACCCCCCTCCAGTACTCTAGCCTAGAAAAGCCCATGGACGGAGGAGCTTGGTAGGCTGCAGTCCATGGGGTCGTGAAGAGTTGGACATGACTGAAGCGACTTCACTTTCCCTTTTCACTTTCATGCATTGGAGAAGGAAATGGCAACCCACTCTAGTGTTCTTGCTTGGAGAATCCCAGGGATGGGGGAGCCTGGTGGGCTGCCATCTACGGGGTCACACAGAGTCGGACACAACTGAAGCGACTTAGCAGCAGCAGCCAGACCCTATTCCTCCCCAGGCAGCCCTGCTGGGGATTGTCCTGCTTGGGAGAAAAGCCCCATCCAGGCCATGATCTACTCAGGTAGACAAGCCTCACAAATGTGTTGTTGTTGGAGATTTACATATGACAATTTGGACAAGTTTTTGCAACTCCTACAGTCAGATCTGGGGGTTGGGGGGTTGATTCATTGAAAGAACCAGGCGGCAGGCCGATCTTGGCTGTCAGGAAGATTTGCCTCTACAAGTCAGCTAACAGTGATGCTGAGCAGGGATCCAGAGGGACTTCCCTTGTGGTCTGGTGTTTAAGACTCTGCTCTTGTGCAGGGGCACAGGTTTGATGTCTGGTTGGGAAAATAAGATCCTGCATGCTTCAGGAGTGGCAGAATTTTATTTTAAAGGCAGGGAGCTGAAGGTCAGGTTGGCTTTTGGTTAACAGATTCTATTGATCATTTACAAAAAAGGTTGACCACATGCAAGTTGTAAGGATGTTGCATTCCCTGTGAAGGGCAAACATGATCCAACCTAGTCTTAAAACCCATACCGATTTGTGCAGCCTGGGCTCATAGTTTGTTAGAGCCCAGCTGTTAATACACCCGGGGTTGTGGACCGCAGAAACCTCAGCAAGGAGCCTGCACACCAGCATATCTGAGTAACACCTCCAAACACCAACTCAGAAATTGGGAAAACCACATATGCCTACAATCTGTCATTAAATTCACAGACATATCCTAGAGGGGTTATTAGTAAGTGGAGTGAAATGCAAAGAACTGTTCTGTTTCTCTCCCTAAGCACTTCTGTATTTCCTCTTGGCAAGTGTCCTCAAAGTCAGATGGAACTTCTTTGCATTAATAGAAGCTTGCACGTCGTCTCTGCTGGGGGCACTGGTCCCAAGCGGAGGAGGTGCGGCCAGACCAGAGGGACGTGCTAAGGAGCCCAGAGCCCTCAAACCAGGTTCCTGCCGCCAAACTGCTGTGACCTCAGGCAATCACTCCCCCTCTTGGAAACTCATTTTCGTCATCTTGGCAAGATGGAGCTTCGGCTGGCTGTGTGGTCCAGCTCTGGTCCTTTCTGACAGCGGCTGGCCTGGGCTGCATGGGGGATGTAGTTGGGGGGAGGTGGGGGTGGGGAGGACACATGGAAGGGAAGCTATGCCATGGTCCAACTCCAGCCATCTTGGATCAGTGGCTGCACCCTACCCCTAGCACAGCGCCTCCTGGGGGTGCTTGGCAGAACAGCTGGGAGGCTCCTAATACTTTGTGGAAGAGCTGCACCCTGGAGAACTGGCCAGGGGAATATTACTTCCTATTTGTGGTGTTTTGCACTTGGTTAAAGCCCTCATCCGGAGAAGGCAATGGCACCCCACTCCAGTACTCTTGTCTGGAAAATCCCATGGATGGAAGAGCCTGGTAGACTGCAGTCCAGTCCATGGGGTCGCTAAGAGTCGGACATGACTGAGCGACTTCACTTTCACTTTTCACTTTCATGCACTGGAGAGGAAAATGGCAACCCACTCCAGGGTTCTTGCCTGGAGAATCCCAGGGACTGCGGAGCCTGGCGGGCTGCCGTCTGTGGGGTCGCACAGAGTCGGACACGACTGAAGCGACTTAGCAGCGGCAGCCGCAAAGCCCTCTTCACTACTACTTGTTTTGATCCTCACCCTAGACCTGCGAATAAGGCTGATTCACTTTCTTCATTTTCCAGATGAGAAAAAGGATGAGCTTTCCCAAGGTTATCGCTGGTGAGCAGAAGAGCTGGATAAAAATAGAAGTCTCCCCAGATCTCAGCCCTGCTCCGTCTCCTCAAGCACTTCTAGTGCGACAGCTCCTAAGCGTACCTGTTGCTCCTGCGGATGTCTCTGGGGCAACCAGCATAGCTCCAGCCATCTCCGGGCCCAGGGCAGCCCTGGCTGGGGCAGCTGCTCTCACTCCCACAGAGTCCATCTTATACCTCTGTGTCCCTGGTCCTGAGTGGGCATAGCAGGGGCTCACAGTCTCAGCCCAGACTCCATCCTTCACCGTCCAATGGCTTTTAGGCACAGGCCCACAGTCAGCAAGAGTTTTCAGTGCATCCTCTCCCTCTCTGGCTGCATTTGGTTTCCTACAGCCTGCAAGCCTACAGCCTTAGTCAGCCCCTGAACCTCCTTTTTCTGCTCCTGCTCTTAGCTGGAGGCTTCAGGATCCAGGTGCTAGTCAACCTTGTCACATGTGGCCAGGGCTCTGATCCTGAACTAAGAAATCTGGGGCCCCAGCAGGACCCAAGCAACACTGTGAGGTCTGGAGTGGGAGAGCAGAAGACATCAATCTGATCTCCTTGCTGCTGCCCAGCCTCTGCTGCGCGGGGAGCATTGCACATGTGCGGAGGAGCTGGGTGATGGGGAAGTATTCCCCAATTGCAGTCATAACCAGAGAAATAAATCCTTTGCCCAAGGCATTGTCCAGAGCCCTGGTTATGGGGGTTTACACCATTGTACAAAACAGGGGTGACCCTAAGGAGCAGAGCTGAGGAGTGTGGCCCAGGAATCAGGGCAACTGGAGTGGGGAGAGAGGGGCCACAGGACACACTCTAGAAGTAAGCTTTGCTATGTACATTCTTCTTCTCGAACTTTTGCCTGAGCTCGGAGACCAGAGCTGACTGGACAGGGCTTCCCATGGCCTTGCGTTTCACCACAGCCCTGGGTTTTGGTGATGATTGTTGGGGCTGCTGAGGGGCAAGCGAGCCAGAGACGGTAGGCACCGTCCAGGGGGCCTGGCCCATGCTGGGTGCCGTGCTGGGTGGTGGAGGGGGAGCGGGGGCTTGGGGGGGTGGTGTGCTTCCCCGGCTGTTGTTGTTGCAGTTCTCATTGGGAGGAGCCTCTTTGAGCACAAACTTGTCAGCGGCCTTGGTCCTTCGGAACGTAAGCCACTCGATGCGGACGCTGCGGGGTGCAGGGCTGGGCCGCTTGCGGAGAACTCGCCGCACCGGCTGGACCTTGTTGGACTTCTTGTTGCGCCAGAATGTGGCAGTGGAGATGAGGACGGTGATGGCCACAATGATGGCCATGATGCCAGCCAGCACGCCCACAGCCTTCATGGGGTTGTCTTTGGTCTGCATCAGGAAGGCAGCCATGGGGCTTTGGGACAGCATCTGGAAGAGAGGTGCGTTCAGCCACTCCTGCCTGGTCCCCAGAGGACAGAGCAGGGGCTTTGAGCTCCCTTAGGCTAGATGGTTTTTAAGCTTTCTGGGGTCAGACATCCCCTAGAGAATCTGATGAGAACTATGTTCATTCCAGAAAAAAACACAGAAAAAATACAATGCAGGCTGGATTGGATGAAGAACTCCTGTATTAGCTGGCACTGCTTTCCTTTGATGGGGGTGTGGGGGGTCATATCTGCCCAAGTGTATCTGGAACCTCTTAAGGGATGACTTCCTGCCAGACACAGAGCTGAGAACCACACATGATTTTCCTTCTGCCTTTCAACTCGCATGTGAAGGAGGCATTGTGAGTCCCATTTCCCAGGAAGGGGAAAGACTTAGCAAGGTCACACTGCTACAAAGTGTTTTTTTGGTATTTCGACCTGATGTCAAGGCCTGTGCATTGGATGGCACAGGTAGTCTCTGTGAGCACTGGGTGGGTGTCTTTGGAAGAAGGTGGTCTTTCTCTGGCCATGTTGCAGGGAAGCCTGAGCTGGCCTCTGACCAACCCTCCACGTGGGCTTCGTACTCACCTCATCAGTGTCTACGATGTCAATCTTGAGCAAGGCCGTGGTGCTGAAGGATGGGGAGCCACGGTCCTTGGCCTGCACCTCTAGGGACCACGTGCGGTCCCCGTTGGGCGTGATGTTGTGCAGGGCATCCAGGGACTGGATGGAGTTCTTGAGCCAGATCTCCCCTGTGTGTGTGTCAATGTCAAACACATTGGCTGGCTCTGCGTGGGTGATGGAATAGTCGACCACATTGTTGGGCTCTTCTGCGTCCTGGTCTGTGGCCTGTGCACAGGGAGGGATAGGCGGAGCTGGACTTTGAGGGTCATTGTGTCCCCTGGCTAAGCCGACAGGTCATATGCAGTTTGCTGGGTTGATGGGAAATGGTCGTAATCCTACTTTGAGTGAATGGAGCTGGGAGAGGAATAGAATGAGCCAGGGTCTGTGCTTGGCTATTTATGTGTGCTGTCTATCTCAGAACAAGCCTAGTCAAGTCAGTACTGGTAAGAAACAAAAAGCCTGGAGGCTGCGTGTCTTGCCTAAGGATGGAGAGGTAGAAGGAGGGGAGCTGGGGTCCAGAGTCAAGCCTGTTGGGTTTCGGGGTTCATGCTTTTTCCATGTTGGGAAGGCAGAGCAGTGCTGTGAAAGCAGGCATACAGCTGTGTGAACTCAGGCCAACCAAACATGCAACCTGCCTGAGCCTCCATTTTTTTAATCTGTAAAGTGGCAATAATGTCTTCTTTCTCAGAGGTTAATTCTGGGTGGAGGTGGGGATGGGGGTATATAGTGAAAGTGAAAAGTGAAAGTGTTAGTCTCTAAGTCATGTCCAATTCATTGTGACCCACGTCCATTCTTTGTGACCCCGTGGACTGTAGCCCACCAGGCTCCTCTGTCCATAGAATTCTCCAGGCAAGAATAGTGGAGTGGGGTGCCATTCCCTTCTCCAGGGAATCCTCTTAACCCAGAAATCAAACCCAGATTGCCTTCATTGCAGGCAAATTCTTTACTATCTGAAGCCACTAGGGGTATATAAAGTACCTTAAAAATTATTGCCTGTTTCAGGAGTCCAAGATATTTGAAAAGAAATTCTTAAGCCACAGCACCACTTGCAGCTGCAGGAACAAAGGTTTTTGGTTTTTGGTCTAAGAATGATGGACATTTAGACACTGGCACCAGGCTCACACTTGGCCAGTGCCACACAAGGGGTGGGCAGAGCAAAGACAGAGAGGTAGGGAGTGGGCATTGCAGGGGCACCAGCCAGGCTGCTGGTATGGAGGTTGCTGGTGGCTGCTGGGGGTAACAGGGAGGAGTTAGCCACAGTGACTCCAGAAGTGCCAGGTCCAAGACGGCCAGAGTCAGGGGCTCACGCAGAGCCTGGCATCGTCATGTGGTTGGTGCCCACAGAGGGGCGAGGCCAGCCTTCAGTCCATTGAGAGGCTGGAGGGGCCCGGCAGGCAGCAGCATCTCCAGCCAGATTCTGGACATCTGGTTAGCAGCTCCTGGATACAACAGCTGGATGCTGGGCCGCCTCCTGAGCTAAGTCGCGGCTTCTAGCCTGTTGGATGCTCACACAGGGAAATGCCATAGGACCCTGCTTTCCCAGGCCAGTCACTCCTGCAAAGCTTGAAGGGAAGGTCCCCATGGGGCTCTCTAGCCAGAAGCATGCACGAGCTGCCAGCACTGGGGCCACAGATCCTCTCAGACAGTACTGGACAGGTGGCTGGCTCCCGCAATGGGCCTGAGATACTAAGGCATGAAGCTACCTAAGCCCACTGAGGCAGGGCAGGGAGAGGACAGGCTCCGAGGGCTCTTGAGTTAGCCAAGTACACAGTGACCAAGCCATGATGACAGCTTGGCTACCTTTGAAGCTCACCTCAATTTTCACCGGGGTCCCCAGCACCATTGTCTTCTCCTGGACGCTCTTTCCAAACTGAGGGTAATGGTCGTTGACATCCAGCAGTGTGATGAACACCTCGGCCAGGCTGTACCTGCCCTCCATGTCCTCTGCTTTCACATAGAAGTTGTACCGGCCAGTGGCTTCAGCATCGAGGCTGGCCCAGGACTGGGTGTAGATGATCCCAGAGGATGGGTGGATCAGGAAGCTGCGGGGCATAGAGAGTGCAGGCAAGGGTGTGCAGAAGCACTCACACGTACATACATGTGCACACACGTGCCTGCAGAAAGGAGCCGCCTCCAAGAAGGAGCGGCGATGCCCCTGGGCAGCTTCTCTGAGCATCTTGCCCATTCCCTTCCACATCCTCAGTCTGACTCAGGGAGCCAGGCCCACTCATCTACTTAGGATCAATGCTGAACTTCACCCAAGTCACAGCCCTTCCCCCTCCTCCCATGACCTGCCTCTCCCTAGCCCATCACTGCTTGCGTGGCCCCGGAGGTCGTGAGCCCCAGCTCCAGGCTGTGGTGGTGACCTTACTTCTCTCAGACTCACTCATCCGGTGTCCCCACACCTCTGCCTCGGGCTCTCTACAGCCACCCTCATTCCCGGCTCCCAGACTCACCTCCCCAGCCCAGGTCCTGTTCAGCCCAGGCTCCTCCTGCCTTCAGCACAGATCCTCCTCCACTCTCAGCCTCCCAAATCCCTTGCCCAAGGCCCTCACTGGGTTTCTGGATCTACTCACAGGTCTGCCCCAGATCCATAAATGGAGTATTTGACTTCACCCCAGGGACCTGTGTCTGGATCCACGGCCTGGAAGAGAGAAAGCTCCCAGTGGCCCCGGTCCCTTTGTCAGAGCCCGTTGGCAGCTCTTGCTTTCAGTGGCCACACAAGGGTTTGGGTGGGAGGATTGCCCAGCTGGGGAGAACTGGAGGCCTGCGCTGGAGCCCTAGTTTCACCTCAGGTCTAAAGCGTTGGAGGAACCAGATCTGGAAGGCCTTCTACTTCTCATTACATGGCTTCATTATCATCCCATGAGGTGCTGCTATGCCCATTGTACAGAAGAAAAACCAAGGCTCAGAGAGGGCACATATCTTGTCCAAGGACACAGTCAATGAATGTGGGTTTATCGAATCAAACAGGAGCCCAGGTTTGTCTGACTTCACAAGGGCCCCCTTCAGTGGGGCTCCCAACCCCACCCCCAGTCCCTGGGGGCAGCCCCCAACCCACTGTGACAGCCAACACGTTGGAGCCCCCGGGGGCGTTCTCAGGGATCCTGGCGATGTAGTAGTGGGAGGTGAACTTGGGGACGTTGTCGTTGGTATCCAGGAGCTGAATCACGACGTCCGCTGTGGAGCTGAACTTCTCTGGGGTGTTCACTTCGATGGCTAGGAGCTGGGGAAGGAAGGAAAAGGAAGACTTGTCTGGATGGCAGTCACTCTGCAGAGAGCCTGTCACATCCTGTTTCAGGATCACCCCTGCACCCACCCGCCTTGTCTCCCATTTTTTCTGCTGCCAGCCAGCTATTCCTGCCGCCACCTGCAGGGGGCACCTCTAAGGCAAACATCATCCCCCTGCAACTGACCTCAATGCCCGGTTCCTTATAGTTGCCATTTGCATTGGGACCAGTTTCTTTTGCTCCATTGGTTTGCATATTACTTTCTTTTTTGCTTTCAATTTAAAACAACTTTGCTTCATAATATAATTTAATATCTGTTAGAGCAAATTTTTGCCTCATACTCTTTTTTTCCCTATATTTCCTGACTATTCTTATTGGTTTGTTTCTCCAGATAAAAGTCAGTATAATTGTGTCAAGTACCCTACATCCTCCCCTAAGGAAATTTTGGGTAAGACTTGATTGAAGTGGCATTGGATTCTTCACTAACCTGATGAGAATTTGAATTTTTGAACAGGGTTTGTCTTTATATTTCTCGCCTTCTTTTATCTTTTTGTTAAATTTGTACATTTTTTGTTATTTATATGCTCCAATCTCATTATGGTTAATTCTTAGGAATTTTATCTATGAGTTATTATAAAAGTGATCTCTAATTTCATTATTCTCATTGTTATTTTTTCGAATGCAGGAAAATTATTAGATTTTGTGTACTAACTTTGTAATCCATCATGTTAGCAACTTTGCAGTATCTAACAACATTTTGATCATTTCTTTTAGATTTTTCTAAGCAAGCAATCACATCATCTAAAAATAATGATAACTTTATCTCTTCCTTTCTAATGATTGTACCTTTAATTTCTTTTCTTATTTAGGAATAATGTTTAATTCTAGGAACAGTGCTAAACAATACTGAGTAGGTATCCACATTTTGTTCATGACTTCAAAGAATGCTTTTAAAATTTCACTTTCATTGGTTCACTGATTGAAGTGTAGCTGATTAATAATGTTGTATAGAATTTCACTTTTAAGCATGAAAGCTGTCAGCATATATGCATGTATAATTATAAATAATTACAACAATTTAAATTAATATCAGCAGAGTACTTTTTCTCTTTATTAATATTGGGTTGGTCAAAAAGTTTGCATTTTTCCACAACATTCAACATCTTATGGAAAATTCCAAATGGACTTTTGGGTCAACCTCCACATTTATTTACATATTTATGGAAATACACATTATTTTTATGTGTTTGTCATTTTGAACAATTCCAAATACAAAGGAATTTTTCTCATCCTTTGCTAAAGTTTTTAACAGAACAATTGGCATGTCGAGTGCAAACAAGAAAACATCTCTCTTGATGATCAAAGAGTTTTTTCTCTCAGTCTATTCACATGGCACATTACATGGGTGGTTTTTTGGACCACCCTCCTCCTGCATTCCTGGGGAGAGTTGTAGTTAGATGCTGGAGCTCAGTGAGGCTGTGGAGTAGAGGAGAGCTCTTGTATCATACTTCTCCTCTCCCCACTGCTCCCCCAGTCAGAAGGGGGAGCAGAGAAAAAGAATAGGGCTAGGAGGGGTAGGGGGTGACAAGATACCTCTCGAGGATGAATCTAGGTACTACTGTGACACCCCTCCTCCCTCGTTTAAGGTAGTGCACAGCATCACTTACCTTGAAGGTCAACACTTTGAACTTTTCAAAGTCAATGGCAGCTGAGTTCTCCACAATGATGGTGACTTGGGCTTCATTCAGGACCGTCTGCGGGACCACTCGGAAGATGCCCCCAGGTCCCACCAGCCGCAAGTTGAATTTGGCATTGGCTCCCTGGGCAACCGTTTGGAGAGAAGAAACAGGGAAGATGAACGAGAATGAACCTCATTATAGAGTCGTGCTGTGCAAGGAGACATTGCATGTCCTTGACCCTGGGAGGTAAGTATTCTTAGTAAGTATTCTTAGGAGAGGTGATCAAGAATCAGAAAAGTTGAATGAACTATGAGGACTAAGCGAAGAAACAAGCACAGAAAGCCCAGCCCTGCTCTGGGCACAGGAGGCAACAGGACACACGCACAGTGTCTGAGGGTCAGACACAGAGGTGCTTTTACTTTTTAAGGCCTCATGCACGGCTTGCAGGATTTCATCGCCCAGCCAGGGGTTGAACCCTGGGCGATGGCACTGAAAGCCAGGAATCCTAACCACTAGGCTACCAGGAAACTTCAGAGGTGCTTTTTTCCAACCTGCTTTTTCTTTTTAATTGATCGTGAAGGTCTTTAGGCCATGCAGCTAGTCTCTGATTATCTACCCTCCCTCCTGTCTCTCTCTTGGTTACCCATTCTTGCCTCATTCATTTTGTGACCCTCCAGCCCTGGTGACATCAGCAGGAAAAGCTCAGGCAGACTCAGCTTTGGGCCTTGGTCCCTGGGGGTTTGCAGGAAGACAGGCGGAGAGCAGGACCACATACCTGGTCTGAGTCATTGACAGTGATCTTGAGGCCACGAAGGATCTCCCCCTGGGGTGGGTGCTCATACATGGACAGCTCAAATCTGTTCTGGGGTCCATTCTCCCCATAGAATGTCGGTGGATGGTTGTTGAGGTCCACAATCCGGATGATGACAGGCACCATGGCCTGGGCAGCTGGAGTCCCTGCAGAGCTGACCTCGGTCACCTGCGTATGGACAGGTAGGTATGGCTGTGTGGCAGGCTGACTCCAACATGGCCCTAGTGATCCCTGCTTCTTGGTATCTATGCCCTTATGTAATCTCCTCTTTTCTTAAAATAAGGAAATTTATTTGGTTGTACCAGGTCTTAGTCAAGGCATGTGGGATCTAGTTCCCTGACCAGCGATTGAACCCTGGGGGCCCCTGCATTGGGAGCATGGAATCTTAGCCACTGGACCACCAGGGAAGGCTCTGTAATCTCCTCTTTTTGAGTGTGGCTTGGCCTAGGGACCTGCTTCAAACTGATAGAATATAGCAGAGGTGATGAAATATCACTTTGTGATTAGATTAGATCATAACTTCTGTCTTCTAGCAAAGCAGACAGCTCTGTTGACAGCTTCTCTGATGTTGAACTAATGGTGATCTCCAGTCAACAGCTGGAGAGGAGCCGCGGTTCTTAGTCCAACAGCCCAAGAAGTAAATCCCTCCAATAACCCAGACATTATCCTTTGTTGAGACTTCAGATGAGAACTCGGTCTTGGCTGAATATCTGTTGGCAGCCATGTGAGAGACCTTGAAACTGAGGACCCAGCTAAGCTGACCCTAGACTCCTGCCCACAGCAACTGCAGTGTTTAAATGTGGGCTGTTTTAAGACAATAAGTTTGTGGTAATATGTTACAACAGTCCTAGGGAACTAGTATAGTGCTATTACTAGTCCTGTCTTACAGATGAGGTGAGAGGTGGTCACCAGGGGTCACACAGCTGGACTAGAAGAAGGAAGACGTGTCTGATTCCTTAGTCAGTGCTCTCTCCACTGCATCATACCACCCTCTTCTTGTAGCCAGACGTAGGTTCTGCCCTTGTGTCCCCTTGCCAGGGGGCAGGTGTGGTGATGCAGCAGTGGATGACTAATACAGCCGGCAAGCAGGGGCTGAGTGTCCAGGGGCACCTCATGGACATGTGGCAAATATCACATGGCACTGGAAGGGCTTCCTTCCCCTTTCCTATAAGCAGGCTCTGGTCTTCAAATAACCATCCTCTAATTACCCTCCTGGACTCCATTCTGTCATACACTAGCTGCTTCATAACTCTTCGTTTTTGTTTAATAAAAATTTTATTTATTTATTTATTTTTGGCCACACCCCAAGGCATTTGGATCTTCCCTGACCAGGGATGGAACCCATGACCCCTGCATGGGAAGGGTGGAGTCCCAACCACTGGACCACCAGGGAAGTCCCACTCTTCTTTTCTAGAACTCATATCCTCTGCCTCCTTTTCTTTCCTCCCACTCAGTGGTCGTCCTGTCCCCAGCTCAGACGCTTCACGCCAACTCCCACACTGCCTGTGGCACGGCCGCTCTCCCTCACCCTCCAGGGTGCTCCGTCCCCTCGGCTAATGTGACTCCACATTGCAGGTTGGCCTTGACCCCGATCTCTCCTTCACCTGCTCCTCCCCTTCCTCCCTCTTAGTCAGGATGCTCCAGTAGAGGTGTTCTCAGCTAGTGGCTCCTCTACCCCCAGCCCTCCTCTGAGGGTCTCATCCCCTCCTAGCATTTCACAGCTACCTGTGTGTGGATGTTGTCTCCCTTGAAGCTCAGACCGGTACACTCAGGTTTGCATTTTCAACTTGAATGTCCCCGAGGCACCAAAACACGTCATGCCTGTCCTATTCAACTGGCCTCCCCTCCTGTGTTTCTGATGGCGTGGATCACTGGCTTCTCCCCTCCCTCTCCTCTCCCCGACCCCTCAGCCATGTTCCGTGGTGTCCACATCCTTCACAGTTCACAGCCCGTCCATTTTTCCCATCCCACCTCCCCTCACCGCCTCGGGCCCTCACCATCTATAACCTGGGCTCATGGCTCTGCTGCCCTGCCCCTCATCTGATTCCCTTCAAACCTGAGTTGGGACCAGGGTTTTCAGAAGCCAGGCTGAGATTAGTGCCAGAATCACCTGGGAGCTCGAAACATGCAGAGTCTGGGGTTTCCCCCAGACACACTATATTCCTATCGCCTGGAGTGGGCCCTGGAAATCTTTGCTTGCCAGTCTCTCTGAATCTGAGAATCCCTCTAGTTTAGTGAGCAGTCAGAGAGAGTTTTTTACAAGACTCTGATCCTGTTCAAAACTTTCCCATGGCTCTTCATTGCTCTTGGGCAGGACTAGCTAGCTAGTTTGCAGACTCAACGAAAAATGAAAATAGCTGGCCCCTTGTTAGAAGATTGCTAAGAAATTCAAGACAGCAAGAGCAAAGCATTAAGCCCAGGGCAGGACGCTTCTAATTGCGGTCCCTGTGTAATCATACAGGTCGCACGGCCACAAAGCTGGCCCTGTTGCAGGAAAAATCCATACCCTGTATTCAGAGCGTTTGCTCCTCTGTCCCCCACATGGGGTCCAACTCCTTCTCCATTACAGGCTGATGTGGACTCTTGGCTCAAGTCCCACTTGTTCCTCATTGTCCCCCTGGTATATCATGCGCTTTCACCCCCAGCCTTGGCTCCATAGGCTTCCCTCGCTTGCAATGCCTCCACCTGCCCCCAACCAACCAATGCTCCCCACACCTCTGCTTCCCAGGTCCTACCCACGTTCAAGGCATTGCTGCTCTCATCCTATCTTCTCTGCTTTGTCTCAGCTCCCCACACCAGGTGCCACCTCTTGTAGGTGTTCCCTGAAACAATATCTAGATCCTCCCCGACTGTGGACCCTGAAGGGTAAGGGGGGTGGCCAGGGTCTCACCACCTTTGGTGGAGAAGGCCAAGATCGAGGGAGGTACCTGTACATGCAGCTCATACACCTCTTTCCGGAGCTGGGAAGGACTCTGCATCACGGAGATGGCTCCAGACGTCTCATTAATTTCAAAGGCTCCATCACTCCCTGTCACAGAGATGTGCCCTGCAGGTCTGGACAAGGCCACACGGTGGCGCAGGGGAGTTGTGCCAGGCCTCGCAGGGTATTTCATTCAAGTCTCCTGTGTTTTGCCAGTGAGGAAGCTGAGCTCAGAGGGGCTCAGTAACTTGTCTTAGGTTACACAGTAAGTGCAGAGCTGGGACTTCAAGTCACTACTTTCTGGCTCCCAGGTTCCCTGGTATTTTGCTTCTCTCATGCATGCATGTGTGGTGTGTGGGTAGGTGCGATGGAAAGAGAAAGGAGAAATAAAGAGGTACAAAGGGAGGGAGAAAAGAAAAGGGAAAGGGAAGAGACAAAATAGTGGAAAGAAGGAAGAAAAAGACTGGAGGAGGAGAAGGAGTAGAGGGAGAGGCAAGAAGATGGGAGAGGAGATGGGGTGGGCTGGGTGCTTGGTAGGTGTGTGAAGGTTTGCAGCTGTGGAGGGGAGGGCAGGCAGTCAGGGGTCTGCATGTCTGGGAGAGAAGCCTGTCTGTGACAGTGGGCATGTTTGCACATGTGTGAGCGAGCGTGCACCAGGCATGTCCCAGGGACAGGGTCAGAGGAAGTGATAGGATCTGAGTGAGAGCATGTGTGTGAGACCATGCTTGTGGGACCATGTGTGTGGGACCAGGCACCAGGTGTGGTGGCCCCTGGAGGGGACTGACTACCAAGGGCTGAAGAGCCCTCCCTGAGCTGGCTCCTCCTGCTCAGTTGTTGCCCAATTGTGGAAGGAGGCAGCAGACTCAAACCCAATGGGAACTTGGGATGATTTAGCTTCTCTGAGCCTCAATTTTCTCATCCATACACAGGGTGTGTATTAGGACACCCTGAATCATCACTGTATTTAATTCACTTAATTCAATTTTATGCTCTAAGCCAAAACATTTAAAGGAATGAGAAAAAAACATAGCAATTTAGAGTGTAAGAAAGCTTGCCACCCTTTCCTGTCAATGAGCATATGCCCACGAGCGTGTGGGAACATGAACTGGCACCGCTTGTGCTGCTCTCAGTAACACCACTGCCCCTCCCCACCCAATGCGTCTGTCCTTGTTACTGGACGTGACAACAAGCAGGGCCCAGAGCAGATGCCCAAGGAGATGTGCCGCCTCCTGGAGGGACCCAGCCTCTCCTCTCCATGCACCTTGTACTTCTGGCCTATAGATGAGGAAACTGGGACTCAGAGAGACTGGGGATCTCACTCTCTTCACCCAGGGATTTGTATCTACAGCCCAGCAATAAGCCCCAGACTCACCATTCACCAGACTGTAGAGAACACGGTTGGGTTTGCCCCGATCTCCATCCATGGCAACCACTGTCAAGACCTCTGAGCCCTGGGAGGAACAGAAGCAGCTGCCTGAGGCCAATGGCGGGGTGCTGGGGTTCTCCCTTCCCCAGATACTGCCCCTATCACAGAGGGGAGGTGCCGCCCCACTCAAGAGTCAGGCCTCTGCGGGGCCCCATCCTTGCCCTACAGGGAGCTCATAGCCCCCTGGCCCTCCAGGGCTGGAGGGACAGCCTGAGCCCCACTGCTTGCCCCCCACGTGAGTTGCCACATAGCTGCCCAGGGACACTCAGGGCTCCTGACTGGGCCTCCTCCTCACACCTCTTACACGCCTCCTTCCCCACACACCACCCTCAAGCCTTGCCTTTCTTGCCTACCCTCTAGCCTCCCACCCGCTGCCTCATCTGTCTTTAGCTTTCAAAGGTGCCTAAAGGAGAGGCGGGAGAGGGTCCAGGCAGAGGGGGTCCAATGCAAAGTCCAGGAACTAGGACTTTGTCCTGTGGCCCCAGGGGCTGCTCAAAGGGTTTGGGAAGCTACCCCAGCTGACAAGCCCTGCTCAAGCCCTGCCTGCCACCCTCTCCTGACCTCCCTACCAGACCCTCCACCCCAGAGGCCTACCCGTCCTCATGCTGCTTCCTGACTGTCCTCTCCCCCAATTCCCGGTACCTCTTTCCCCCTTAGCTCCTCAGGACCATCTGGGCCTCCCCCTGCTCTGCCCTATGGCCCCCATGGGGGAAGCCTGGCCTTTCTCCCTCAATGTGTCCATCTCCACCACTCAGCTGCTCAATGTGTCCAGCTCCACCACTTCTGGAAAGGTGGTTTCTCAACCTGGGCCTAGCACCTGAGTGGTGCTCAGCAAGTGTTTTCATTGCTTTACAAAGTTGGTAATAATCGAAACTGGGGGAATGAGACTAGAGAATGCAATTCCATTCCACGGAGAGTTCTGGAACTGTGGCCAGCCACGTAAGGGTTGACTCCAACCTGGCCCCTGCTGGCTGGGAGCTCATAGTCTGGTTGGGGGGCATAGTAACTCATGGGTGCACCATTGAGGGGAAAGTGGCGCCTGGGCTGAGTTGAGAAAGACAAGGGACATTATGCCCATGGGCAGATGTCAGGAGAAGGGAAAATGGTGGGGTGGGGGGATGGGTTGAGCCAAGTAAAGGGTGGTGCCAGCTCCCGGGCGGAGGGTAAGCTGGCCCTCGGATGCCAGGCCCAGGACTGGAAACTGAGAAGCCAAAAGGGGAAGAGGCTGAAAACAGCCTTTGTTCTGGGCCCGCGTGTGATGTCTGACAAGGGTGATTCAGCAGCAAACTGCGGGCGAACTACTGGCCTACGGGGCCTCAGGCTAAGGCTTGGGGGAAAGGCCTCAAAATTTTGGCACCTCACCTCCTGTAAGGTGTAGGAAAGGCCCCCTCTAAACCAAACCATCAGCTCTCCTCCCAGCCTCTGTTTGCAGCCTTTTAGAAGGGCTGACACCTGCAGCCAGGCTGGGGTAAGTGTGGATGAGTGAAGACATGCCTGGCACAGCCCTGGCGCCCAGTAGGTGCCCCACACATGAGTAGCTTCTTCTTTGCCCTTTCACTTCCCAATGCCAAATGGCCCGTGTGTGGCCTGAGTCAGTGAATCCAGAACTGGCCTCCATGTGAGGCGAGCGAGCCCGGGCTGAGCCTAACCATCTCACCAGGGGAACCCTTGGGCAGCGCAAAGGACAGGACAGGAGGCGTCTGGAGGTGACTTGGGTTGAGGGGTGCAGCCACCCACCGGAAGTGTGTCCTCATACACATATCCATAGTAGGGCGCACCCACGAAGACAGGGGCCATGTCCTGCACGTCCTCCACATTGACTGTGACCGTCGTGCTGGCTGAGAGCACCACGTCGGCCCCTCGCAGCTTTCCCCCGCCATCCTGCAGGAGAATCAGAGAGGGAAGAGAGCTTGGGCTCCAGAGTCGAGCAGACTCCTGTGGAATCTGGCTCCTGCCACTGACTGGCCAGCTGCCCGCCCTGTTTCTGTTTGCTTCTATGCCACTTAGAGATAATTTTCCCCCTCCTACGGGTGTTAGGAAAATTAAATGAGATAATGCATGAAGGTCTTCAGCCAGGGTCTGGTAGGTGATCAAAAGCATTCCTTTGGAAAGAGGGTTAGGTTTCTCTCCAGGGAAATCATCTCTGAAGAGTAGCAGAGAAAGAGGGAGTCAGAGTCAAAATCTCTCCTCCCAGCCAGGAGCCCAGCCGCAAAGTCTCCTGAGAATCTTCAGAGTGTGAGGTGGACCCACACCTGAGGGTACATCATGGAAGTGTGCACCCACCAAGCCAGCCCTCACGGGGTAACTGGCAGGCAGGGTTGGCTCAGGCCTCCAGACATAGACTGACGGGGGTGCCTTGTGGCCTATGTGACCAGCAGGGACTTTCCTGGGGAAAAACAACAACAACAGGTGCTTAGAAGGAAGGCTGGGGTTTCCTGCCCTCAAGGGGAAGAGCAGTCACTTCATTTGAGCACTTGCTGAGTTGCAAACTCTACACCACACACTTAAGAAATATGAGGAATTTAGTCAAGTTTTGGAGGTGGGGCAGATGAGGAAACTGAGGCTCAGAGTGGGTAACTGGTCACAGAGAGAAGAAACGGGATGGGCAAGCCTGGGCAGAGAAACGGAGGTGCCCAGAGGCCAGGCTGTGTGGGATGTGAGGGCATGGACACTGGGGCTACAGAGGGGAGGCTAGCCTGTCAGTCCTGAGGGGGCGGACGCCCTCTCCCAGGAGGGAATATACCCTCTCTGGCCCACAGACACCAGCGTCCCTGAAGAACACAGATCCCGAGCAGTGATAGCCCCACTCCTGCCCCCATGGTACCTTCTGTAAAGGGCAGAGTCCCCCAGCGGAGGCTGAGGACTGCCTGGAGGCTCCCATTCCTCCCTCTCTGTTACCTTGGCAACCACAGTGATGAAGTGGGCCCTGGCCTTCTCGAAGTCCAGGGTGGCCCCGGCCTGGAGGCGCAGCACACCGCTGTGGCGGTCCACGGAGAACTTGGTGGAGTGCGGACTCTGTAAGAGCGAGGGGCAGGCTGCGCCTTGGGGAGGGATCCAGGCTGGCCCCAGGGACACCCGCTCTGCTTACTGAAGGGGAATCTTCCCCATCCTTTGTCACAGGAACTCCGACCTGGGGCTGAGGTGCAACTTCAGGGCACTCAGGCTTTCCTGTCTCCAGGGTCCCCTTTCCCGCAGTTCAGGGCTCCCCCCGCCCTCAGTCCAACCAAGATGTACCCCTCAGCAGGGCCTCAGCTTTTCTCTAGGCCTCAGCTAGAAAACACCAGGGCCCAGCTCGGGGCTAAACCCTGGCCCAGAGTTCCCAGGTGGAAACGTCAGCAGCATGCTCTAACCTAGAGGAGGTGTGGACTGAAAGCCATAGAGACAGAGAGAACCCTCAGGCTCTTCCAACCCCACCATTAAGTGACTGTGGGTCAGTCGGGCAGCATCTGGGTGGGAGTCGGGGAGGTCAGGTGGGGACAGGAGATGATCTTTGATTTGAAGAGGGGTCACTGTGGGTCAAGAGCTGTTGCTGGAGCTTTTCATGGGTTTAATCCTCATAAGGGACTTCACAGGTGGCATTAGCGCTAAAAAATCCACCTGCCAGTGCTGGAGAGATGAGAGACAAGGTTCGATCCCTGGCTCAGGAAGCTCCCCTGGAGGAGGGCATGGCAACCCATTCCAGTATTCTTGTCTGGAGAATCCCATGGACAGAGGAGCCTGGCGGGCTACAGCCCACAGGACTGCATAGAGTCGGACACAACTGAAGCGACTTAGCACGTACACACAATCCTCACAATCCAATGAGGATGTGCTTTCATCTTTCCCACTTGATGCATGAGGAAACTGAGCAGGGAAAGTCACATAACGGTTGAACCCCCGTGCGGGGGAAGTGGTGGGATCTCTCTAGAACCCGTGGGGCCCAGGGGTGTTTCCAGGGTTTCTAACCACTGGGATATACTGCCTTGAAATCAAGAAATTAAATGTGGAGAGAAGAGGAGGAGCTGTGGAAACAGCAGCCGTGGGAGGGAGGGCAATGGGTTCTGGAGGAGCTGGGGGAGAGGCAGGAGGTATGAGCGGGGTCTCTGACTTCAACAGAGTGGATTGGATGGACAAGGGTGGGGAGGGGGTGTCACAACTCTGCTCCTCCTGAGAGCTGCCTCCCCTTCCCTTTTTCCTCTTGACAATTCTAGGTTTCTTTTATTCTGTGTGGGTACCAAGGGTCCAGGTCATCTACTGAGGAAGGGGTTGGCCAGTGGTGAGGTGAGTGTCCTGAAATCTGGGGAAAGGAAGGCAGGTCAGCTTAGTGGGACCCAGGATGTGCCAGTCAGGGGAAGATGGCTTCTGCTCAGGCTAGCCTCCTGTCCCCACTTGTTGGTCCCACGTCTGAGTTTACTGAGACCTCGCTGGAATCGGACGCACCATCTCTGATAATCTTTGGGAATCACTGAGGCACTGACCTGAGGGCCTTAGGGATGGAGGTGGACGCCATCCAGGTGTCCCCACCACCAGGGGACAGGCCCCTGGTTATCTCCTGAGTGCCCCACCTTACCTTCAGGAAGTAGGTGACGCTCCCTCCAGAGCCTGTGTCCCTGTCCACCGCACGGACCCTGGCGATACTGGTCCCAGAAGGTGTGTCCTGAGGGGTCACAGCCACAGAGGGTCAGTCCCAGGAGCAGTGACAGGCGCTCAGGGAGCTGGGGTGTAGGGGCATGGAAAGGTGGGGTGAAGGCTAAAGAGAGGTGAAAGGTGGTCATTGACCCAGGGAGCATGAACAGGAGGAGGGGCCTTGATAGAGGAGACACTGCAGTTGAAGTGGGGTCGGGAAAGGGAGGGGAAAGGGGGAACAGCCAGACATCTTCCTTCTGAAAACAACTTCAGGGAAAGAGCAAAGAAAAATCTAGGGCTCCCAATAGACAAAGGGTTTAAATATGAAATGACTTGAAATAGTTAATAAACAAGGGCATATTCAATATCACCAGGGATCGCACACGTGCAGCTTAGAGCCAAAAAGAATAGCTTTCTCCTACTGAATTAGCAGACCTTTAAAACTCCAAGAATCCCCAGTGTGGGCCAGGAACCAGGAGACATACCCTTTCCCACATTCCAGGGTAAAGACAAATAGGTGCCATTCTGGAAAATCAATTTGACAATGCCTCACATGTACCCATGCTTTGACCTAGCAATTTCAAATCATTCCCATTAGAGGAAAGGAACTTTTAAGTTCAGAGTTTGATGTTTCTTACAATGGCAACAATTTAAAGCACCTTTATTCTCCAGACATAAAGGAATAGTTCAGTAAGTGCTGGAATGTGCTATTAAAGGAAAGCTATTAAAATGTTAGTTACCCCAACTTCATGATTACAACTTCACGCTTATGTTTTAAATTCAGTGAAAAAGAGACTACAGAAAGCATATGTTTAGTAGTCACAACTATGTAAAACAAACAGAAAACAAGAACCTATAATTATAGAACTGACGAGAAGGAAATACCCCCAAATTTAACAATGCTGTCTCAAGCTGGAGGGATTAACAATGGTTTTTGAAACTTTTTATTTTTTCTAATTTTCTGTTTATTTTACACTTCCACAATAAGAGTACACTAAAATTCTAATGGAAAATGGTAAATAAACATTCCTTTGGAATAATAATGAATGTATGAGGGGATGGCAAAGGAGGTGGTGGGGAGGACACAGAGGGGAGTGGTCTCCAGAGGTTAGTGAGTGATGGAGGGGGCTCTGCACTCCAGTGCCCAGTTGCTCTTGGCCAGGTCACAGGTCAGTCCAGAGGACAGGCCACAGGTCTGGATGGGAGTGTATCAACAATGCTTGGGGGCCCCTCGCTCACCTCGGGAACCTGGACAATGTAGGGCTCCTGGATAAACCTGGGCGCCTCGTCATTGGCATCAGTAACTAGGATTGTGACTTTTTCTGCCACCTGAAAAGAGGCAAAGGGGACAGGAGTTGGGACAGTGAGACCTTCTGGGTGATAAAGGAACAATGTCCTCCAACACCCCAGGTGTAGTCTCTGCCCCCTTCTCCCCTTCCCTCCTTCCTTCCCCTCCTCCCTTCTTCCTTCCCTCTTTTGATCATTCATGAAGCACATATTATTATTAAGCAACTACTTGATGCCAAGCACTTGTTCTGTCTGACGGTGTGAATTTTGCAGGGTGGAGTGGCGGGCAAAGATCAGCATGTACAAGTGCGTTGTCATTCAGCCGGATGACAGCAGCATGCTGGGTGCTGAGGGCAGGGGCTTGCACCGCCCGACTCTGGGCTAGGTAAAGGCACCAGTCTAGGTGGCTGCATCCAGAGGCTCAGAGAAGAGGCATCTGATCCAGCCTAGTGGAGGACACCAGGAAGGCCCGGGAAGTAAGCCGTTTGTCTGGTGAGAGGGAGAAGGGGGTGGAAGGTATGTCCGGAAGAAGCAGCAGCATGGGCGAAGGCAAAGTGAAAGGCCTGATGAGTTCAGAGAACAGAATGGAAGCAGATTTAGGGCTAGAGAGCTGGTAGGGTGAACGTGGGAGAGAAGGTGGGTGAGGCTGAGGGTGTTCTGAATGCCAGTCTGAAACTAGGATTCCATCCTGAGGGTAGTGGGGAACAGCTGGTGCGTATTCTGAGCCAGGGGACTGTGGCCAGGCAGGACTGTGTTGCACAGTGGTGGCTCCAGATTGGGGTCCGGGAGCCTTGGAGGTAGGGGAGCCCCCAGGATTATCTGAGAAGCACTAAAGAGGGATTGTTGAAAGCGGAGGCTGTGTAGAAAGAGGCGAGGGAGCAGGGATGCGTGCCCAGGTATTCAGCTTGTGTGATGAGAATGGAGCCAAGAGCCAGGTCAGAGGAGGGGGAGGGGAGGGTGGGGTTGAGGAGACACTGCTTGAAGAATGTGGGGGTGCTCCATCAGAAGGGCAGCAGACAGGTCTTGTCTCTTCCAGCTCTCTCCTTTCCGTCCCCTCTCTCCGATGAGCTCACTGGGGCAAAACTTGTTGGACTTCAGCTGGGAGCCCCCACCCCCAGCCCCTGGGGGAGGGAATGGTGCTCAGTCCCAGGGAGAGGCTGAGGGGGCTGCTGGCTACAGTGTGCACTCACCAGGTTCAGCCCATCGGAAATGCTGATAATGGCTTCAATCTCATCTTCCCTCTGTGAAGCGCAAGGGCAGAGTGAGGGTCCCGGCGTCGGAGGTGCCCTGAGGACCCTTGAAGCTGGGCACATCAGAGGGGCCCTGGAGCAGGGTGGGGTGGCCAAAAGCTTCCTCCATTACTTCTGGCCACACTCATGCTTGAGACCTGGTTTGGGGTTTAACCCATCCGGAGTTCTCATAAACCCAGAGGGCTTGGGTGCCAACAGAATATGCACCCTCCTGCTAGAATGAGAAGAGATGCTAACTGGTGTGCTGGAGGACACAGGAAGGGGTTTTTCATCCTTTTAAAAATTTTCCTCTTTCTCCCCTTCATCTCTCTGATACTGGTCTGTATTCTACAGTTCCTCAGAGATCCCTGTCTGTGGTGTCTCAAACTCTCCCAGAGACGCAGTGGCACCTCAGTGAGGAAGGGTGTTGAGGTCCCCTGGTCCTCCCCTGGGTTGACAGGAAGAGAGGCAGCACAGTCGCACCTCCTTTGCTGTGTCCCCACAGCTGCATCTGAGACCCACCATTTCCTTTCTCTGGGCTGGTGGAGTCTGCTGGCAGCATCCCACAGCTGGGGTCCAGGTAGCTGGTTCACCAGCCTGGTATGGGGTCTCACAAGGGAAACAACATGTCACCCCCAGGTTCAGAGGGCACAGAGGTATGTAGTTTTACCCAAGTCAGACCTGCCCTTAATATCAGTCTTTCCAGCCCTGATCTGCTGGCTAAATTTTCTGTGACTTATGAGACCTCTCCAAGGATGCTCTTGAGGGAATCTTCCAGGCCACAGAGGTCCGTCTGCACACCTGGCAGGCAATGTTCCTCCCAGGTCCCCATACCTCTCTGTCCAGCTCTTCAATCAGGGTGATGTTTCCCAAATTGACGTCAACTGAAAAGACGCTTCTAGCGCTGGGGTTAAAGCTGATGTGGTAGGAGACAGGGTCTCCCTCTGGGTCTGTTCCATTCAGGGTGTACACATGAGAGCCTGGAAGAAGGCAGAAGGGACAGGCTGAGCACTGGCTGCTTCCCTATCCTCCTCTTTATTCTTCTCAACTCTCAGTTAGCAGTTAGTATCCACCGCTTTACAGACTGTAATCTAGAATATAGATTACAGAGGGCTTCAGGGCTGCTGGGTTTAACTCGAGGGTCTCCGCCTGGAGCCAAGACTGGAGATGGGGAGGAAGGAAAAGGGAGGAGTCATTAAGTTGGAGCGGAGAGCCAACTGCAGCACTGTTCCCCAGGCTTGGAATAGTTCTTCAGAGAATTCTCAGCAGGTGCCCCTTTTACAGGGCCCTTGTCCTTATTCTCAGGGTTCTGCCCATCCAGTGAAGGAGAGGAAGTGTGAAGCTCCCTTCTCCTCCATCTCTGCAGATCCCAGTGAATTCATTGTTCTTGGGTCATTTTGAAGCCTAGAGCCCTGGGGCTCTGGGAGTAAGTGCTCTGTTCAAGGTCATAAATACTGAGGGTCAGGAGCCCCGGATCTGGGGACCTCCTCTTGCTTCTTGGGGACAGTCACGTTTCTGGGCTTGCGGCTGGATCTCTAGAACTGCCCGGGCTCGGGTCTCCACGCAGTTGTGGAGCCCTGGGGGATTCAGAGCACAAACAGGGCGCCCCGGGAGCGCCTGCAGCCTGGCGCTCGGCCTCTCGATAGGTTCGGAGGAGTCACGGGTTCGGTCCCAGTGTCCAGGGGAACGTGGGCCGTTTCTCTGGGAGACTCGGCGAAGCAGGCGCCAGGGCTACTCACCCACCGGGGTGTCCTCCGGGAGGCTGAACAGGGCCATGTTTCCGTTGGTGCTGCCCGCCCCGTTGTCGAAGAAGTAGGGGGCGAAGTTGGCCCGAGCTAGGGAGAGGACACAGAATGGAGGACAGCTGAAAAAGCGGAGGGACAGCTTTGCACCGCGTAGTCGCGCTGTCTGGACCCACAAGCAGGCAGGCGGGTACTCCCCTCCCCGACCCCAGCGCGCCCACTGGGTCCCACGGCTACCACCTCCCGTGGGGCTCGGACTGGGCTGGACTTGTTAGGGACACGCACCATCTGGGGTGCTTGGGACCTAGGCAGCGGCCGATTTCAGCCTCATCGGTGGGCAGACTGGGAAACCGCGACCCAGAGAGAGACAGGGCCCTGGCCAAGGTCACACGAGGAATGGGGACACCCTGGCACAGTCCCCAGTGCAGCCGCCAAAGCTGCTTCTGAAGAAGCAAAGAACAGCGAGGGTGCCCCGTTCCCCCCGCCCAGTCCCTGTCCCGGTCCCCCGTCCCCTGTCCTCAGCCCCACTCTGGAAGCGAACGGTCCAGCACTGCCCCTGGATCCACCCGGATGGAGCTGGCACCCATTCTTCGTCCCCATCAGGGCCCGCTGGACCCTGCGGCCACTCACCCAGGCTGAGGAACAGCATCCACAGGGCCAGGACGGCCGGCGGGCCGCGCCCCATGTTTCCGCGGGCTGGTGGTGCGCTCCCGGCAGCCGAGGCCGGGCTCCGGAGCGCGGAGCATGCCCTGGGCGCACGACGAGTGCAGAGCTGAAGGTGGGGGCGGCGGCGGAGGGAGGGGGCGCGGGAGGGAGTGCGAGGGCGCTAAGCGGATGACACGGCTCGGATCCGCGCGGCTGGAGCCTCCCGCCCGCCTCCTAATGAGACCAATTAGTGGGTGCAGAGCTGAGGACCGGCTCCCAAAAGGGGGCGAGGGTAGGGGGGCGGGGGGCGGAGAATGAGAATGCTCCTCTCTGCTACCGCGACCTCTGTCCCCAGGTCTGCAGCGCGGGAGCCGAGGGGACCCCAGGATCGCAGGGTACTAGGAAACGGGGGCTTTTTCTGGGTCGCCAAGTCCTGGTAGGGCGAGGCTCCACTGGAGTTTTCCTTTTTTATGAACTTCCTCTGTGACTTTCAGGGAGTTTGTCATTTTCTTGGAGCCCGACTGTCAAACAATGGCAGGGAAAAGGCCCATCCTCAGAATGGGAGCATGCTGCCAGATAGATTCTAAAAGAAATGAGAGCAGGGGAGCAAGGGAGTGCATGGACTTTGGGAAGGGCATGGCCTTAAAAACCCAAATAGATTCCAAGGATGTGTCCCTGAAGGCTTGGGTGGGGAGGTGGGGAGGAGATTAAAAGACAAAGAGGAGGGTTGTGGTAGGAAAAGGGGGAGAGATGGTGAGGGATTATCAGGACCACCTCTCTGAGATCTCAATCCATTCCTGTTCTGCCCCCCTCAAGCCAGTCCAGCTCTCCCAGAGGGTCTGATTACTGGTCTGGTCACTAGCGGGGGTCCGCATGTGTGGTGGACCGCAGAGAGGGCCTTCAAATCTCTACTAAGCTGGGAGGCAGATATTGCCAGGCAACAGTCTAGCTTCCCTCGGCATCCCCTGTGCCCAGTCATAGCAGAAGCAGCAAAGCCACGAAAGCCTTGCAAGGAGGGGTGAACTCTTTGAAGACAGGTCGGAACCCCACTCTAGGACAGATTTGCTAACAGAGTTGGCCAACACAGGTGTGGACTGTCCCAGGACGGGAGGTGAACTCTCTGTCCCTGGAAGATGTTTGGGCAAAGCAAGACACTGCTGAAGGGGCCCTGGATGCTGACAATTGGGAGAAATGTGCTCAGGAGTCTTCCTGGTTGCTGATAAGTTTCCCTGGGCTGTACCCTTTTTCTCTTGCTCTGACAGTAGCCCCTGGTTGAAGAAGCAGACTGTTTCTCCTATGTTCACAGGGTATACAGGCGACACTTCAGTCCCAGGCTTGGTCACTCTCCAGGATGCCCTTGGGAGAGTGTGTCCACAGACAGAAGAGACCGATGTGTGTCCTCGCTGGTGAGGCCTCCCTGGCTGGGGTCCCAACAGTTCTTCCTTGAGGGCCTTCACAGGAGCAGACCGTCCGTCCTCCACCCCCCTGTGGCAGCCCTCCTCCACCTACTGTTAGCAAGAGTTAGGGATTCAGGCCAAGGAGAAGGTTAATGAGCAGTCCTAGAGTTGGGCAATTTTTAGGCCCCATTAACCAAAACCTTTCTTGTTCAATCCCCTCAGGCTTGGCCCTTTGGCTGGAAAGATACACTTTATTTATTTTTTGAAGAGTTATAACAGTTATTTTTATTTTATTGACATATAGTTGATATATAATATTATATAAGGTATAGGTGTACTGGTTCCAAACAGGGAAAGGAGTACATCAAGGCTGTATATTGTCACTCTGCTTATTTAACTTGTATGCAGAGTACATCATGAAAAATGCTGGTATGGATGAAGCACAAGCTGGAATCAAGATTGCCAGGAGAAATATCAATAACCCAGATATGTAGATGACACCACCGTTATGGCAGAAAGCAAAGAAGAACTAGAGTCTCTTGATGAAAGTGAAAGAGGAGAGTGAAAAAGTTGGCTTAAAGCTCAACATTCAGAACACTAAGATCATGGCAAATTAAGATCATCCCATCACTTCATGGAAATAGATGGGGAAACAATGGAAACAGTGACAGACTTTATTTTTTTGGGCTCCAACATCACTGCAGATGGTGACTGTAGCCATGAAATTAGAAGATGCTTGCTCTTTGGAAGAAAAGTTATGACTAATCTAGACAGCATATTAAAAAGTAGAAACATTAGTTTGCCAACAAAGGTCCGTCTAGTCAAAGCTGTGGTTTTTCCAGTAGTCATGTATGGATGTGACAGTTGGACTATAAAGAAAGCTGAGAGCCGAAGAATTGATGCTTTTGAACTGTGGTGTTGGAGAAGACTCTTGAGAGTCCCTTGGACTGCAAGGAGATCCAACCAGTCCATCCTAAAGGAAATCAGTCCTGAATATTCATTGGAAGAACTGATTCTGAAGCTGAAACTCCAATACTTTGACCACTTGATGCAAAGAACTGACTCATTTCAAAAGACCCTGATGCTGGGAAAGGTTAAAGGCAGAAGGAGAAGGGGATGACAGGGGATGAGATGGTTGGATGGCATCACTGACTCAATGGACATGAGTTTGAGTAAACTCCAGGAATTGGCAATGGACAGGGAGGCCTGGCGTGCTGCAGTCTGTTGGGTCACAACTGAGCGACTGAACTAAACTGATAGGTGAGTCACAATTTTTAAAATTATTTATAACTATTATAAAATATTGGCTATATTCCGTGTGTTGTACAGTATATCCTTGTAGCTTATTTTATATATAATAGTTTGTACCTCTTAATTTCCTGCTGCTACATTGCCTACCCCTTCCTCTTTCCCCACTGGTAACTACTAGTTTACTCTCTACGTCTGTGAGTCTGCTGAAAAGATGCACTTTAAATTGCACAGACATTTCTGCAACTTTTGTGTTACAAAATCCTGAGACAATTTGCCAGTCAACAGACTTGTACTAGAGAGGGATAGAGGAATACTCCATATGCTGTGTGTGTGTGTGGTGTGAGTGTCCCTGCTCTCGAATGGAAGAAGTTAAAGCACAGGGAGCGTAAGTCACTTGCCCAGGCTCACACAGGCAGTGAGAGGAAGAGTGTGGGTTCGTGCCCAGTTTAGCCTGGCTGCCAACATACTTGAAACTCTTTCCATGGCAGGGGACAATCACCGTGAAGTTCCTGATGCTTCAGTTCTTGAGCCCCTTGCTCACACTTGGTCCTTCCATAGCCCAACTTTGTATTTGTAGTTTGTATTCTTTTTCTTAAAAAGACTGTCCCCCTTCAGTTGTACCTGTTCAGATCTGTTAGAGTGACTAGCAGCCTGGTTTGCCTGGGACTGAAGGGATTTCCAGGGATAAGGGATTTTCAGTGCTAGAACCAGTAAGATTTAAGGTGAACTGGAAGGAGTTGGTCACTCTGGGCTGGCCCCTGTCCTCAAACAAAGTACCAGAGAACTGAGGAAGGTAACAGCTCTTGATGGAGGTTCTCACCCTGGACTCTGATCCTGACCTTGTGGTACTGAGGGTCTGGAAATGGCCTGGAGAGCTCAGTTTCTCATAGCTGGGAAGGAAGGTCCCATCTGCCCTGAGACAGGTGGTTTGGCCCACACCCAAATACCCTGAGCAGTCTTGGCATACACATCACCTTGTCCTCTACACGCCCATCACCCCATGCAGGGTGACATGCTCCCTCTCCCCTGGGTCTCCCCGCCATGGCACCTGCTGTGAAATACCTCATCAGTCATCTCTAGGGCAGGTTCCAAGAGCTCTTCCTCAAGTAGATGTACAACAACAGCCAGTCCAGCTGTTAGTTCATGGGAATTTGAGTGCCAGCTGCCAGCCTGGGCATGCGTGTGTGTTCTAGCCCCATCTGCCAATATGCCAGGTTAGGTTCTTATGACCTCTTTGCTCATATCTGATCTGAGTGCCTTCCCCTGTACTCACACACATTCACACAGCTGCCTCCAAACACATGTGAGTTCTAGTCCCATTTGTGCACACACATGTGCATACCCATATGTGCACACTCATACACCAGTGCATCGCTCATGTCTCCTCATGTAATCATGCATGCCCAGATCATATGTGCACATGTGCACCAGGAGATGTTGGGTAAAAAGTTCTCCTAGCTTCTGGTGTTGAGGCTGTGGTGAGAAGCAGATGCCTGCTTCCAGGCTCATCTTCCTAATGACCCTGCTCTAGAAGGGGGAAAGTGAAAAGGGAAAGTGAAGTCACTCAGTCATATCCGACTATTTGTGACCCCATGCACTGTAGCTTACCAGGCTCCTCAGTCCATGGAATTTTCCAGGCAAGAGTACTGGAGTGGGTTGCCATTTCCTTCTCCAGAGGATCTTCCCAACCCAAGGATTGAACCCAGGTCTCCCGCACCTCAGGCAGACGCTTTACCGAAGGGTGGATCTCCAGCACCCTGCTTCTACCCCGGCTGTCTGGGATGAGACCATCTAGAGAAGACGTCTGCCCTTGGTACTTGGCATCCTGAGCTCTTCTGTCCAGTTGCTGAGTTCCAACAAAATGACTGCTCATGACTGGGAAGCTGTGGTCCAAGGTAGGATTTGGTCCTGAGGATGAAGACATAGAAGACCTCTTTGAACATGACTGTGAGGCTCTGCCTGTCTAAGCTCAGGTGAAGTCCTGAGGACAATCCTCTACAGGTCTGGACCAGGTGTACTCACCTGGCTGAAACTGGGGAGTTGCTTCCCACAGCCATGGGTTCTGCAGGGCTGGGGAGTTCTGGATATTATTTGCTGTGAAATGTGGCCACCCTCTGTCCCCTTGCTGTGTCCAGGCCAGGTTTAGGGTGGCTGCCTCAGTTTCCTCTGACATGGAGACAGCATTCCTCCTCTTACCTGTCTAAAGCCTGACTTGTTCCCCTAAATGAGGGACTGTAGGAATCTGGAAAGAAAGTTAAAGTGAAGTCGCTCAGTTGTGTCCAACTCTTTGAGACCCCATGGACTGTAGCCTGCATCAGGCTCCTCCGTCCATGGGATTCTTCAGGCGAGAATACTGGAGTGGGTTGCCATTTCCTTCTCTAGGGGGCAGGAATCTGGGGCTGTCCCCTATTTCCCTGGTCCTCATCTAGCTGGAACTCGTACCCGCTGGCTGGGATTCTGTGTCGTAGTGCTGGCTCCTGGTCACTGTGGCATCACACAGGTGGACAGAAGCTCCAGCTCTGACGCCACCTATTTTCACCTTATAGCAGGCTCCATTGTTCTCGAAGCCTGCCACATGGCTGAGCCTGGGTAGGGACACTCCCAAGAATGTCTTCTCCTCCAGAAAGCTTTTTTTTTCCCCTGGCATGCTTCTGCCCCCAGACAGAACTGGTCCCTCCTTAGGACCTTGACAGGGCCCTTAAAAGAATCCATGTGTACTCTGTCTGCTTTGGTGTCTCCCCAGGGTGCCATGAATCATTTAGGGGAGTGACCATGCTTCATGCATAGGTTGCTTTAGTATGCACACAGGACCTGTCCCTCAGTAGGTCCTCAGCGAGCAGTTGTTGACTGGGTGAATGATGACTGAGTACCTGAATCAGTGAAGAGACACTTGAGAGTATTTTAAGTCTTGGTTCCTGGTCCTAGTCAACAGCTGACACTCTGCAGGCCTTTGAAATTCTCTGCCCCCTCCATCCATCCATAAACTGGTAGAGTGGAGTGGCCAAAGGGGATACAATGAAATGCCTGCTGAGCTAGGCAGGACATGGAAAAGTGTGAAATAGTTGAGGGAGAGGCTGTAGGGGACTACTGCATATGTATAAGTGCCCATATACAGAGCATATTTAAACCCTGAGTTGAACAAGTGAAATAGTTGCATTTTGATGTGCATAAGGAAGTTTTCAGTTCTGACAGCTTGTAATTTGATAACTTCCACTCTCTGGCTCATACTGTGCAAATCCTGAGGGGCAGTGCAATTGGACAGATTAAACAGCAGATAAGCCAAAGACCTCATACAGAGATGGAGCTGTTGATAACAAACCTGCCTCTTGAGCTGACCACACGTTACTAGGCTGCTTGTAAACAGGCAAGGTCCAGCCACCACTTGGGAGACCAGACTATATACGTAGACACACCCAGATTCTAGAGGTTTTATGATGCTTCCATGACTGGGAAAGCGGCTGAACAGTCAGGGGAGTCACATGTGGGGTCTGGCGTGAACATTAACCAGCCGGGATTCCAGAAAGTGGTTGAGCCTGGACAGTCTGCCCAGAGATAAGCTCAGGTGAATCAGCAGAGTGAGTGGACATGCAGAGCTGTAAAGTGTGTGTGGTTTCCAACAGGACATTCTGCCATAACTGGGGATGGAATTGGTCCCAGAGGACCTAGTCTTGAGTGGAGGTGGAGAGGTGGAGAGTCCTGGATGGGTTCAGTTTAGTGGAAGCAAATGAGGCTACTATTTCAGAGCCAGACATTCTTTACTTCCTGATTTCCTCTCCCTCATGGGCCTCTGTGATAGGCAGTCTTAGCCTCATTCCCAGATGGGAAACCTGATACTCTGAGAGGTCGTCTGAACTTCCTGATGTCACATGACAGAGGACACATGACAGAGTCATCATTTGAACCCAAGTCTGCCTGAGAAACCTGTGCCTTGTCAATTGCAGTGGGGCCCTATCCAGTCAGGACATGTGGGCCCCTTCAGTTGCCATGGAGATTGCACACTTTCTCTAGTGACACTACTGTAACCTGCCAATATGTTAAGATTCTTCAAGGGGATCATTAAGGAGATAGAAGAATTCCAGATCTGTAATGTAAAGTCACTTTCAGATGTTTAGTTTTCTTTGTATCCTCTTAGGTCCCCAAGAGCCCTTTTCTTCCCCACTTTTTTGGCCATGCCTGTGGCATGTGGTATCTTAGTTCCCTGAGCAGGGATTGAACACACACCCTCTGTCTTAGAAGCATGGAATCTTAACCACTGGACCACCAGGGAAGTCCCCTGAGAGTCTTGAATAGCATTATTCATAAGACTCTCCCTGTCCACTCAGTACCTCAAAGCCCTCGCCTCTGTATATTCCTCCGCTGCCCTGCCTTAGTTCTACCTCAATCCATCTCCTCCTAATGGTTCTTTCTCCCTGTGTTTTCTCCTGCTCCATTGTCCTCAGGGTGAGCTCTAAATACTTGATAACTTTGGATGCTCTATGGTCCCAGAATGAAACCTCCCCATAGTTCCCCATTTTGCTGTCCCGTTGCTGGATTCCTCTCAAACACTCAAGTTTTACCCCTGCTTTACCCCAGCACGCACGTGCGCACATACACACACACACATACACACAGATAGCCATTTCTTCTCTAGCTAGAACTCTCGCAGAACTCAGCACAAGCATCACCTCTTCCTCTTTTCATGTCCACTCCTGAGCCCAGCCCTCTGTTCTTACCTCACAACTGTGCAGAGCAGTGATGACTTCTCAGCCCTCAAGGACTGTATCTGCTCATCTCTGAGCCTCGAAACTACCACATTCTGACCATTACCTACCCCAGGAATGGGTGACTGAGTGACTGAGTAGATGAGCTTGAAAATGAAGTTTCTGGAGGGAATGGAAAGGTCTGGCCTAGGACAAGGTGAGGACCTTGGACTTGCCCTGGGACCACTATCCCCATTGCTGGGTGCCAGGGAACCTCTGCTCATCAGCCTCATACCTGGTGGGTCTGGCATTCTCAGACAGCTGTGGGATGATGTAGGGAGGGGCTTCTCACCTTGCTGGGAGAAGCAGATTAGAAGGAAATTTATTGAGGGATAAGCCTCTTAGACATGGGCCATCTGTTCCCTCTGAGCCTCCTCTCCACAGTTGTGTGTTCACTTGGAATGGGGTCAGGGAAGGCAGGGGCTTTCTGAAACCAAGCTCCTCTGTTTGTGCGAGGCCCCTTGTGGGCACTTTGCATCTGTCTACTTGACGGGGCCTCACATTAGCTTCTCTGAATAGGTCTTGGACTCTCCATTTTACAGAAACGGGAACTGACTTCACCAGATCACGTGAAAATCCCGGGGAGTGCTGGTGTGTCAGACCGAGACCCTTGCTCCCATCACTGTTCCTCACTCCACACCCCCTGCCCCCTTGCATGGTTAAATTGTTCTGTGATGAAGATATTGCCTGCAGGAGAGGCCTCAGGGAGTGGGTTTCCTGTAGCAGACAGCTGTGACTCAGGTCCTATCTCCTGTGCTGTGCCATGCTTAGTCGTTCAATCGTGTCCCACTCTTTGTGATCCCATGTGACCCCATGGACTGTAGCCCACCAGGCTCCTCTGTCCATGGAATTCTCCAGACAAGACTGGAGTGAGTTGCAATGCTCTCCTCCAGGGGATCTTCCTAAACCAGGGGTCGAACCCAGGTCTCCCACATTGCAGGCGGATTCTTTATTGTCTGAGATACCAGGGAAGCCCAAGGTCCTACCAAAGGTCCTACCTCCTGTTTTCTCAAACAACCATGTGCCATGTGTTTTGTTTATTTATTTACAATTTGTTTTATTTCATGCTCTTTACAGCAGACTCACATCAGAAAATCAGGCTGGGGTTCCTGCAAGGGCCATGGCATGTGGGACAGTTAGGAGCTTAGGTAGGTATGTCTCGGGTCAGCTAAGCCTCTGCATTGATGGTTGGCCATTCTTGGGTCCCTGTTACCCTTCACCCTAGCAGGCTCGGAAGTCTCTGGATTTGTAGCTCTTCAGATCACGATGGCGTCTTGACTATCCGTGCGCAAGGGGCCAGATGGAGACTGAGGCTGGGTGGACTGAACCTGGCTCCCAATGACTCTGAAGGTTGGTGGCATGATTGATACCAGGATCTGGAGTTCTGGAACTATGCCAGGGCCTTTGCCGCCTGAGATGAAGCCCTCCAACACCCTAGCTCACTGCCATGAGGCTTGAAAGGGGTAAGTGAAGCCCATCGGTGCCTTCCTTGGATGTCTTCTCTCACTGGAGTTTGTATCTCTGAAGCCAGCATGTGCCCAGAGGGACTAAGTTATTTGCCCAAGACTATACATCAAGAAACAGGCATTCCAGAGCTTGAACTTTTGAATCCATGTTGTGGTTTTCAGAAGATTCTGGTTCAGGCTTTTCTAAAAAAATCATGAGCACAGTCCAACACGGTAGGCAAGAAATGTTGTGTCTTTAAGAAAGGAAGCTCAGGTTCATGGGCAGAGGCTTTGTCATCAGTCTCGACTTTGAGGGGATCACCCTGGGGGAACCTAAGGCTTCTGGGTGCTTCAAGAATTGAGCGTGAGGGCCTCAGTGGTATGAAGCCTGTTTGGGGGAGCACTACACCTGTGGGAGTGCCCCAGGCACCACCCAAAAGCGAGGCTTTGGCTTGAGTTTGCATGGTCTGCAGTTTCTCATATGGTGTCCTAGGAAGGAGCAGTGGGCAGACAAGAACAGACAAGATCAGACAAGAGGCAGAGAGGTAGACAGAATCAAGGTTGGGGAAAGGGAGAAATACAATTACGATTAATTTTTAGATATGAAGATATGTTTTAAAAAAAAAATCAAAGCAAGTTTCAGATCTTACCCTCTTTCTGGGATGCCCAGAGAGGGCTTTTCATTGCAAACATGACCAGCCCAGGCTATTTCTATCCCATTGTGGAGAAATCTGATTTATTAGCAGAAGATGGAGGGAAAGTAATTTATCTGTTCAACTGTCTCTGTCAAGAGCAGAGTCCACTAAAATTGAGGGGTCTGGAAGGTCTGTTTCTGATGTTGGTGGTGAGAGAGTTCACCCTTGAACCCTCAGCTGTCTCCTCTCTGTCTCAGGTAATGTGTGTCTCAAAGCTTGGTTTGCATCTTTTGATTAACCAGTCCCATTTATGGGAGGGATAATCCATAAGGAAAGAAAAACCTGCATGAATTAAGCTAGTCTTCATAGTTTTGCTTTTAGTAGAAGAAAAAAATTCTGGAAACAGTCTGAATATCCTGTGGTAGAGAAATGGTTAATTACTAAATGATATGTCGTGATGAAAAAAATGTTTAACAGTGATAAAGCCCTGTGGCTATGAAGACTATATAGTGCCTTGAAGAAAAATGCATACAATGCAATGTTAATTTTAAAAATTTAAAAAAAACAAGATATAATAAAAAATAAAACTAGGTAAACATGTTTGTATGAAAAAAGGAAATATGAATGGGGATGGTTATTTAATTATGGTAATGTTCTTTTTTCTGTTTTAGTTTCTGGATTATTACTATACGCAAGGTGGTATGATAGTTAAGAACATACAATCTGGAGCCAGATTATTTGGATTCAAAGCCCAGCTCTACCCTTTACTTACTAGCTGGGTGACCTTCAACAGCTGACTAAACTTCTCTGTGCTTTGGTGCCTTGTCTGTAATAATAAGAATAGCAATAGTATCTAACTCTTTGGATTATTGTGAGGGTTAAATGAGTTAGCAGATGTAAGTGCTGTGCAGTAGTTGTTATATAATTACTAGCTATACAAAAAATAAATTTAATTATCATAATTCTTCCATAACTTTATGTCTTAATCATAAATAAGTGCTAATATTGGTGTAATTTTCTTTTTCTTCCTATTTAAAAGTGCTTTTGCCTTCCCACAGTGATAATCATAGTAATATACAGTGTTAACTACGCCTTTCTATTAATATCATATTGTGAGAGTTTTCTACTAGCATTTCTGATGGAGAACCGTGATTTCCTGACCACTGCTTCCCCTCTATCCCCTGTCCCCACCCTCAGGCCCCACGACTCTCTTCTCTGGTTCCTACAATAAATAATGTGGTTAACTGAGTGCAAATAAGGATACAGTTCTCTGCCCTTCCTTTGCAATGTCTTTGCTTCTTCTCCCATCAGACAAGGGGTCTATTTCCCTGCTCCTTGAATCTGGTCTGGTGACTTGCTTTGGCCCAGAGAATGAAGTGGAAATGAAGGTGGCCAGTTCTGAGGCCTGAAGAGGTCTTAGGTACTTCCGCTCTGTAGGTGGAACCCTGCAGTCCCCAGGTGAACAAGCCCTAGTTAGCCCGACAGAGGATGACTCTTCCACACCATATGGAAGAGAGTGCAGTTGCTCAACTGAGATCATCCTAGCTTCATCCCACTGACCCCCCAAACATGTGAGAGAGCCCAGCTAGGCTCAGCAGAAGTACCTATCCAAAACTTTGGAAAAATGAATGAGCCCATCAAAGACTGAAAGAACGGTTCAGCTGATCTGTAGACTCCTAGCAAATGATAGCTATGTATTGTTTTGGGCCACTGAAGCTGGACATGTTTTATTATGCAGCCGTGGCTGACAGGTATAATTACAAGGAATAAGACCGCTAATCTGAGCCCCTCTGATGGGTCCACTGGGCAGGATGGGTACCCTCTCCACCTCCTGCATCTGTTGCACCGAGCCCTGGTGTCCGCCTTGCTACCTTCCAAAGGTGCCAAAACCCTCACGTCATCACATTCAAGGTCCTCAGTGGATAACCTTTGTCTCTGTAGTCTAGGCTGCTTTCTGAAGACAGGGGCAACCCCATAGTGGGGACGAATATCTCTGTGTCCCTTTCAGCCCCTGTCTCCCACTATAGTTCAAGTCATTTTGTGGGGCTTCAAAGCGGGGAAGGTGGCATGGTACTCTCAGGCCCTAGAAAGCCTTCAGGATAATCAGGCACTCTCTCAGATCCCAAGGACCCTCCCACAAGGCCTCTCCAGCCCTCCCCAAGAGTCCCCTTGCTGATAGCCTCAGGACCCATGGAAGGAGGGCAGCCTGACAGAGGCTCGGTGTCACAGATTTTCCCAGCTGGTGAAGCCTAGACAGCTGCCTGTCTGACCACAGCCTAAACCTGAGACCCCTCAAGTCCCAACAGAACCAACAAATTGAACATTCCTTTAAAACAATGCTGCCGTATGGATGGTTACCAACTTTTCAAATACTTTAGAAAAAGCCCCCCCCCCCTTTTAAGTAAATTGGTAAACAATTTACCAATTGTGGTAAGGCCACTCAACGCATTGATTTTTGATGCTGGTTTTGTAGAATTAACCCAGAGTGCCATGCTTGCCACTTCATGTCACTGCCACGGGCCTAGCCTAGCACTTAGGCAAAGCCATGCTCTGGAAAGACGTCTACGATTGGACAGCAGGTGATATTGGCCTGTGTGTGTCACAGCTGGTGATGTCAGCTCAAGGACGTCCTTCAGGCAGCCCTAGGCCACTTTCTTTTTCAGCAGACAGTGCACAGGCTCTCCTATGTCAGTGAACCAGGGTACAGAGGCCAAATTCCCAGAGCCTGGCACACCCAGTGCCCCTGCTGTTTATTCCACGGCGCTGCATGAGCCCAGGGTCAGCCCCAGAAGACAGTGTAAGGGGGTGGAACCACTACACCTGGGCATGCTCAGAATTCCTCTGTAGCCACAGCAGAGCAAGTTTACCAGATAGCCGGTACCAGGCCAATGCCTGGCTTTGTAGTCACAACTTCACTGACTATGGGATAATAGACTATGATCATAGAGTCTATTGTTAGACCCATTCACAGGGGAGAAGACTGAGGCTTAGCAGAGCTGAAGGATCTGCTCAGGGATGTATATCTAGCCAGTGGTGGAGCTGAGATTCCAACCCAAACAGAGTTTCCCTTCCAGGAAGTCCGAAATCTCCCTTGGGCACCTGCATGTCTTCGTAAATGTGATGAGGAAACTCCTTCCTCTGCACGAGGCGGTTGTTGCAATGGAAAGAGATGGACAGACCCAAGTTTCTGGCTCTGGCTCATAACCTTTCTGAGCCTCAGTTTCAAATCTGTAAAATGGACCATGCTGCCCTGGCATAGTTCCAAGGATTTAAATAAGACTGCATGATAGGGACCTAGTAAAAAGGCTTGCTTTGCCCTTCTTGTTCTAAGTTGCCTGCAGATCCCTGCAATGGAATTTAAAAGCTATGTACACTGATAGAAATCCAGACTCAGCATGGGAGCCACACATTTAGATTATTCTGAAGTATTATGTGGCTTAAAAAAAAAAAAAGAGCTGCCCTTGTATTGTGCACAAGGAGTTAACCCTGCTGTGTTCCCTATGAATTGTGCGTGCGTGCCTGCACATACATCTTCAACTTCTCTTTTCTTTATTGTAATAAAAAACATTTTCACAGGGAATTCCCTGATTGCTTAGTGGTTAGGATTCTGGGCTTTCGGTGTTGTGGGAAGTCATTCTGGCTGATACATGAGTTAACCTGAATTTTATGCTAAAACACATAGCCTTTGTGTGCCTATCAAACATACATTGTACATCTGCTTTGAATATTTTAAAAAAGGGCACACTGACCAGAAGTAAAGAATGTCCATGTTTAAAGTGTAGATTAAACATTCCCCTTCCTAGGACACCAATGCTAATCCTCTGATAAGACTCACTTCCCAGGTACCAAGGCCAATTGACTTGCTGTGTACGGGTTAGTCTGGTTTTTTTTCCCCT
The DNA here is from genome assembly GCA_007570785.1 of Antilocapra americana. NCBI lineage: Eukaryota > Metazoa > Chordata > Mammalia > Artiodactyla > Antilocapridae > Antilocapra > Antilocapra americana. Next base: position 3,297,234 of record ML662447.1, on the reverse strand, counting down.
AAAAAAAACACCTTGAAGAAATGTGACCCTGACTTGTTTAATGGTCTTATCCTGACAAGATATGAAACTGGTGAAAACTCTGCTTCTCTTGGGCAGTTTCTCAGAGTCAGCTGGGAGGCAGGCTTCTGGCTAGTCTTTGGTTTGGCTCAAATACTACTCTTTTCTATTCTTGCTCTTGGTTGTTTATTAATTATTTTCATTGACAAGTGCTCCTGGGCAGGTCCATCCTGGGGAGGGCGTTGCAGGGTCTGAGCCTAGCTTGGCCTTCCAGTGGGGAGGGACTCAGGGAAACAGCCCTCCTCTGCCAGGCTGGGGCCTCCAGGGAGAGTCAGGCTGCAGCCAGCCAGCCTGCCCTGGTGGGGGCCTTACACTCAGGTTCAGGGTGTGAGAACTGGTTATTTTTACACAGCTCCAGTGGGATGTGATGCCACTCTGGAAAGGGGGGCTGTCAGCTTCTCCAGAGAAGTGGCCCGAGGCTGAGCCTTGCAGCCTGCCTCCCTCCCTCCGCTTCACACCCAGGCCTCCCCTAGGCACACAGAACTCTTGATAACCAGGAGGGGTGTGGAGGCTCCAGCTCTGGTCATGGGGATCCCTGAGCCATGGCCCCAGAGGAGTCAGCAGAGCTGGGCCTTCCTAGACCCCTGAGATGGGGCCTTCCTTAGGCTGCACAGACTAAGTGGGGGATGGGGGACAGGAATCCTGGGTTTGTGTAAGGCCTGGATGGGTTTCCCCGGGGGACTCTGCCTGCCTCAGGCCCTAGGACCCTCTACCAAAGGCCAGCCAAGGTTCAGCCATCCCAACCTTGCATCCCAGGTTAGGCAACTCCCAAGCATCAGCCTGCCCTGGCCTGGTGCCCCAGTACTGGAAGCTGGGTGCCCGTAGCCTTCTGTTGGCCTGTCTCCCTCACCCCTCAATCCCCCCGCCCCCCAGGCCTTGTAGGAGAGGGCAGCCTTGCTCTCCGAGGCCTCACCCTGGCAGGGAGTCCAGCTCTGCACCCCTAGCCTGACGCCTGGGATGGGTGCTGCCTGCCTGCAGCTCGGGACTCCCTGGACCGTGTGCTCCAGCCCCTCTGGTCACCCCACCTCATGGGCCAACTCACTCACCAGGTCAGCCCTGCCTTGGCTCGTAGTTTCTCTGAGCATCTCATGACTCCCCACCTGCTCTGTATTCACACCTGCTGTTTACCCTCCTGCACCGTCCCTTCCACACTCCTGCCAGTTCCTTGGTCTTCTTTCGGGTCACAAAGGTTAGCCCCTCTGATGCCTCCCACCCAGGTTCTCCATCCCATTTTCTAATTGCATCCTGTTCTTTCTCTTGAGGGAATGTATTCAATTCAAGGTGATTAATCTGTTGACTCTTTTTTGGGGGGGGGAGGTCAGTTTCCCCCACTAGACTAGAAAGATCCATAAGGCCAAGATCACATCTGCTCCTGGCTTCTCCATAAAAGGGCCTGATGCCAGGAATGGAGGGCAAGTGGGCAGGGGATGCATCTGCCTCATGGCCTCCCCAGAGCCTTTCCTTACACCTGGGCAGTTGTGCGGTGCTTACCTTTCTGGTTCATCAGGTCAGGGCCAGGAATTCTGGGACAGCAGGGCTTGCCTTTCCCGGGCTTGGCATGATGCCTCGGGTGCCTTCTCCCTGAGAGGGGACACAGGAACAGAGTCCCTCCCTTAGCACGCTTGGGGACACTGGGGGCAGGGTCTGTGCAGGAGTGACAGGCGGGAACTTCAGCCCCCAAGGCCAAGGGTTTGGGACTATTTATTCAGGAAAACTCAGGATGGGTCAGGCTACAGGAGGATCCAGGGAGAGTGGGCCCTGAGGCTATCTCTTCTCCATAAATAACAAAGGCAATGTGGGGAGATACTCTGCCCTCAGACTATGTCTTCCTCATCTTCCTGCCCAAGAAACAGTTCAGTACCGTCACTCAGAAGTATCTATGCCCTTGGGACTTCCCTGGTGACCACCAGTGACTAAGATTCTGTGCTCCCAATGTAGGGGCCCAGGTTCCATCCCTGGTCAAAGAACGAGATCCCTCATGTTGCAGCTAAGAGTTTGCAGGTGGCAACTAAGACCTGGTGCAGCTAAACTAAAAAAATAAATGTATTTTTAAGAAGAATTGTCTATGCCCTTTGACACAGTAATTCTCTCCCCTCAGCAATCTAGGAAAATTAGCCGAAATTTAGGAAATGTTTTATGTAGACCCATGCTTTTTACTGTATACTTAAAATAGCTCAAGGTTGTGAATCATTTAAATATCTAAACATGTAAATTCATCACAGTACATTCATATAGTGGCAAGTTATACCTAAAATTATTAGTTAAATAACAGCACTTTGGGGAATCTGGTAGACACTCCTAAGATAGGAAACTTCATGAGGAGAGACATTCATCTCCACTGAATTGTCGTTAACGTAGCATTGGCAGTCTTTGACATGTCCAACAGAAGAGGTCTGATAAATCATGTTGGTATGGGCTGTGTTTAAGAGGAACGCTAATCATTGTTTTCCACGTTGTATATGTGGCAATGTTCATTGCAGAAGCTTTAGAAAGTGAGTACTTTCGATAATCCTACTGCTCAGACAGAGATGGTTGCTGTTGACAATCTGGTGTAAATGCTTCCAGATTTCAATCGTAAATGTTTTTGGTGACTATAATAATACAGTGATAAATAAAACAGATACAAGATCGAACATACAGAGAGATATCCATTACAAAGATGCTTGTAAGCATACTGAAAAGAAATAAAAGAAAATGTTGAACACGGCCATTCTTGAGTAATGAAATTATGGGTGTTTTGCACCCCAGTATTTATTTCTATATCCTCCAATTCAGATAAATGTTAAAATAACCATAACTCTTAAAAAAAAACAGTAAGCAGTTTTTAGAGGGTTAGGCAAGAGAAAAAGTTCAAAATATTCAGCAATCTGAATTGAGAAAGACAGGAGAGCTAAACACTCATATTCATAAAGGTGCAAGGGCCCTGTACCCCAGTTCTAAATGAACATGCCTCCCCACCACGTTCTCATCCCATCTGCCATAGGTGTTTCCTGTGCATGAGATTTGGGGGTGTTCAGAGCCAGATGGTCTACTAATTAATTTATTCACTCATTCAACACAAATTGACTGCATTATGCATGTGTATCAGAGTGGCTCCAAAACGTCCAGTGAGGTAGGAATTAGGTGCCGTAAAAGCAGTGTGCTTACCACACAGACACAAAACCTTTTCCTTTCACTTAGTGTGTGTTTGGGGAGCTGGGGCTGAGGACAGATTGCGGGGTGTAAGGCTTCTGAGCCTCCCTCTGGTGCTGCTACTGTTAATAGAGGTGCCATATGGGTTCAGAGGTGACGTCTTTCAGGGCCCAGAACTGCCTGTCCTCCAACATTTCCTGATTCCCACCATCCCGGACCAGGGAATCCCTGCTCAGGGACCGGCACCCTGGGCAGGGACAGGGGAGAGTCCTACCTTCTGCGGAGAAGACGGACAAGCAGAGCAGCAGGATGCAGAGCAGGCTGGTAAGGACTAGAAACCTCATGGTGGTGGGGCAGGAATCTTATGACCTGGAGAGGCTGCTGTGCTGCAGAAGTCCTCCCTTGGGGCCACCTGGGAACTTTATAGAGCAGCAGAGACAGAGGTGTTTCCCAGTGGGCAGGGCACCAGCAGCCTTGGAATTCTCATAAAGGGTAGAGTCAGCCCCTCCCAAGAGGAAAAAAAACCCAAACCAGCTTTTCAAGAAGTTGAGAGCATTTCATGAACTGTAACACGCAAAGCTATAAATGCCCAGCCCCAGGAGGGAGCTCCCAGCCCTAGCTTCAGAAAGCTCCTGGGAGGGAAGAGTCATTTCCCAGGGTTGAACATTAACTTTTAGTGTCAGTAATCATTCTATCAAACACAGATTTTCCTGTTTATTCCTTAGATGTGGCAGGGAGGGGGATTTTTTTCCCCCTTTGCAAAATCTCAGGGGAAGAGTCTTGAGCAGTGAGTGAAAAATAGGGAGCACAGGGCAAGGAATCAGACAGCCTGAGTTTGAGTCCTTGGTCTGCCCATATCCATGGTGTGTCCTTGAACTTGCCATCAAATGCCTTTGACTCTGCTTCCTATCTGTGAAATGGGTACAGCGCTCTCTTGCCCACAAACCTGAACAAGGACATGTGTGAGGAGCCACCTGAAACACAGGAGATGCTTGTACAGCTGGAAAGAAGATGGATTGGTGGCTGCACCTTGATGAGTATTTAAGATAGTAATGAAACAAAAAAACATGCAGGTTAAAGATCAATGTGAGAAAAGACGCAAAGAAAGAACATCCTATAACAGCAAGCACAGGGGAAAGTTGGTCAATGGTACAGGTGGCTTGAGAGTCACCTACTCATTGGATACACATCATGGGCTCGGCTGTGTACCTGGCCCCAGGGACACAGAAGACACTGTGCCTGGCTGGTCTCAGGGAGATTCTGTTGGTGGAGACAGTCACGCAGACACACAGAATTTGCATTTGCCCTTGTGATATCATGTCTATCTGTCCTTTGCCTTAATAAGTGTGTCCTTCTAACCAAAGAGCTGGCTCTGGTTCCCAGCGTTGAAGGGCATGTGGAGAGATGGTAGTATCAGGTTCAACTCTCTAGGATCACCTTGGTTTCTGGCAGTCAGTTCAGACAATCCCCACTGCCTGGGACTGGCCCTCTTCTCTTGCTAGAGATTAGAGATTCAATTTAGATCACCTTCTCAGAAAGCTTCCTGAGCAAACTGCTTGGCCAGGGGATTTCTGACAGTCAGCCTGTATGCTTTGATGTGTTTTCAAAACCTTTAAAACCAGTCTACACAAGGAAACTGGTTGGAGCCACTGGGATTAAGGACCAAATGTCATACTACGTTAGTCACTTGCTAGCCCCTGCCTGATTCCCTTTCCAGGCTATGTTCTGAATCCTGCTGGCTGTGCTGAGTGGGCAGTGGCAGATGGTGTGATCAGAAAGACCCAAGGGGTCTACCAAGGGTGGCTTCAGAGCTGGTGCCCAGGAGAGGCATTGCAGGGAGGAGAGTCCGAAAGAGGATGGGGCTGGTCTTGAGGCTGCATCCATCAGCCTGCACATTGTTCTCTCTTAAGACTGCTTGTTATAGGTTCCTAAACTCAGCAAAGTTTCCTGAAGATGCTTCTTGAGATTACATCTATGACCCATGTCAAGCACTTTATCATTATTTATCTAATTTTTATCTGGGGTTACTTGGGGTGTCATTGAGTTCTCTGGGCAACAGCATACCTTTGGCTGCCACTCACCCGTTACCTGCTGAAATAGGTACTCTTTGCATTGGCATGGTTCCTTTTTCCTTTTGGCAAACCATCATCAGAGGAGAAAGGAACAAGCTACTTGGCAGAGGGAGTAGAGATTGGCCAAGTTGAACTCTCACTGCTTAGCAGTGGTGCAGAAGTTAGGAGAGCGTCAACCCTGAATATGCATTGGAAGGACTGATGCTGAAGCTGAAGCTCCAATACTTTGGCCACCTGATGGGAAGAGCCGACTCACTGGAAACAACCCTAACGCTGGGAAAGATTGAAGGCAAAAGGATAAGGGGGCAACAGAGGATGAGATGGTTAGATAGTATCACCGACTCAATGGATATGAAGCTGAGCAACTTGGGGAGACAGTGGAGGATAGGGAAGCCTAGCATGCAGCAGTCCATGGGGTCGCAGAGAGTCAGACATGACTGAGCGACTGAACAACAACTCAGGCTAGTTGAGGCCAGGACTTGGGTAATTTCCCCAGAACCCTCAGCCACTCAGCCAGTGAGTCAGAAATAGACGTTAGGTTTTCTGTATGGCTTTTTTGTCACCATAGAACAGAGCCATGGGGGCACTGAACAGTTAAGAGCAAGAAGAACTGGCAGCCTCAGGAAACTGCTACTTAACACACTCACACATACAATTCACAGACCATATGTTTAAAGAGAAGAGCAGATTCAGATGTCAGAATTCCACCTCCTTTTAAAATGCTTCTAAAAAATTACTGAAGCAATCTCTGATGCATTCATTTGAATAATACAGAGTATTAAGTATAAATTCCATCTGAAATCCCACTCCTCAGAGACAATTTCTGTTCACAGATTTTTCACCTGCTTTTTTTAACATTTCAAAGATAGCTGTCAACTTCTTTAAAAAACGAAGAAACACCTCTGGCTCTTTAGTATATTTGAAATCTCATGTCGGACTGAGAGAGGTGAAAATGAGAAGCATTTTAACAGGAACACCTGTTAGTTTTTAAGCACATGAAGTTTGGATACAAAAATAATCAAATTTGAGGCTTTGAATCGTTTCCAAAGATGAACTGGAACACTTGGCAGCCTTCCTGAGAAATAAGTCTCTGGAGACACACCTAACACACAGGGGAATTTACAAGGAAGAAAATATTTTCAAGTTAAGTCTGTGATTTCCGAGGTCAATTAGGAAAATGCCTGGAGGCCTTTATGGTAAGAGCATTCTGGCTCATGTCCCTCACTTCACTCTTGGCCATCACGCTTTTCTTCAAGGATGCTTTATGGACCCTGTGATTGATCAGAAATGACTCTCCCTCTTTTATTTGCCCCGCAAATTGCAAGTCAGCTACTAATACAGGGAGGGGTCAGCATCTGGTGTGGTCCTCCAATTGTCTTCTAATTCTCCTCCCACCTTAGGGATGCAGGCATTTCATTTCCATCTTCCAACAAGGGAAAGGGAAGTTTTCTTTCACCTAAAGGTATTATGGTAACTTCTCACTTGGAACCAGGTCTTGTGCCCCCAAAGCTGAGGTTCTTTCCTGACTTGGTGCCACAAGAACTCGTTAGTTGGAAATAATCCACAATGTTAATGCTTAGCTTATATCCCATCCTCAAACTGCACCCAAACCTGATAACTTCCTCTTTTTTACAGCTAACCTAAACTTCCTCATGAGCCTCAGAATCTTGCCTGCCTCTGGGTTGTTCTGCTGCCAGGGTCAAGACTGGTAAATCCAGAGTCTGCTGCCTCCACCTTTGCCCTCACTTGTCCCCTCGGTTCTCAATGATGCTGTGAATCCTCCTGCTACCACTCTTGCCTCCCTCCCGCTGCCTACCCACCGTCATGGCTGTGGGCTACCCTGTCTCACCATGATGGCTGCCAGCAGACCTGTGGGCTCCTCCATGGGCACATGCCAGAAAATGATCTCTTTTCCCACACCATGAAGCCACCTGAGACTAGAAGGCACTGTCTTTTCTATCCTATGGCCTCTATGTTGGTGCTGTAGCGCCTGTGAAGCCACCATCTCTGAGTCTCTAGTGGGACTTGGCTTTCTGCTTTCTCACTGGAGTTCCTGGCCTCTTGCCTCCAGCCCTTCGCACCCACCACATGGTTTTAGTCTGGAGTAGGGGACTCAGGACACTTGCCATCGCTGTCTCCCTACATTCCCCTACACTGTGAAAAGCCCAGGCTCTACAGCCACATGATCCAGGCTCTCAGCCGAGCCCTGCCATGTTTAAGCTGTATGACACTGTTGACAAGTTGCTCAGCTCCTCTGTTCCTAGGTTTTCTGCTCCTCTGTAAAACACTAGTTGAAGTTGGAAAGGAAGAGACCCCTTTGATGAAAGTGGGATGGTAAAACATCGTGTTAAATGAAAAGAAGTTTTTGTTCCATTAGGCAGTCAGCTGCCAGCAGTGGAGTGCAAAGTTTTCCCTTCTTTTTTCAGTAGCAACCTGTCTCCAAGAAATACCAACCTCCTACTTGTGTTCAAGAATGTACTATGTATGCTTCAAAGCGAAATGATGACTGTCTTTTCTTGCCATGATTCAGGGCAAAGAAAAAATGAGCACACTGAAAAAATAAGTAGACCCATTCGCAAATGAGGACCTTGATGGAGAAGGGTGAAGGGACCAGCAGAACCAGTGCCATTAACTTGGGCAGTAGGGAGGAAGAGGATGCTTAGATTTTCCACTTTTGCCAGCGCGCGGAGCTGGAGAATTGCAGGTAGGGTTGGGATGGATCCTGTTTGTCAGCATCTATTCTGTGCTTTGCAAGTCTGGCAGCAGGCTTCCCAGAAGAGAGGTGTCGCCTTCCCTTACTCTCGTCCCCACACCTAGCATCACCAGGACCAGGTGGATGCATAAGGTGTGGCAAGAGCTCTGTGTCCTGGACTAAACTTCAACCCTGACATCACTGCAGACACAGCACATCGGAGCTTCAAGGGCCATGAAGTCTCTGGGTTCAGTCTCACTCAGCCAAGATGGTGCCAAAGGCCACAGGGTGGAGAGAGGTTCTGCTTTCCCACTAAGTTTCTAAAATCTGAAAACCTTCTTTTAAAGTGTTTCAATGTATTTTCTCTCCCTATGGACTTTCCTTTCTAAAAAACTATTTGTTGTGATATTTAGTTGCTCAGTCACATCCACTCTTGGTGACCCCATGGACTGTAGCCCTCCAGGCTCCTCTGTCTATGGGATTTCCCAGGCAAGAATACTGGAGTGGGTTGGCACTTTATCAAGGGAATCTTCCTGACCCAGGGATCAAAACCATGTATCCTCCATTGGCAGGCAGATTCTTTACCACTGAACCACCAAGGAAGCCCCCTCAAAACTATTTAGGGGCAGATATACTGAAAAAGATATTGAACACCTCACTTCCCTTCCAAATGCCCATTTTTCTGCCACTCAGAATTAACAAGAGTAAAAATCTTGTCATAATTTCTCCAACTTTTTTTGTCATGCCTCAGGGAATGCAGGATCTTAGTTCCCTAACCAGGGATTGAACCCATGCCCTATGCAGTGGAAGCTCAGAGTCCTAATCACTACACTGCCATAGAAGACTCCAATTTCTTTTTCAAATGCTTCTTCTACTTAAATGAGGTAGGTGATCGCACTTCTTTTCTGAAGCACCCAGTACAATGGTGACATAACACGTGAGCACACAATTAGGCAGACACATCTGGTTTGCAGGCCAAGGCTGGGTTCTCTGCAAAGTAGGTCAGGATACTTCCCATGATGCCTTGTGTGGAGGCTGCCCCAGACATGCCGCTTCCCATCAAAGCTGGAGACCCTCCAGCTACCAACCCTTCTGTGGTACGCAGGATACCTGTGTTCCTGTGAGCACTTACATAGTTGCTCCCTTTCTCTCTCAACTCCTAGAGTGATTAGTCTGGATAATGCTTTTGTGGTTTCTGAATAACTACTTCACAATTACTTTGGTTTGTTTGTTGCCGTTTCTCCTATTTTAACAACTTGCTACCGAATAGAGTGACTATCTCTTCACCTGACTTCTTAAAAAAGTGACGTGTAAAGATTAATACTGTGTACAGCCCCTAAGTTTCCCACCAGTAGCAAAGGTTTGTCTCCAGCATTCCCTGCTCAAAGGTCGCCAGGGCCAGGGCCAGTGGCTGTCTCTCACTTTGAGAGCTCTTCTGGCCACCACCCATTGCCTCTGCCCATCTGATGCTGTCTTCTAGCTGATAAGTTTCCAGCTAGGCTTTGACAGGAGGGCAAAAACGGGTCTCCTTCATCCTGGTTTGTTTCCACAGTTGGCACTTGTTCATTCCTCCAAGGAGTACCAACTGAACCACCTTGTTAATTCCCTTATAAACAGATCATACCAAAGCACAAAAGCTTTTTCTCAGCCACCACTGGCCTTTCTGTTCAGAAGTCATTCTGCATTGCTGGGAAATCAGTCCATTCAGCCTGCCTGTGTTAAGTACATAACTGGGTGGGGCTAGGTTGTTCATACTTGTTCAATCTTCTTGCGGAAGATTCCCTCTGAATCATCAGATCCCTGTTCTTACAGGACAATGAACTATGAGAAAGGGAAAACAAATCATTGAGAACTACTATTATTTCTTCAATTCTAAGATGCCACTGACTTAAAGATAAGCTGTTTGGTTTTGTGGGGAAAAAAATTACAAAATCAAACACACGTTTCAGAAATGAAGTGTGAAAAATACTGCATCTGAGAACAAACAGCATGACTAACACGTTACTATATCAAGACATGACACCCTTCCTAGGAGATCATTAGAACCTCAGATTACCAAGCCCTGTGATGCTATGTAAAACTGCCCTGGGGTGCACAGGTGAGCAGTCCACCGTTTCCAGGCACATGGAGTTAGGCTGGATGGTCACCGGACACCACACTTACCGGTGATCAGGCAGATTTTAACAAGTGCTTAGTGGAAAGCATTTGTTTTAAATATTTAAAAACTGTCTTAATTTGCCCAGTTGTGAGAATGAATGTCAGGTTGGTCTTGCCAGAAAAAAATCAATCCTGTTTCTGGGTGTAGTCATAGAGACCCTCGCCTCCCCCACCCAAAGGCTTGCAACTGTAGCCAGCAAGGTTCCAACACAGAGGACTGAGAGGCCCCTCTGGAGGGCTGATATTCCATTAGTTAGGAAGCAACACAAGCTATGAGCAGAGTGGAATGCTGGGGCTGAAGGGAACATACTGTGCAGGTCCTGCCACTGTGTTAACTGGCAGCAGCCCTATGTAGTATCAGCTGAGAGTATAAACCTCCTTCCCCCATCAGACTTTTCACTTATTTCATCTTTGCTACAGACACAAAACGCTCCTTTTGCTATTTTCAAGTGTTAGTAATACTGAGAGAACTTTCTCCATCTTCCTGAACTGTTTCAAAAAATACAAAGTCCTCAAGGTCATGACTTTTATCTTTTCCTGAAAATGGCTTCCATTTTGAGTGCTAGCTAAACTGAGTACATTTAAGGATTTCATCTTACTGATTACATCAACCTTAAATAAATGGCTTGCTTTGTAGCTCCAAGTGGACTGAGCAATACAAGAGTTTCTGGTCTTCTATATAATAGGATCTAGGGAGTAAAACATCGATTACCATCCATTTACCCTTCACTGATATCAATGCCTTTTGATAAACACTAAAATTCTAACATTCTAGGTATTAAGTCTCTTCAGCTAAACCTCAACCTATTTACTTAGTACGGAGTTTTTGATTCTCAAATAGGACTTCAGCTCTATGGCATTCATCACAGACTTATCGGTATAACTGGTTATCTACCACTTAATTTTTCCCAGCTATGACCTTGAGCAAAGACCGAACCTGTGGGCTTTGGTTTACCCCTCTGTGAAATGCGGGAAACAGTGCTTGGCTCAAAGGAATATTACGATCACACAAAGGAGAGCATACAACATGGAAAAATTTCAATTCAGTCATTAGCTATTAACAACATACCTGGATCCTCCTACCCTATTCGAAAGATACAGATTTGGGGTGTATTCAATTTCAGGGACTTTAACTGGGACACATCCTACAGAACAATTTTAAGGAAAACATGCCTGCCTTTCTTCCCAGATTCTAACAATTAAAGTGCACATAAAATACTCATAAGTCCAGGGCTCTAGGCCCAGCACACACCACCAGCTATGAGGAAATCAGGCTTCGCATCTTGTCCTCTTCCCCCAGGTCTCTGCCTGACCCCACTGTATTGCTGCTGTGTAAAATGCCCTACCTTTTATATGTGCTGTAACTATGTTTACTCTTGAAGACTTCCTCCTTGGACACCTTAGAAACACACTTTGTTCACTTCTCTTATGATGCTCATCACAATAGACTATGGTTGTGCTTATACAAGGTTGCTGTGCTTTAGAAGGCTGTTTCCCCTGGGTCCAGTTAGCATGGTGTCTGCTTATAATGCATGCCCTCTGAATGTTCATTAGATACCATTCTAAGCAAACCAAACAGGCCTTTATTATTTTGTGTGATTTTTTAAAATCACGTATCTCAGTTATCCTTTTAACACTTTAGATGTTTTAGAAAATGAGAAACAGATTTTTTCCCCCTAAAGCCTATCAATCAGAAGGTCCTCATCCTTCCCTGTGAGTCATGTGAAGGGAAAAGAAACAAAAACCCAGTGGTATGTTAACAGGAGCCAGAGAACTAGAGATTTTCTATTATTTTAGATCTACTATACTATTTTAATTGATATTCATGTTATATAACTCACTTTATATTGAAGTCTTCACTGTCTTATCTACAATAAATGAACCCCCCCCCGATTTTCTAGATAAGCCTTTGCCTGATACCCAGTGTTGAGTTTACATCATTTAGCAATCATTCTGCATTGTGTATGATGCCATGCAAACCTAAGGATATAAACTGTGAATTCTAAAACATGACTGACAACAGGACCTGTAAGATTACACTTTAAGACCAAGCCTAAGGGAGACAAGGGAAAACAAATATAGATGTTTCACAGATCTTTGTTAAGGAAAAAAAACCCTTTAAAACCAGCCAGCCAACAGCAGGTAAAGCTTAGACAGTGTTTACTAAGTGCCCGTACATTTCACCTTAACTCTGAGGTAGTTCTGTTGTCATCTTCATCATCACAGATGAGGAAATGGGGGCAGAGGTGAAATAATTTGCCTCCAGTCACAAAAGGAATAAGAGCTAGGGTTCAAATAAATGCAGTCTAGCTGGAAGTATGATTATAATCATGACATACTGTAGCTCAGTGGTCAAGAATCTGGCTGCCAATGTAGGAAGATGCAGGTTTGATCCCTGGGTCAGGAAGATCCCCTGGAGAAGGAAATAGCAACCCACTCCAGTATTGTTGCCTGGAAAATCCCACGGACAGCTGAGCCTGGTAACCTACAGTCCATGGGGTCACAAAGAGCTGGACATGATTTAGCGACTAAACAACAACTACTACTTTATATACTACGTCAGTAAGAGAGTCAGTTGCTTTCTCCAACAAAACCCCTATTCAATGGTATGCATATGGTTCAGTTGGAAAAATTACAGACCAATCACACCATCTGACTAGAACTTTTATTATTTCAGAAATGAATATCCTGAAGTGAGGTGGTTACGATAGTTTTTTTATGGATTACTGTTATAAATATTTGTCGATAAGCCATCTCAATAATCATACGCTTATTTCATCCCGAAGAACTTCCAAAAATAATTCTTCTGTATCAAAAACCTTACAAACGGCACATCAAGATAATGGTCTATGGAGAAGGAAAATTCTGGTGGGAGAAACTCTAGTGTTCTCCATTACATTTTTGATTGATATAGCTCATGAAAAAAGCCTTACTTTGCCCTCCTTTTTGAATGCAAGAAATCAAATCAAAGGGAAAAACTTTCATTATCTCAAGTATAAATCAAACAGGTTTTTCTGATAAAAGCTCTCAAGCTTGAAGAAATGACAAAGGCAAGCATGCATTCCTTTAAGCATCTCAATAAATCTGCAAAAATTTTCAGCAATTATGCACATAATTGTTTGTATACTTAAAATGCAATGACATTCATGCTTTGAAGTATTTTTTCCTGAGTGTTTTAATGATATTTTGTTCCAGGTGATTCAAAAGTAAGACTTACAACATACACGTTATAACAGGAATTCTCCACGTGGTTAGCATTTTGAACTCTCCTAACAGTGTGCGACAATAGCAAGCCAAACATGATCCATCTGTACTGTAAGGAGAGCCTGGAGAATTATCTATGTCTTTGTTGTCTGCTCAGTGTGTCTGGTAGGTTCAGCAGAGATACAGCCATGACTGGTTTCCCAATGTCCAGACTCCTTTACTTACCCACCACCATTACCTAAGTGCTGAGTATTCAAAGAAAAACTGCAGGTGACCCTTTTCTTCTCTCTGGTCCCTTTACCAAATCCTTTCATCACTTAGGACATTACTTGTTAATATTCCACATTCCAAAAAGAAAACTGCAGGTACTCAAGTTTGTGAACTTTCACTAAACCAAATAAATTCTAAAATAGATAAAACACTCAAAATTCTTGCAAAACAAACCTTGGTTTTCACATTCATTAGAACATTTTAGAATTACTCAGACATGAGAATTGAAAATGCATGTACTATCTGGAAGAGAACTACTGAATTTATTCTCCAGGAGAAAAGCAGACCTGAAGCATCACATTACTGGAACGTTTGAAACATGATAACAAGTTCTTATCTTCTAAACTTCAACAAAAGCTGCTTGTACAAACTATTTAATGAATATCTGCCCCTATTAAACAAGCCAGATATCTGATGTATTAACGAAGTCAGAAGCTGAGGCATTTCACTTCTTCCTGTTGCCTCCAGTTGCTAGAATAGTGGCAACACGCATAAATATGTTTAATGTATCCATGTAGATTCCCAGCATCCTAGAAAAGAAATTATGTCCATTAAATATGATGTAGTTCTTATAACAATGACAAAAACTATTCCTTAATGAAGTGGAGAAACAGCAACACTGATTATGCCCTAGGCATATGAAATGGAAGTTTTAAAAAACATGTCAACTAAGGAAGTCGTGGGCTTCCCTGGTGACTCAACGGTAAAGAATCTGTCTGCTAATGCAGGGGATGCGGGTTCGATCCTTGGGTCTGGAAGATTCCCTAGGGAAGGAAATGGCAACCCACTCTAGTATTCTTGCCTGGGATATCCCAGCGAGAGAGGAGCCATGGCAGGCTACAGTTGGTGGGGCTGCAAAAGAGTCGGGACACTACTTAGCGACTGAACAACAAAAAAGGAAGTCCTAGACTAGAAAACTGTCAAGATTTTCTTTTGGCAGATTAATCTTTGTTGAAAGCTTGTTTAAAAAAAATCTTTATATTCTCTGGTACTCTGAGTACAGTTATTTTGTTTAAAAAAACAAGAAGAAAGGGTGATAGACAATGTACTAATCAAAACAAGACCAAAGAAACACCTTTACAAAAATGTGTCAGACACAAGTCTGGCATTTTAAAATATAATATACTTCCTCACTGCCTCCCCGCATTACCTCCAAGGAAACTTGCTACGACTCTGTAAGCATTATAGGAACACTTAAAAAAAATCATTATATTAAGTTTTAAATAAAGAAAAACTAGTTATTTTTAGAAATGTCATAGACATGATGAAACTCACGTAAATTAGTTGAATAACTTACTTTGGTGGAGACACCAAGGAAAAGAAACATCATCATTACACAACACTTAACATCAGCAACACAGTTGAATATTTCCAAAATGGAATTTTTAATTTTTAATAAAAAATAAAAAATTGAAGTGTTCCCAATTTTTAATAAAATAGGTTTTTCTATCAAAAATTAAGTCAATTATGTACACTTTCAAAAACAACACTTGACTAATACATCTTTTCTTCACTTTTAAAGTCTGTTAAATATAAACTACAAAATAATTTACCGACAAGAGTTTTATAAGGCTAATTAACAAAAATAGGTACAATACTCTGAATCAACTGAATACACACCTAATTGTCACATTTAGTTGCACTATAATCAAATGTTCTGTGTACATATAGCTTACTAAGGAGAGAGACCAGACCAAACAATAATAGCAATAAAATACTAAAATTCAACAAAGTCATTGTTGCAGGCTGAACTCAAAGATATGTTCAAATCCTAATTTGTGTTATCTGTGAATGTGACTTTATTTTCTGGTCTCTGTGAACGTAATTAAGATGTGAATTAAGAAGAGGTAATACTGGAGAAGGGTGAACCTTAGTCCAATCATTATGAGACCCCTAATATGCTGGGAAGGCAGGAGCAGAAGGGAATGACAGAGGATGAGATGGCTGGATGGCATCACCGACTCTGAACAGACATGAGTTTGAGCAAGCTCCGGGAGTTGGCGATGGACAGAGAAGCGTGGCGTGCTGCAGTCCATGGGGCTGCAAAGAGTTGGACACAACTGAGTGACTGAACTGAACTGACGAGAGACAGAGATACAGGGAGAACATCACATGAACACAGGAGCAGAGGTCGGAGCGACAGAAGCTAAGGAATGCCTCGAATGGCTGGTCACGACAAGAAGCTCGGAGAGAGGCATGGACTAGATGCTCCCCTGGAGCCCTCAGAAGGTACAAGCCCTGATGAAACCCTGATGTCACACTTCTGGATTCTGGAACAGAATAAACTTTTGTTGTTGTGAATCACCCAGTTTATATAATTTGTTAGAGCAGCCCTTGGAAACTAATAGTCATAAAACAAAATAGGCCAAGCCAACACAAACGTCCTTATGCAACAAACAAAAGACATTCAAAGCTACTTACGAATTGATGGGATCATATTTCTGAACTCCATACATTGGTACTACTTCTGCACGCTTGATTACTTTTTGTGTATCATACAGAAGAAACATGCTGAAAAGAACTAATCCACCGTAAACTGCCACTGAGTACAGAGTGGCACCAGCCACAGTGGTAGGTGGAAGAAACATCGATCCTGAAATCAAAATGGAAAAAAAAATTGTTTGAAAGGATTTTTCTGTAACTGGGACTTGTAATCAACATTACTCACAAAACTTTTTCTTTGGTATACTGCACAGGTAAGGAAATATTTGAGTAAGTGCACTGTCTAATTTTAAATACATTTAGTTCAAAATCCATTATACTCATTCCTTGCCCACATAATAGGAAGGTTCCTGCATCAGAGCAATTTTCATGTTCTCCAGACCAACTTTCTCATTTTAGATATATTTGGTAAAACCAGTAATAATGGTTTGTCATTATGTCAAATGAGTAAGTCCAGTCAAACTGGCACATATCTTTTAATCAACTTAAAAAAATGACACTCACTACATTCTCTCCATTAGAATACCAGGGTATGGTAGATGATTTCAGGACATCAAGAACCAATAGCCAAGTGTCAAAGCATAGCGGCTTACCTAGTGAGGACACAAAGACGACACCGAGGCCCACACCCAGGGGTGCCCCCATGTTCAGAAACTTCTCACTGGGCGCACACATGGCCACGGTGGAGAGACCTCCCACAATGCCAGCCGTGTACCACGCAGCTCTGACGAGAAGAGGCCCCCCTAATATCGTCAGAGGAGCCACCACAGCACCCATCACACCTGGAGAAAGAGCAAGTGGGCACTTAAGCATTTACTACCTAACAAACAAAAGGAAAATGCTTCCAACTAACCTGCCTTTTGAACCTATTAGAGCTTACTGTTAAACAACAGCACTACAAAGTCTTCTCCTTATTTAGCTAACAGTAGCCCCAAGACTCCTAAGCTAAAACTTATACCTATCCAAATTCTAAATCACAACAGTAATACCATTTCTAGCCAAATAGTCAATACTCACAAGTATAAACACTAGTCTAGATTTTTAGTATCTTTGTCAAATTCAATGTAGCTCATTATTTGGATCTGAGTCTACCAAGTCTTTATAATAACATTCACATTTGGAAGAAATGAGATGAAGAAAAAGCTAAAAGTAACTTTATTAAAAAAGCAGTAAATGCATACTATGTTATAAATAATTTCCTTCTTAAAAGCAGGATACTGGTATTAAAAATACCTATGGTTGAATTACCTAAGACCTAACGTGAGACAGACTTGAAAAGCCAAGGTTGGGAAGTCATGCTGTCTCATATTCACCCAAACAAAGACAGCACATGAATATAAACGATGTATTTCATATTTGAAATTCATCATATTGGGTGCCCAAAACCTAACTTCCATGTACTAACCCATGTTAAAAACATTTCAGTGTCCCTCCCTGGAAGTTTCATGGAAATGCTTATACAATTTGTCTTGTTTTGTGGTAGGTAACATGCATCTAAGAAGCGTTTTTGTTCGGCACCTGGCTGGCTCTTTACTCAACCCAGAGGCAGATACTTGCCATGGAAAATATTTATGTAAACAAGCATGTGTCATTCCATAATTAAGGAATGAATTACAAATACCTCAAAGACTATTAAAACCATTTCAGAATACCAGGGTTGGACAGCCTCTGCCTTGCCCACAATAACTTTGTGTCAAGCACTATCTAAATATCAATCCAGCTAATAGTGTCACATTAGCTGTACAGAAGTACAGCTAGTTAGAAGTACACTTCCAAAGATCTTTTTGATTGCTTTCTTCCCTATATTCCACTGCAAAAACCTCTGCTCTTATTTTTACCTCCTCTTTTCCTGGTGGAGACCTTCAGTTTTTTATTTTCCAAAAGATACACAGTAAGAACAATTCTCAAGTCATGTGTACCAGACCTGAAATCCTCCTGGTATTAGACAAAATACCTAAAAAGAAATCTCTGCCTATCTAGACTATTACCAGAGAATAGTGTAACACTGCGGCTGTCCATGGTCTTAGTATCAGAAACATTAACTTGCCAGAATGGAGCTCTGGCAATAATACAATCAGGAATAAGTGCAGGAAACTCTAAGTGTTTAGGAGACATGAGGCTTAATTAAATTGTGCATGTATCATTTACGACTGTGAAGAGCCACCAAAAAAGGTAGTAGATGTTTAATAGTTTTTAAATAACAATTTAAAAACAACATACCAGAATGTAGTAACCAAGCAAGGTGCTTTGGGCCTGGACTCTGCTCATATGATATTGACTGTACCAGCATTCCAGCTCCAATCATGGCTGCAAAGGTTGCACCGATGGTCTGAAAGACATGTATTACTAAGAAAAACTGATCCTTACACAACAACAAAGTAGAACCCACAAGTTCCAAGTTCAGTTAGTCCTTCCAATAGACTATGCTTAAAAAGATGAAGAATAATAAACAGAATCCTTTATTTTTCCAGCACATTAAAAGGCCTTGTGCTTACTTCAGTTTGATCAAATTCGCAAGAGTGCCCCCTACTGTCATAAAGTTTTGCAGACAACTTTTAGTAAAAGTTTTTATTCTGGGCTTCCCTGGTGGTCCAGAGGTTAGACATCCACCCTGCAATGCTAGGGGACACCTATTTGACTCCTGGTCCGGGAGTTTTCCACATGCCACGAAGTAACTAGGCCTGTGCACCACAATTGCTGGGCCTGTGTTCTATAGCCCAGGAACCACAACTACCGAGCCCACACGCCTAGAGCCTGTGCGCCACAAGAGAAGCCACAGCAGTGAGAGGTCACACACAACTGGAGAGTGGGCCCCGCATGCCGCAACTTGAGAGCTCATGTGCAGCAACAAGGACCCACCACAGTCAAATAAATAAATATGTAAAAATAAATCTTTAAAAAATTTTATTCTTGTTAGACAGAGGTGTAACAAAAACCACTTTAAAAATCCCAAAACAATTATTTTAGATCGTATTTATTTTGGCATAGCATTAACATTAAAAACAATTAGTCATGATATACCAACTAGGACATATATGGCACACTGCCTTAAACTTTATTCTCTAAATGAAAGTTTGAAAAATAGAAGCACATGAAAAAGATGAGAAATAAGAGTCTTCGTTTATATCCTCCCAGTTTTTTGGCTGAATTGGCCCTCATCCCTCTTCTATGCCTATGTTGGATTTCCACTGTTACACATTTATATATTCTGTGTGCACAAGAAAGAAATGTTTGTAATTCAAGAAAGATGATAATCTTCAGGAAATTTAAGGCAGAAATCGCATATTTGCAGCCCTTTGGCAAGATTAGGCAGCAGACATTTTGTTTGGCCAACTATTCAAACAAACAAAAGTGAATTCATTTAGTTGGGAAGCTTTCTCTAGATGCCTATAATCCCGTGTAACATACCAGGCCTGCCTCACTCAGCTGCCTCATCTGTCTGCACCAAGGACATCTGAATGGTCAACCCCTATAGTAAACGTACAGGTAAACGTAACAGCAACAGCTATTTTTGCTGAGATTAGGAAAGCCTTCACTCATAATACAGACTAGCACACTGGATTCTACTCTAACATCTTCCAATGGAGAAACAATTACTAAACGCTACTTCATGGATCTCTGCATTTTCAGGATATTTAACACAATTGTGTGTTTTTCTTCTAAAATCTCTTATGACGCAGGTCCATTTTTTGCCTTTTACCTTCCCATACTCTACACTTCAGCTACACTGAACTGGTATACTGCAAACACATCCCAGTTTCCTGCCTCTTTAATTCTGTTTATTGTGCCAAAAAATACCTCTCTTCCTATCTGGCTGACATACTCAAGGATAACTTCCTTGAGAAAGTTTTCTTAGTAGGTACCATGGCTGTTATAAGCAGTGTCAGATGTCTCTACTCTGTTTCAAAAGCACAAACTTTGTGCTTTTGACATCGTGTGTATGCCTGTCACCTTCCAAAGGCTTCTTATCTCTGTAACACCTGTCTGGCTTTCTAAACTATTTTACTTAAGCGGCCCTAACAGCAGGTGAGACTAATCTTATGCCTATAGGCACCTGAGAACATGGTTCAAGCACAAAACTTCCTTGAAGTCTTATTTTAGGGGTTAAACTCTTTTGTATATTTTAATCTTTCATGTTTGCTTTATTACAAAAGCACTGCTTTAAACTGTTTACCTCATTAAAACTGACATACCTGATGAGAATGCAACAAGCTGATTCTGTGCCTTCAATAACCTTGAGGCTAGGAGATCCTTACACCCATCTGAGAAGCAAGACCCTAATACTCAAGCGTCCAAATGGCTATATAACTGCAAATGGTTCTCCTTTTGGAAAATACAGTATAGTGGAAACATTACAGACTTGGAAGTCATGGGGATCTGGGTTGTCAAGAGAAGAATGGAAAGAATCAATGGGAATTTGCCATGAGAATTCTGTAAGTACATTAGACAGACTTTCCCATCTCCACTTCCTTTCCAGTCTCATACTGCTGCTTTAGTGTGTGTTCCTACCATCCCTCGTCTCAGACCTCGGAGAGACACAGCTGGTCCATTTGCTTCTCATCTCTTTCACATCAGCTCTTAAAGCTCAAATACACATCATACTTATGCTGTTCCAGTATCCTCTGCTAGGCACTCTCCTCAGCTCGGCAATCACACACCTTTCTACTTGTGTCTTCTTTACATTCCAGACCTCAAATACTCAAACTTCCCTTGAATGGGATTATAAAGTCACTTGTAGTGACTACCTTCTCTCCTCTTTCCAAACTGTTTTACAAAACTGGACTACTCTGTCCTCTGAAATGAAACTCTCATTGAATATAAAGCCTTATATAGGAGAATACATTGATTCTCCTTCAAGGAGAATTCAAAGTAACAATAGCAGTATTATTCTACTCTAAATAGTATAGAGTGCTTGGGTTTTTGTGACAGCTATTTTCTTTGATCTCTAAGATGGATTTTCATCTGCCTTATTTTTAAGTGAACTCCTATAAAAGAGCTGTTTTAAATCTGCTACTAGATAAGTAGGATGTTCCCTGTAAGTTTAAGTTCCAACACCTTTACTGCTACTAAAATACATGTCCAACATGGTATAATACCTGACTTGCCTAAGAATGTACATTCTACTTTGTTTTAGCTGCACCAAAAATTCATATATTACCTGAACAAAAACATATTTAATATACTAAGGTATTCTTTCCACTTAATAACCCTCCTCCAGTAGTTTTCATCTAATCTTTTGCTACGTAGTGGGAAAGGAAAACAAAAACAAGCTGACTTACCACCCAAGAGCCTCTCATCATGAAGTTCATGAGAGCAGGAGTTCTGCTCACTGCCATGGCAGACAAAGCTGTTAAGCCAATACTTCCTCCTAAATACATATAAGTGGAATGAATTCTATCCTTCACATACTGAGGCCAAATTCTGTAAGAAACACAACATGGTTAATTTATAGGAATGTGAATGCGAATCTTGGTTGAATCATTTACTGGCTGGGAGACCTGGATTAAGTTAAGAGCATTTTATTGCTTTCCATTTAATTTCATTATCAAGGAAATAATGATGTGTATGTTAGGAGTTACGATAAAAAGTAACAAAATACATATAAGCAATTGGCACATATCCAAAACAACACATTTTCTTCTTGCTTAAACACATATAACTGAGGTAAAGATTTCTATTTACTTTGAACCAACAGGTACCAAGGAAAGAGTTTGTTTTTATTCATGTATATCTCCACACAGTTGGAACACTGGATATAAAAGATTCCAAAAGTGGCAAAAGATAAAGATGAGAAGAAAACTGGAAGCTTTAAGGCTAGAATTGTTTGGGAATAATATACTTACATAGCTTTTTCAATAGCTCCGATCTCATTAGACATTCCCAATCCATAGTAGCACAAAGCTCCAAGACCAACGGCAGCCCCTCCAGCAATAAACCATCTTCCCATCTGATCAACTGCAGAACACAGGAGGAGATGCACATTAAAACTGTTGTCTTGACTAAAATGATCAGACTTAATTAATCTGTAATTTCACTCTAACAAAATTTGAGGACGCAGTGTTATCTGCAGATGAAGGGGTACTTCTATGATACACACTATTTTATTCATAAGAGATGTATATTCTCATGGCACTCTTAGAAAATAAAGATGAGAACATTTTCAGTCAAATGTTATACAGTGCCCCGCTTTGGGTTATGGCAGAGAGTGTTTTGCCTATGTTATCCTCTAGGAGTTTTATAGTTTCTGGTCGTATGCTTAGATCTTTGATCCATTTTAAGTTTATCTTTGTGTATGGTGTTAGAAAGTAATCTGGTTTCATTCTTTTACAAGTGGCTGTCCAGTTTTCCCAGCACCACTTGTTAAAGAGGTTGTCTTTTCTCCATTGTATATTCTTGCCTCCTTTGTCAAAGATAAGGTGTCCATAGATGCGTGGATTTATCTCTGGGTTTTCTATTCTGTTCCATTGATCTATATTTCTGTCTTTGTGCCAGTACCATACTGTCTTAATGACTGTGGATTTGTAGTATAGCCTAAAGTCAGGTAGGTTGATTCCGCC
>ML662447.1:3253722-3269651 GCA_007570785.1 Antilocapra americana | reverse complement strand
GAAGGGTGGCCATAGTAGGAAGGAGGGGTTCCGGGCTGGGGGGCGGGGCCAGTGGGGCCCGGTTGAGAGCGTCACAGTCAACGTCCATCTTGGGTGTGGGCAGAGTAGGTATTTCAGCCGTCTTTGTTGAGGAGAGCGGAACGTTCTTTCGTTCTTGTCTCAACGGCAGGAATTACAAAAATTATTTTAAAATTGAAAGAGGATAGTATGAGAACTAGAAATTATTCTTTCGCCGCGTCTCTTTCCTCTTGTTGCCTTTTTTGCGCCTTCTCAAAAATGTATTGCGAGATAGTGTGCCAAATTGGGAGTTTCAGACCGGAACCAACCGGTTTCTTGGGTACAGTGTGAAATCTACAAAAGGGTGTGAGTCACACAAGGTCAGAGAGCGAACAGGCAGATTTTTAGAAGTTTATCTTGTTGTGCCCAGATCCCAATCTCCACAAACCACCAGGAGGCCATTCACCAATTCAAGTGCAAAAGGGAGTTTATTACAGACCCCGGCCCGGACCGCACATACACACCAATGCAGCAGGGAGTGAGGGCGGCGGCCCCGAGCCGCAAGGTACAAGGCTTTTAAGGGAAAGAGACAAAGGGCGGGAGGGCTCGGATGGGGTAATGTGTTTCAGCGTCCTGTGACTGGCCAGGACAGGAGGGGAGGTCAGGGGATTTTTGCGCGCTAGCCCCTGATTGGCAGTCGTGTCTAGGGTGGTGACCTGGGGGGTGGGGGAACTTGGGTGTTGCCTTCTATCGCAAGATGGCAGCTCCTCTTTTTAAGAGGGAGTCACTTAGGCTCTACCATCTCATTGTTTTGTGAGTTACCCGCGACATAAGTTCAAGGTTCAGCGAATACTTGATTAATAGATTGCTACAACGGGCTCTGCCTCTTACCCAGGGTTGTTCGGAGAACTGCTCCTATTCAGATAATTTGTAAATTGAAAAACCTTTTGGTCACGCAATGAGGACTTTTTTCTCCTATCATGTTTACTCATTAAATATTTACTGAGGCTAACTTTGTACCAAGCTCTGTACTAGCTGCTGTTGCTGCTAGGTTGCTTCAGTCGTGTCTGACTCTGCGACCTCACAGACGGCAGCCCACCAGGCTCCTCTGTCCCTGGGATTCTCCAGGGAAGAACACTGGAGTAGGTTGCCATTGGTTTCTCCAATGCGTGAAAGTGAAGTCGCTCAGTCGTGTCCGACTCTTAGCGACTCCATGGACTGCAGCCCACCAGGCTCCTCCTTCCTTGGGATTGTGCAGCCAGGAGTACTGGAGTGGGGTGCCATTGGCTTCTCCAAGCTCTGTCCTAGGGATACACACAAATAAAAGATAACATTGTACCATTGTTTTGGGAAAACAAAGGTACTATGGCGTTTACTCTCTGGTGGAGAGGAAAAATTGATAAAGTGTTTGTTAGTGACAAGTACTAAGAAGAAAAAGCTGTGTAAAACACGAGAGGGGTGGGCATTTCGATAAAGGTGGTTAACAAGTAAAATTCATGAACCTTATCTAAGCTATTGTTAATTGTGATTTATGATAATCCTCTAACCATGTAAATCTTGACACAAAGATTTGCGTTTTACGTGGGTAATAAAACTGGCAGCTCACACACAGTTCTTGTTTCTTTACTCTGAAAATGGCAGGAAAATACTGTAGAGAAATCTGTCACTTGAGATTGTGAACAGATCATGATTAATCTTATTTTCAGGCTGGTATTGTTTCCACAGATGTTGTTTTAAGGAAGACGAGTTACCTAGTCACATCACTGGGAAGATACGCTTAGTGT
Organism: Antilocapra americana; assembly: GCA_007570785.1. NCBI lineage: Eukaryota > Metazoa > Chordata > Mammalia > Artiodactyla > Antilocapridae > Antilocapra > Antilocapra americana. The sequence goes on along the minus strand of ML662447.1, from coordinate 3,267,870 downwards.
GAAGTGGGAGAGGTTTCATTGACTTAGAAACCAGTTAGGAATCTATTGCAATTGTTGAAGCAAAAAGTGACCAACGTTGGAATTAAGGCAGTAGAGTGACAGGGGGTTTATGACAGGTAAAAGAGTAAGGAGGAATTTACAGGTTTTAATGACTGATTGAATGTAGCTGATAAGGATGAGGGAGGCACTCAACATAATCCGTCTGTACTGAATGGAGTGAGATGGGCTGAATAATTGCACCATTAATTTAGAGGTAGGATACAGGAAGAGCTACAAATGTGGGGGAAGTAGATAAAACTCAGTATAAAGTGTTCCATTGTAAGTTCCCTGATTCTAAGACCTTGGTGCTGTAGGAGAGATAACAGCAAGTCATTAATCACTAATCCTAATGTAGGTATACTGCTCAGCGTGTCCCACTCTTTGCAGCCCTGTGGACTGTAGCCTCCTAGACTTCTCTGTCCATGGAATTTTCCAGGCAAGACTATTGGAGCAGGTTGCCGTTCATCTGTTGATGAAGACTTCTGTACTTTGGCAATTGTAAGTAATGCTGCTATGAACACTGGGGTGTATGTATCTTTTCAAATTAGCATTTCTGTTTTATTCTTTTTTTTTTTTTTCCAAATATCTCCCAAGGAGTGGAAATTCTGGGTCATATAGTAGTCCTTCATTCAATTTTTTTGAGAAACCTTCATTCTGTTTTCCACAGTGGCTACACCAATTTCCATTCCTACCAACAGTATGAGAGTTCATTTTCCCCCCACATCCTTGCCAACATCTATTGTTTGTGTTCTTTTTAATGATAGATACTCTGACAGGTGGGAGGTGGCATCTCGTTGTGATTTTGATTTTTCCTTTCCCTGATTACTAGCAATGTTGAGCATCTTTTCAGGTGCCTGTTGGCCATCTGAAGTTCCTCTCGGAGAAGGCAATGGCAACCAACTCCAGTACTCTTGCCTGGAAAATCCCATGAACGGACCCCCTGCAGTCCATGGGGTCCCTAAGAGTCGGACATGACTGAGTGACTTCACTTTCACTTTTCTCTTTCATGCGTTGGAGAAGGCAATGGCAACCACTCCAGTACTCTTGCCTGGAGAATCCCAGGGATGGGGGAGCCTGGTGGGCTGCCATCTATGAGGTCGCACAGAGTTGGACACGACTGAGCAGTAGCAGTTCCTCTGGAAAAATGGGAAAACTGGGCAGCTACATGTAAAAAGAATTAAATTAGAACATTCTCTAACACCAAATAAAAGCAAAAATATTAAAGTAGGACCTAAGTAAACTTAAAAGCTTTTGCATAGTAAAGGAAACTATGGACAAAACAGGTAACTTACTTAATATATGTGTGTTGTGTGTTAGTTGCTCAGTAGTGTCCAACTCTTTATGACCCTGTGAACTGTAGCCCACCAGGCCCTTCCTTTGTCTGTGGAATTCTCCAGGCAAGAATACTGGAGTGGTTGCTATTCAGGGGATCTTCCCGACCCAGGGATTGAACCTGGGTCTCCTGCATTGCAGGCAGATTCTTTATCATCTGAGCCACCAGGAAAGCCCTAACTTACTCAATGGGAAAAAATATTTGTAAATGATAAAAGGGAATAATGCTCAACATATATAAACAGCTTATAAAACTCAACATCAAAAACAAAAACAGCAACCCAATTAAAAAATGGGCAGAAGAACGGAATAACGTGGATGTTCTAATCCATGTGGGACTCAGGAGAGGAGAAAATGATTTGAACTCTAAGGTTGGTGATGAGTTCTAAATCTGGGCTGGCAAATTATCAGACTGTCCTGAGCTTCCCAGAATGGAAGAAACTAAGCTATCTGCTTTAGACTGACTGAGAACTCGAAAGCAACATTGATGCCAGACTAAGGGAAAATGTAGCTCATTTTCGTTCTCATTTCACTGGCAACGTTTCAGTGTCTACCTCACACAGAGATGCAACCAAATACTGTATATGGGTCAAAGGGGAAGACCATTAATGGAATAATATCCATGGAGGTGCAGAATATTGGAGAAATCCTGAGAGTTGTCTCATACTTCCTGATCAGATTGTAAGGAGTAAACTAAGATCCAGAAATGATATAAGCTTCAAGAAAACCTAACAAGATAATGGTGAATCTGGGTCTAGAATGTACATTCCCAAATGAATGTAAAAACTGGTTCTCAAGGGCTGAAAAATCTTTATACAAAGACAGACTTTAGAGATATTGTGGGTTTGATTCTGGACTACAACATAAAGTGACTGTCTAATTAAAGCGAGTTGCATAAATATTTTGATTTCCCAACGCATGTAAAAGTTATGTTTACACTATACTGTGCTCTATTAAGTGTTCAATAATAGTATTATGTCTGAAAAAACAATGTACATATCTTAATTAAAAAATGCTTTGTTGCTAAAAAATACAAACCATCATCTGAGTCTTCAGTCATACTAGTAACATCAAAGATCACTGATTGTAGATCACCATAACAAATACAATAATACTGAAAAAATTGGAAATGTTCTGAGAATTACCAAAATGTATCATAGAGACACAAAATAAACAAATGCCATTGGAAAAATGGCACTGATAGACTTTCTCACTGCAAGGTTGCCACATACTTTCAATTTATAAAAGATGTAGTACATTTTCAAAGTGCAGTAAAGTGCAATATAATATGCCTGGATATGTATAAGGAATCTGGTAAAGAATCTGCCTACAATGCAGGAGATGCAGGAGACACAGATTTGATCCCTGAGTTGGGAAAATCCCCTGGAGGAGGAACTGGTAACCCACGCCAGTATTTTTGCCTGGAGAATCCCATGGACAGGGGAGCCTGGTGGACTACCGTCCATGGGGCCTCAAAGAGTCAGACATGACTGAAGGAACTGAGCATGCGTGTGTGCACGCACGCACATGCACATCACAGCTATGCATCACACAGTACACATACCAGTTTGTCTGTGACGTGAAAATTTCATGGAGGAGGGCAATTAGGAAAAAAGTGCCTGAAAAGACTCCTTAAAGAATAAATCATGAAAAATTGGCTGAGGAAACTTTAGCATAGACTCTTGGACTCCTCTGACATGGTGGTCCACTTTGGTGGCAGGCCTGCTCAGCAGATAAGTTTTAGTTTTCCATCTAAGATTCTATCAGTGAGATGTTGTTTGAGATAGTTTTATAATCTCTTAATAAAAATTCCATAAATGTGTTCTCTGTATTCCAGTATCTTATTTCTAGCTGCTTTAGGACATCTTTATGTAACATGTCTAAATCCAAGTTATACTAAGAGGTGGTCCAGCAGCTTGCATGTAACAGATGTACTCCAGTATTCCTTTCTCCCTGAGCCTTCAAATTCTTTTATAGTAGTGCTCTTCAAGTGTAGGGCTTCCCTTGTGGCTCAGCTGGTAAAGAATCCACCTGCGATACAGGAGAGCTGGGTTTGATCCCTGGGTTGGAAAGACCCCCTGGAGAAGGGAAAGGCTACCCAATCTAATATTCTGGCCTGGAGAATTCCACGGACTGTATAGTCCATGGGGTTGCAAAGAGTCAGACAGGACTGAGCGACTTTCACTTTCACTCCAAGTATAAGAATTAATAGGTTATAGGTTCTTGTGCCAGATGCAGTGGCATCACCCCTGAGTTTGTTAGATATGAAATTCAAGGTCCCCCTCAACCTACTAGATCAGAATTTCTGGCTCTAGGGCCAAACAAATCTCCAGGTGATATTTCTGCATGTTAAAAATTACCACTTTTTGACAATATGCTAAAGAAATTTTGGCATCTCATATACCCTCGTATAGGGTACTGTCTAATCCAAGATTCAGTTGTTGTGTGCTTAGTCGCTCAGTGTATCCGTCTCTTTGTGACCCATGTGTCCAACTTTTTGTTGGACTGTAGCCTGTCAGGCTCTTCTGTCCATGGGGATTCTCCAGGTAAGACTACTGGAGGGGATTGCCATGCCATCCTCCAGGGATCCCAACCCAGGAATCAAACCCAGGTCTCCCACATTGCTGGTGGATTGTTTACTGTCTGAGCCACCAGGGAAGCCCAAGCTTTAGTTAATCAACTAGAAAATTATAAAGGGAGTTCCACAAGCTTACGTGCGTGTGCGTGCTAAGTATAAGTAGCTTCAGTCATGTCCAACTCTTTGCGACCCCATGTTCTGTAACTTGCCAGGTTCCTTGGGCCATGGAATTCTCCAGGCGAGAATACTAAAGTGGGTTGCCATGCCCTCCTCCAGGGGATCTTCTCCACCCAAGGATCGAACCCACGTCTCCTGCATTGCAGGCAAATTCTTTACCACTGAGCCACCAGGGAAGCCCTCATAAGCTCATAGTAACACAATTTAAATCCTGAATTCCAGGAAAGTACATCTATATTGATAATCAAAATATATATTTAATTTTCCTTAATACCCTTACATTCTATATCCTTATGTGCTAGCCAGGCGACTGATGATTCTAATTGGTGAGATCCTATAACTCCTTGGTATGTTAAAAAAAGGCTTCCAGAAGCAGCCTTCTCCATCTGGGCTATGTTGAAATCTGACTCTTATCTTGGACTTGGAGCCAGTAAGTGGTGGCATAAGTGATGAGATTCTGCATCTCTTATGAGTAAAGTGCTTTAGGTGTAGCTGTTGAATGTTAGTTTTTTAAATGGAGCAAAGGCAAGGTTTCCTTATGGGGGGAGGGACAGGTGTGTGTGTGTGTGTGTGTGTGTGTGTGTGTGTGTGACTACTGCTGCCAGGTGTGTGTGTGTGTGTGTGTGTGTGTAGGGACAGGTGTGTGTGTGTGTGTGTGTGTGTGTGTGTGTGTGTGACTACTGCTGCCAGGAAAGAATACTAAGGAACACTTGGGGGCTCAAAATTCTCAGTCTCATTAGGATCTGCCCAAATGTTGCCACACCATTCTCTCTGCCCTCACCTTAGTGTAAGAGTTTTGGCAGATTTTCCTAGATAACTCATGCTGAAACTTTATAATCCTTCCAATCAGGCCCCAAGTTTGATTCTCAGCTACATCTGTTCTGTGATCACAGGAGATAAGAGATTGTTGTCATAGTAGTGCTTTTTGATTTTTTTAATATTAAATTTTTTAAAAAATTAATTAACTTATTTTTTGACCACACGGTGCAGCTTCCAGGGTCTTAGTTCTGTGACCAGGGTTAGAACCCATGTGCCCTGCAGTGGAAGCCTGCAGTCCCCACCACTTGATGGCCAGGGAAGTCCCATAGTGATATTTTTATTTTACACCCATTATTTGAGTTTGGGTTTCAAAGTTTCAGTGTCCTCTTCCCTGTACAGGACAGTCAGAAATAGCCAGCTAGCCCCATATATTTATAATGACCTCTGTTGCCTTAACAAATAAGTGCCAAGTTTTTGTCTTAGCAACTAAATGCTACAACTCTCAACTCCCTTCCCTGGATCCGTGCTGCACCCCTTTCTATACCAGTAATAATCTGAGTCATTGTGATGCTGCCACATGTCTGGGGAAAAGGTTATCTGTGCTCTCATCAAATATGTGAGCCATTTCAGAATCCTGTTTTGAGAGTCTATCTCCTGGGTACCACTGATGGTATTAGCATCTTAAAGAAAACAGATGGTACATTAAAAGGAGACAATTGAAGAGTCTAATGAAGTCACTATTTGCAAATGTGTATGCTATGATAACACACACATGGGGATAGTAGAGCATCCTAGAATTAGCAGCAGTGAGAAGCTGTTACCACCTTGGGCCCAGAGGGACAAGGGGAGGAAACAATCAGTGGATCCTGGCAAGAGTTTCAGGTGTAGGAGAGAGATCATCAAACAGAAGCCATGCATGACCATTATTAAACCTGTGGCATGGCAGGATGGGAGGCACGGGGATAAATAACCCAACCCCCCACCCTGTAACCTCCTGCTGGTGTCTCCCCGTGGCTGAACTCAACTCAAGCCAGAGGGAGCTGCAACGATGCATCTCTGAGGTCAATCTTCCAGGGCCCATGGCAGCATGGATACATGTTGAGAGTGGACTCAAGTTCCTCATTTGTTATAGGCAGAATTATGATTCCCTTCTCCCCTAGTCATAAGCTGAAGCTCTGACCACCAGTGTAACTGTGTTTGGAGATGGGCCGTTATGGAAGTGAAGTTAAATGAGGTGGTAAATGTAGGACCTTAATCTGAAAGGACTAATGTCCTTGTTAGAAGAGGAATAGACACAAATAATCTCTCATACTCTCTCCCTCATTCTCATCTGAGACACAGTGAGAAGTCGGCTGTCTACAAACCGAGAAGGGAGGTCTCACCAGATGCCAACCCTGATGGCACTTTGATCTTGGACTTCAAATAAACTGTGGGAAAATAAATTTCTGTTGATTAAGCCATCTGATCTGTGGCATTTTATTGTGGCAGTCCAAGCAGTCTAAGACATCATTTTTAAGATGAAGATTGGAATACATGGCCCATGGGGTTCCTAGAAGGAATAAATGATGTAGCATGTATGAGGTTTCTGAGTAAATGCACAGTAATTAATAACTCATTTTAAAATATTTTATTGCTTTATTTTGGTATATGAGATTTTACTTTCCTGACCAGATGTCAAATCTGCACACCCTGCCTTGGAAGCACAGTGTCTTAACCACTGGACTGCCTGGAAAGTTCATAATTCTTTATTATGTTTATTGTTAGTATTAAGAGTTAAGTAGTGAGTCTCATGATTTTTTTTTTCTTTTTTGAGCTTCAGTTCTCTTTCTTGAGGTGAACCAAACAGGCTTTCATCCATTATATATACTATGTGGTTTGGGATACACTTTTTAATGTATAATGTAATCTGTTTTTGTTAATATCTCACTCCCCTCCCCCACCTCTGTAGCTCTTTGGATTAGTGTCTCCTTTAAAGTTTATAATGTATTCTTTACTGGTTTATAACAGATGGTTCTGAGCTCATTTCTCTATAAATATAGATTATATTAGTTTCTTCCTGAGTGGATTACTTTGATCAGTCTCTGATGAAGTTTACCTGCCACATTTCAAAATGTTCTTGTCAAATGGCAAGCCAACACTATTTTCATTTTTATGTCCTATATTTTACATCATGCCTTGCTTGTCTTTTTAATACATAAATGCTTATGGGCAGAAGCACTCATTTTATATCATTTTATATGTCAGTTTCAAGCATCAAACACACTGATAGTTTTGGAAAATATAATGAAGATCTTTTCAGGAAAAAATATTCGTATCTTAGAACTTGATTTATTTAGATTTATAGGAATGGAAGGTGCACTTGTAATAAGGCATGATCATCCAGATATTTTAGGACAGGACTAGGCCATGGGATCAGAAACCTGAAGTGAGGGGCCCACATGGATATTTAAAGAAAAGATAACAATAGTGCAATAGTTTGTTAGCTACTAGGGTTATACTGTTTTAAAAATAATACAGAAGGTAGGCTGAAAGAATAGTTTAATAACAGATAAAACTTATTGAATTCTACTATGGGCAGGCATTGCTAATTGTTGGTCATTTTATATTTATTGCTTTATTGACTATGCCAAAGCCTTTGACTGTGTGGACCACAACAAACTCTGGAAAATTCTCAAAGAGATGGGAATACCAAACCACCTGACCTGCCTCTTGAGAAATCTGTATGCAGGTCAGGAAGCAACAGTTAGAACTGGACATGGAACAACAGACTGGTTCCAAATAGGAAAAGGAGTACGTCAAGGCTGTATATTGTCACCCTGCTTATTTAACTTATATGCAGAGTATATCATGAGAAACGCTGAGTTGGATGAAGCATAAGCTGGAATCAAGATTGCCGGGAGAAATATCAATAACTTCAGATATGCAGATGACACCACCCTTATGGCAGAAAGTGAAGAAGAACTAAAGAGCCTCTTGATGAAAGTGAAAGAGGAGAGTGAAAAAATTGGCTTAAAGCTCAACATTCAGAAAACTAAGATTATGGCATCTGGTCCCATCACTTCATGGGCAAATAAATGGGGAAACAATGACAGACTTTACTTTTTTGGGCTCCAAAATCACTGCAGATGGTGACTTCAGCCATGAAATTAAAAGATGTTTGCTCCTTGGAAGAAAAGCTGTGACCAACCTAGACAGCATATTAAAAAGCAGAGACATTACTTTGCCAACAAAGGTACATCTAGTCAAAGCTATGATTTCTCCAGTAGTCATGTATGGATGTGAAAGTTGGACTATAAAGAAAGCTGAGTGCTGAAGAATTGATGCTTTTGAACTGTGGTGTTGGAAAGACTCTTGAGAGTCCCTTGGACTGCAAGGAGATCCAACCAGTCCATCCTAAAGGAAATCAGTCCTGACTATTCTTTGGAAGAACTGATGCTGAAGCTGAAATTCCAATACTTTGGCCACCTGATGCTAAGAGCTGATTCATTTGAAAAGACCCTGATGCTGGCAAAGATTGAAGGTGGGAGGAGAAGGGGACGACAGAGGATGAGATGGTTGGAAGGCATTACCAACTCAGTAGACATGAGTTTGAGTAAATTCCAGGAGTTGGTGATGGACAGGGAGGCCTGGCATGCTGCAGTCCATGGTGTTGCAAAGACTTGTACACGACTGAGTGACCCAACTGAACTGAAATTAAGGCTTGCTAGACAGTCTCAGAGGCTTGACCTTGCCGTATCCCCTGTTACCCAACCCCCGGCTCCCCCCCGACTGAAAATCTAAATCTCTTGATTGGATTTGACCAAGGATGGGACTTTTTCAGGTGAGTGTGTGGGTGGTAAAAAAGGGAAAACAAATTAAGGATTTTCAAGGAAATCCAAGATCCATGGATCTTGGCTGGGTCAGATGGACGTTGGGAACGATGAAAGAAACTAAAAACCTGCTAATGGGTTGGAAGTTTTGGAATTTGCATTATTTCTAGAGTTGGTGATTTCAATGAAATGAGGTTGTAGTGAAAAAAAAAAACGAGATATTTGAAATTCAGAGTTTGGAGCAAGTGTGGTTAACGGTAATGGCAAGGTCATGTGTATGACCTTGATATAAGTGACTGATGTATGGTAGAAGAAAAGATAATTATTAGCGACAAAGAGCTGAGAGGTCCAGGTGTTGGACAGATCTTCCAATGGATGCGGATGCACTGAGAATGGTGATAGGACTAGAGATGGAAGGGAGGGTGGGTATGTAAATGCAATATTGGCCCCCTAAAAATGCCCATGTTCTAATCTCTGGACCCCACGTTTCCTTATGTGGTAAAAGGGACTTTGTATATATGTTTGGGTTAAACATCTTCAGATGAGTTTACCCTGGATTATCGGGCTAGTTAGTCACAAGGATCATTATAAGAATGAGTCAACAGGATTAGAGTCAGGGAAGGAGATGTAATTACAGAGGTTGGAGTGATAGGGGGCTATGGCCCAAGGAATGTGGGCAGCCTCTCAGAGCTAGAAAAAGCACAGAAATAGATGTTTCCCTTCTGGAGCTATCAGGGAAGCTCTACAGTCCATGGAATTCTCTAGGCCAGAATCCTAGAGTGGGTAGCCTTTCCATTCTCCAGGGGATCTTCCAAACCTGGGGATCGAACCCAGGTCTCCCACATTGCAGGTGGATTCTTTGTCAACTGAGCCACAAGGGAAGCCCAAGACGGAATGCAGCCCTTTCTGAAACCATTTTAGATTCCACAACTGAAATATAACAAATTTGTGTTGTTTTAAGCCAATAAGTTTGTGGCAATCTGTTACAGGTGCCATAGGAAATTAACACAGCAGGTACTAGAGTCATTAATGCATTAGGGACAGTGATGGTAGTGGTTAGGAGAGGAGGTGGAAAAGGACAGAATTAAGAGGGTAACACCTGATACATACATTCAAATGTTGCTGAGGTTTTAGAGGGAGGAAGGAATTTTACAGGTGATGTATCAAGAGGTCTAGGGGTTATGATGGATCCTGTTTTAGAAAACAGGATCAGATTAGGAAGGATCCAGATCACTATAGGGATATGTTGATGAAGAACCTGGAGATCTGAGGTTTCTGTGGCACCTGGATAGACAAGGAAGAGAGGCAAGAGTCCAGAGGTCTCTTGTCTCAAGGTAGTTTCATTTATTTATTCAAGACATATTTATTCTGAGGAGCATCTGTTATAGGCAAGAATGATTTGTTGACCCACAGGCAAGTTAGTGCAACCTCCTGGGGACTCCTGGGGACTGTTCTTCTGAATGCCAGAAGTTTGAGTTGCTCTAAAAGGTTCCTTTCTCTCTTCTGTGGGCAAAGTGGTATGGCAGTGTGGATGGTGGAGGGGAGATGAGAGGGAAAGAACATTGATGGCAGTGATGTCTTATTTGGAATAGGAAGCTTGGGACTTTGACTTTCTCTGGTGGCTTGACAGGCTGGAGAAAAGAAAGCCACCTAAAATGAAAGAAGAATCAGACTGGCATCAGATTTCTTATTCACAACATCAGATGCTAGGAGTCAGTGGAGCAATGCCTTTAAAGCTCTGAAGAAAAAGGACGTAGGACCTGGAGCTTTATACTAAGCAAGAACACAAATTGAGTGTGAGTGTAGGTGAGACTTTGCTCTGGGGTAGATTTCTTGCCTTTTCCTCCTCCATGCAGGGGAGTTGTTCCAGAGACTGGGGCTCCTAGGCTTCTGTTTCACTGGCTTCTGGGTGGGTTCAACCAGCTAGAGCACAAGAAGAATGAAGAAACTAGGTTTTAATTCCTCCCAACCCCTCCCACCCCTACCCTCCTAGAGGAATCTGACCTTTGCTGTGTGTTCTTGGTGGCTCCAGCTTCTCCTGAATGATCTGTCCCCGGGCTGGCACCTGCAAACGCCACCTCTTGCTTTGTCCCTCCAGCCTAAGGATGATTGTGAATGTCTACTCTCTGTAATTGGGTTGCCTTTCTCCTTACTTGGTCTCATAGTTCTTCCATTATTTATGTAACCAATTCTTGCCATTAAATTTCCTGTTTAAATATTTATAATGGTTTTACTTTTCCTGTTAGGAATTTGAGTGATATAATAGCAAGATGAAGTTTTTTTTTGCAAATTCATGGATTTGGAAAATTTATCTCTGGCACAATCCTTCTTAGGAAGTTTTATGATGATAAAAAGCAAGGGAAGAATTCAGGAAAGAGGCTGGATCCACTCCAAGATGACAAGAGGGGAACAGTGGATCCAATTCTAGAGAGCAGTGAGGGAAAACCCAGGATAAGAACTGTGCCACAGGCCTACAGCACAAACACATCACCTTGAAGCAGGAGTTCAGAGGGCTCCAAAAAAGGCCATTTCAAACCTCTCTCCAAAATAAAATCTATGTAAGGCCACAAGTTGTTGTGATCCAAACGTGAAGCAAAATAAAATATGTAGTGATTTTAAGCATAATTGATAGAATATAAGAAAACTCATTTTACCTTGATGCAAGGAGCATTCTTTCTGCTATGGCCTGAGGCTGTGACATTGGACTTGTAAAGAAAGAGTATATAATCATAGCATTCTGTTTGGCTTTGCAGTAGAAAACACTGAGTCATATTCATGTAAATGCTGTTTATTGCTTTTTTAGCTCTTAAAGTCAACCTAAATACAACGAATAGAGGACTCAATTGTGGTTGCAGCAGAGAATGTAAATGTTAACAACCGTGGTACTATAAGCAAAAGTGCAGTTGCAGAAGGTCAAGGGAAGAAAATTGAAGGGAAGTGTGAGACATTAATATTCTCACTTTGTGAATGAAAGAATTCTAAAATTGATAGAATAAGTAGAGGATGACTATATAATTTAAAATAATTAAGGAAACCAATAGTAGACTCATGAGCAGACTTGTGATTGTCAGACATTATGAGATGGAGGAGTAGCATACCTGGTTTCTGCAAATACTTCCTCCAGTTGTCAGCTCAGGAAAGAGGCTGTTCTGGGGTGGGGGCTGGGAGCAGGGATGGTAGGGGTAGATTGGGGCAGGCTGTGTTGCCTTCCACCCTCAGCTCTCTTCTATTCTTTAATTTGTGTCCATGAAGTTTTAAAACATGTTGGAATGAAAGAGAAGGGCTTCCCAGGTGGTGCTAGTGGTAAAGAACCTGCCTGCGAATGCAGGAGACATTAGAGACACAGGTTTGATCTCTGGGTGGAGAAGATTCCCTGGAGGAGGGCATGGCACTCTACTCCAGTATTTTTGCCTGGAGAATCCCGTGGACAAAGGAGCTTGGTGGGCTGCAGTCCACAGGGTTGCGAAAAGTCATACATGACTGAGGTGACTTAGCACATACACATCCATGAAAGAGAAAGAAGTTAACAGCTTTTATCTCTGGGAAGTAAAATCGTATTTCCTCCCTTCTTTCTGCTTTATCCTTTGAGTTATCTCTATGATTTCTATTTATTTTTCTATGGAAGCAGTTGTTTACTTAAAAAAAAACAAACAAAACAAAGCAACAGCAAGTGTTCCACTTTTCTTCATCCTGGAGAGAATTAAGCCCAAACTACTTATTACCAAGAGCCAACAGGAGGTGGTGGTTCTGAGAATGGTTGAAATCTTACTGGCTGTGTGATCTCAATCAAGCTACATGACCTTACTATATCTCGGTTTCTTACCTGTGAAGTTGAGATATTAAATATAGGAGCCACCTCTTCATGACTGTTCTGAGGATGCCATGAGTTAATCTACAGAAACCTTGTGGACGGGAACCTGGCACACTGCAGACACTATTCAAGTGTTTTCTATTTTATTTTATTACTTTGCTGTCACGGATTCTTTATGATCTGGCTCCATGATACCCTTCCAAATGTGCCTCCCTTTCTACTTTCTTTTTGAACTGTTCGCTACTCTTCATACATAAACTGTGTTTTCCAACTTTTCCCTTTTGTTCTGTTCATTTCCAGATCAAACTTTTCAAAGTCCAGCACATGCACCACTTTTGTATTTAACTTTATCTGATCTTTCAGCTAGAAGTAACTCCTCTGCATACTTCAGTTTTCATCTTTGCTGTGAAGAATTTTATAGTATTGAATACGTCCTATGCTGTATTCTGTTACTTCTGTTCATATGTGTATATTTTTCTTCTGGAGGACTTCTGGATGCTTCTGGAGGACAGAGTATTTTATTTTCAAGTATCTGGCAGAAAGCAGATGTTTCCAAAAATGTTGTTTTGAATGTGTATTCAAGGGTCAGAGAAGAAAAGGATGAGCAATGTGATATCTTAGTTAAAATAAAAAGCTCAGTGCTTTCCCCTTGTGGTAGAACTGTTGTGCTTGTTTCAATTTTTGTTTTCCTTTTGTAATAGGCTGGGGTAAGACTCAGAAACAGCCTTGATAATAAACCACATTTTCCATTTCTAATAACCCTTTAGTAGCTCTGTGCTGAAGCTTATTAGAATAAGACCTTTTTGTTTACAGCACAAAGACCACCGTTTTTCACTAAAATGCTGACTCATTCCTTTGTGATGTTTGATCTGGTTCAGTTTTTGCAGAAACAGCCTGTTTGCCGTCAGCACCATTTTTCACTTTTGTTTCCATAGGTGGCGCTAGCTGTGTGTGTTAAAGCCACAAACTGGGGTGAGAATTAATCTTGTTCAGAAATAACTGAATGTCCATTTGCTTTTCATTCTTTCTCCCAAGCTTCTTGCTTCTTTATATTTATTTACTCTTAGAGAATTTCCATAAGCAATGTTCTGGAGATGCTGCTCTCAGACAGGTCATTAAAACCAGGTCCATTAATCAGATTGAGGTCATCTAACCTTTGGGTAATTCAGGTTTTAAGGAAAACATTAATAATAAAAAAAAACCTTAAGTTACCTATAGTGATTATGAATCTATTATGCTGGAGTATTAATTTAAGCAAATCGTGTACTTAATCATGCCTAGCTAAATACAGAATGCTAATTTATTAACATTAATGGAAATATTCCCAGCATTTCATACTTGATAATATTTCTATGCCTAACCTCCCTGCAGCCTTTTTATTACACCCATAAGTAATAACGCTGACACTTCTCCTTTCAATATTCTTTTTATATTATGAATGTGAGCACTTGATATTATTATGCTGAAAGCAGTATTTTCTGTTTGCAAAATAATTTACAGCAAGGATTTAAAGGTGAGAATCTGGAGAGGATGTGGAGAAAAGGGAACCCTATTACACTGTTGGTGGGAATGCAAACTAGTACAGCCACTATGGAAAACAGTGTGGAGGTTCCTTAAAAAGCTGCAAATAGACCTGCCATATG
>ML662447.1:3216688-3253322 GCA_007570785.1 Antilocapra americana | reverse complement strand
AAAAAAAAAAATAAAGGAAATAGTTTCTGACCTAAAAAATAAATAAATAAATAAATAAAAGTGAGAATCTTGTGCTTTGGCCCATGATTCTAAGGTCTGAAGAAATCTAGCAGTGAGATCATTGAGACTGAGTTAATGAGAGTCATACACACATATGTACATGAACACACATTGTCTGTGTGTAAGAAGTTGACTACACTAGCTTAATGAGAAAGGAGCAACATCAGGAAAATCACAATGAATTCATGGAGGGAAGTGTAGTCAGTCTTTAGGGCACTAATTGCAGAAGGTGATGTTTCTGTAGGCAAGGATGTCTTCATGGGCCTGTGATCTATACAGTCACGCAGAGCTATATGCTTAGAAAAATCCAGTGCTTGGTTTAATGTTCTGCTATTACTCTCTTGAAAACATTAAAAAATTATTAAGATCTACATCTAGCCTTGGACCTCCCACATCACATATGCGGTCCTGTCTTTAGGCTTAATAGCTTTAAAAACAGTTGCAGGGCCAGAGAGGACAATTTGTAATAGGCGTCATAAACTTGTGTGACTATCTTCACCGCTTTGAGATTGAATGAAATGGCGAATCAACAAGATTCCCTGGAGCTGTCTCTGTGGAGACGTAAGCAGACGGCAGCTGAAAACTCTGCAATTAGCCTTCCTTTCCCAGATTTCAAAACATGCAGTCAGCATTCTCATGCTGAGAACTTTCTTAAATTAAGAATTTTCGATACTTTTCCAGAAATATTCCTATCACCTCTCATTGCATTCATTTCCTGAATGGATGTCTGAAATATGATTTCTTTCTGGTAGGTGAAGCATGTTTCCTTGCCAATGTTGCTAAGGAAGACAGTAAAAGAAGACAGAACTAAGTCACCTGTGTATTTAGTCTAGTAATGGTGACACACCTACTACTGCGTTAGCAAATAGGGGTGTTTTGAACTTTGAAACTGAAACTCATAACTATACTGCTGACATCCTTTTGCAGAGCGAGATGGTTCTTATCAGCTGTTCACTTGCTTATGCAGAAAATAAATGAGTCTGTGCTTAATACAATTTCTCCTTGGACTGAGCTTGCACTGAAGTTTTAAAAATTAGATCTGGGGGGAAATCTGAGCACATATCATGGGTTTGCCTCTTGTTCTGCATTCTAGATGCCTTTCTCCTTATACTGCAAAGGGTTTCAGGGGCTTATTTATTGCAGATGCTTATATTTATATTATAGTATCTAGTTAATAAGAGCATCTTCTCTGTTCTAGCCTTTGCAATACACATTTCAGCCGGGACAAATGAAGAGAGCACTCATATTACTATGGACTGGGGAGCAGAGTTTCTGAGAACACACCTAAAACATTTAGCATGTTGGGGTTCCTGATCCTTTACTTCAGGAGAAACTAAAATAATATTTAGATTCAAATTCTTTTTTATGTAAAAGAATTTATGTTCAGCATGTACTCATTTATTCATTCTCCATTTACCTCTTATTCTTGGTTCTTGATTTAGAAATGAATATGAATTTGAAGCTTGCAGGTTTGTGCTGGACAAAGACTCTAATGTTGAGGCCATCAACAGTTGGAGCTAAAGAGATTTTAACATTCTCTAGCATGACCCTTTCAGAGAAAGAAAAGAATTTGTTTTTAAAGCTGTAGGTTTATTAGTGTCCACCTGAAATATACAACTTACTTTGAGGCTAGTTTCAAGGAAGGACGTCATCACATGTTACAGAATCTGCCTGCCAATGTAGGAGACATGGGTTCAATCCCTGGCCCTAGAGGACCTCACATGCCCTAAAGCAACTAAGCCTGTGCACCACAGCTATTGTGCGTGTGTTCTACAGCCCAGGACCCGCGACTGCTGAAGCCTGCGCTCTGCAGCAAGAGAGACACTACAATGAGAAGCCCACGCGCTACAATGAAGAGCACCCACTGCTTGCTACAACTAGAGAAAAGCCTGCACAGCAGTGAAGACACAACCCAGCCAAAAATAAATAAATAATTACATAAAATTATTCTTTTTAAAAGTACTATCAAGTTCCCTATAGCAGAGAGGAGCCAAACAGTTTTCACCTTTGCCATAAAATTTGAATTATTAAGATAGCAGGGATGTAGCATTTGCTTGCTGTTACTAGTATGTGAGTACCTAAGAGTCAGCACCTCTGAGTGTTAGAGTTGGGCTTTTTTGTTCAGAAGTCCTTAATGACACCCACACTGAGGAATCAGATTTCTGAAGAATTTTACCACAGAGCAGTTCTTTATCTTCCCATTTCTGCAAGACATTTCCATATTTATTATACATTTTTAAAAGTTTGCGATCAGAAAAGGCAACTTGGAAAAAGTGTCAACTACAGTTAATTTCAGGTGTAAGTTAACAGACATCTGAAATAAAAACTAGGGTTAATATTTTCTTCCTAATTTAGTGTTTTATAAATATAGGATATAATGCTGTTCCTATAATAAAGCAATTTATTTGAAAGTTTTATAGTCTCATTTTTATAGTCTTCCATTTTCCAAGGAACTATGGAAACATTTGAGAGCTGTCAGGTAAAAATCAACATTTCTATAGAAATATATGCTAAAAGTTTATTCTTCTCTTCAATAAAAGAACTTAGCAAAGTACTCGGATCTCTTTGATTTTCTTTGTCCCCTCTTTAGTTCTCTGTGACAAATTCCTAGGTCCAGGAGGAATATTTTGGTTTAATCTTTTTCCTAGAAAGGATGCTGCCTAGAGCAGGGGCTTCCAAAGATGACCAAGGTTATCCTGGAGAGTTGTAAAAAGTAAATACCCAGCCAAACAACAAAATTATGATATACATGACAATATGATTCCATTTATATAAAACTCTAGAAAATGTGGACTACTCCAAAGTGACAGAAAGCCAGTCAGTGGTTGCCTGGAGAGGGTGGAGGCAGGGAGAGGCGAGAGGAAGGGATTACAGCAAAGGGGCCTAAAGAAACTTCTTGAGTACCAGCTATGTTTTTGTCTTGATTATGGTGATAGTTTCGTGTATGTCCATACATCTAAAATTTCCAAATTGTACACTTTAAATATTGTGCAGTTTCGTAACATCAATCATACTTCAAAATATATGCAATTTTTTGGTGTCAGTTATACCACACACAAAAAAGCAAGTGCTCTACAGATTAAACATAAGAAAAACAAAACAACCCATAATCCCAGTGGTCAGAGACAAACACTCTTTTTTTTTTGGCTGTGCCACGTGCGACCTGGGATCTTAGTTCCCCAACCAGGGATTGAAAGCAGAGTCTTAACTACTGGATCACCAGGAAAGTCCCTGTAAACACTGTTAATGCAGGTTATGTACTTCTAGGACCTTTTCTATGAATATAATCACTGCTGGTGTATCCATCTATCTCTTTCAAGGATCTGTAATATTTTCCTGATCCACCTATATGTGTAGGATATATATGTATAAGTAAGTAAAATCACTCAGTTGTGTCTGACTCTTTGTGACCTCATGGACTATAGCCTACCAGCCTCCTCAGTCCATGGAATTTTCCAGGCAAGAGTACTGAAGTGGGTTGCCATTTCCTTCTCCAGGGGATCTTCCAAACCCAGGGATTGAACCTGGGTCTCCCACACTGCAGGCAGACGCTTTAACACTCTGAGCCACCAGGGACTCTTACATATATATATATAATTTGTATATATGGAGAGTGAAAAAGTTAGCTTAAAACTCAACATTCAGAAAATAAGATCATGGCATCTGGTCCCATCACTTCATGGCAAATAGATAGGGAAACAATGGAAACAGTGACAGACTTTATTTTGGGGGGCTTCAAAATCACTGCAGATGGTGACTGCAGGCATAAATTAAAAGATGCTTGCTCCTTGGAAGAAAAGCTATGATCAACCAAGATAGCATATTAAAAAGCAGAGACATTACTTTGCCAACAAAGGTACATCTAGTCAAAGCCATGGTTTTTTCAGTAGTCATGTATAGATATGACAGTTGGTCTATAAGGAAAGCTGAATGCCAAAGAATTGATGCTTTTGAACTGTGTTGTTGGAAAAGACTCTTGGGAGTCCCTTGGACTGCAAGGAGAGCAAACCAGTCAATCCTGAAGGAAATCAGTCCTGAATTATTCATTGGAAGGACTGATACTGAAGCTGAAACTTCAATACTTTGGCCACCTGATGCAAAGAACTGACTCACTGGAAAAGACCCTGATGCTGGCAAAGATTGAAGGTGGGATGAGAAGGGGATGACAGAGGATGAGATGGTTGGATGGCATCACTCACTGACTCAATGGACAGGAGTTTGAGTAAGTTCCGGGAGTTGGTGATGGACAGGGAAGCCCGGCGTGCTGCAGTCCAGGGGTTGTAAAGAGTCGAACATGACTGAGCCACTGAACTGACTGACTGATAAAATATCTATCTTTAAGGTTAATTTGCTGCTTTTAGGGAAAATGACCATTTTCGAGTGCTCTGCTGTCCTCTCCCTCAGAGAAGAGATTCGGTGTTTTTGAAAGTGAAAGTGTTAGTTGCTTCAGTCTGATCCAAGTCTTTGTGACTCCGTGAACTGTAGTTCACCTGGCTCCTCTGTCCATGGAATTCTGTAGGAATTCTACTGGAGTGGGTTGCCATTTCCTTCTCCAGGGTATTTCCCCAACCCAGAGATTGAACCCTGGTCTCCTGCATTGCCAGCAGATTCTTTACTGAGAGATTTGTCAGGAATGCCCAAATCTTCGCTTCCTCCCTTCGCTGCTATGTTTGAAGTGTTTGCCCATGAATGTCAGCCTGCCTGGGAACTGCCAGTCCCTCACCTCCATGTCTAGAATCTACTTCAGAACTTTGCACAACAGAAAAGTAACTGCTGTCTCAAAAGGTTGGCATCCTAAGACATGGCACTCTGAAGTTTTGAAAAGTGGTATTTATCTGATTGTGAACAATTTCTAGAGTGGAGTGCATCACTAGCCTTGGGTGTAGTTGCTGTGATTCACTCTATCCAGGCAATTTTGTCTGGTTCTGCTGGGATTGCAGTGTGATCCACGGTGCTCTTCAGCACCCCAGGGAAAAAAGCTTTCAATGGCACTGCAATCTTTTTTGACCCACAATGATTGCTTGTCTGCTCCTGTGGCTTCTAGTAGCTCTTTCCATCACTTGAATAAGAAGTTTCCTCTTCTGCTACTCCAAGCTGATATTCTTAATATATACATATATGTATGTATGTATGTATTTTGGTCATCCTGTACCTCTGCAACCAAGAGAGAAAGGAAAAAGAGAGCGAGATTGAGAAATAGAGAATTTTCAGTTGCTGTCTTCATTTCTTTTATTTCAGAACCCTTTAGTTATGGCCGGGCCCATCTGTCTGCACTCTCTGTTCTCTTTACTAAGGCTTTAGCTTTTAAAGTTCCCAGGAAAGGATTTGGGGACCCAAAAAGTCAATAGGACTCAAAGAATTGTCAACATACTTATACACAGAAGCTAACCAATCTCCATAAACCTCAAATAAGCATGGCTAACACTTGTCTATAAAGAATAGCTATTTCAACTGTTTGACAAAGCATAGATCTATGAGCCATTTTATTTGTCATCTTCACAGACACAGTGTTATTAAAGTCATTCACCTACTGGGAATATTTTCCAAAAAATTACTCCCCCATGGGAAATTATAAAAAATTTAGAACAGTACCTTTTAACTATTGAATATTAATGCGACCTTTTCTAACTACTAATAAAAGAATCAAATCCCTGTTTGTGAATATATTAAAAAGTTAGACCAGGCTGTTTCATATGCACCAGTAATTTTTTCACTGTGACATTCATTTTCACTTTAGAATTTAGACAGGGTTGTAATGGGACTGATAAAAGCAGAACTATACACTTTGAAATGTGTGTTAATTGTGCCCATTTTTGTCTTCATGACAATTGATTGCAACGTTTGCATTTGAAACGAATGTGTTCAGAGTCCTCAATTCCATGTGGGACATACACCATTATAGGGTATTACTCCCCATCAAAAGGTTCAGTTACACTGGTGATAAAATTAAGTTGATTACCTTGACTTAGTTATGATATGTGATATGTCACAACTTGGGTGTCCCGGTGAACAGATTGGAATTATATTGATTCTGTAAAGACTAGCAGTTTAGGAATCAGGAAACCTGGATTTTAGTCCCATGTCCATTTATAATAAGATTTGGCAGTTTTCAGTGGGCCTCATGTGTTTTGGGTGTGTGAATGTATATGAATGTGTGTATGAGTGTGTAGATTTGTGTGTATGTTTATAAAAATGGTACAAAGTAAGACATTTAGCATAGCTGAAATATTGGGTGTGTGATGAGTAATGGTAGAAGATAGAGGTTTACAAGGAGGTCAGACCATAAGGGACATCATGCTAAAGAAAATGAATTTTATTTTATAAGTGCTAGGGAAACATTAAAAAGTTGTTTTTTTTTTAATTTGAAATAATTTGAGAGTTGCAAAGATAGTACAAAGTCCCATATGCTATTTACCTAGCTTCCTCTAGTGTCAATGACTCATTTGTCAAAACCGAGAGGAGCCTGTTGCTGTTCGCCCTGTACTTCTCTGCGGCGGAGGTGCACGCCTGGCACAGGGAGGGGCGTGCGTGCCACGCGGGCTGGGACCTGGGCACGATGGCTGCTGGTGGCACTCACAGCAGCCGCAGTGCTGGTACTCTTGGCCCAGTGGGGCGCTGCTGACCGCCAGTGGGCCCGATTCCTGTGCCACCGCCCTTGGTGCTTCACCAGCTTTGAACAGATGGCCCAGCTGAGCTCCGTGGCCTGCGGCCTGACCGCCTCGCTGCTGTTTTCTGCTAAAACAAAGAAACAAAACTGAGAAATTTTCATTGGTACAATACTAATAACTAAATTATAGACTTCATTTAGATTTTTATCAGTTTCCCACTTTTTCTTCTAAGATCCAATCCAGAATACCACATTGCGCTGGATTGCCATGCCTCTTCAGTATTTTCTTACCTGTGATTGTTTTGAAGACTTTGTCTTTCCTGATCTTCCTACCTTCGCATGTCTGCAATGTGCTGATCAGGTGTTTCGTAGCTGTCCCTCAATTTAGGTTTGTTTGAAGTTTCCTGAGGATTAGATTGAGGTTATGCTTTTTTGGCAAGAATAGCGCAGAAGTTGCCCTTCTAGGTGCCTCATAGCAGATGGGCACTTGATGTTGATATGTTATCATTGGTGATTTCAGCATCATTCATTTGGCTAAGGTGAAGTATGCCAGGTTCATCCACTGTGAAATTATTTTTTTTCCTTTGTGATTATTAAATAGTTTGGGAGGACATTCTTTGACATAGTGCAAATGTCCTCCTTACTTTTCTGCCCACTAATTTGGGCATTTATCCACGGAGCTATTATTATTGTAGTGTTTGAGTGGTGGTTTTCTATTTCCATTATTCCTGCTGCACTTGTTAGTAGGAATCTCCTGTAAAGAAGAGCCTTGGCATTATTTTGAGGAATGATTACCATGATGTTAATATGTGGGTGATAGATTGGAAAGAAGAAAGACTGGAGGCAGAGAGACTACAAGTTAGGAGACTGTTAAAATAATTTAGGAAAGTTGACAAGAGCATGAACTGAGGCAAGTGCAGTGCAAGTAGGTAATTAATATGAGACCTATTTCAGAGGCAGACTATTGTCTGAACATGACGACTTGTTAGATGTGAGCAAGGAAGGCAGGCAGGCATTAAGTATGGTTTCTCTTTTGGAGATAAAGAATATTGGAGGAATAGGTGATTTCAGAAGAAAAGAGCCCAGGTATATTTAAGTATGGACATTCAGAGTGGAGGAACCTTTATGAAACATCCACAGAGGGTTGTGTAGTAAGTTGGTGATACAGAAGGCTGGAATTTAGAAGAGAGGTCTGGCACAGAAATAGAGAGCTGAAAGTCATCAGTAGGTTGCTGGGAGTTAGAATCCACGGAAATGCACGACATTGTCTAGGAAAAGAATGTGGAAACAGAAAAACCTTAGCAGGCTAAGGATCACCAATGTAGAGACGGGAAGAAGGAAAGGAGCGCACACAGAATGAAATTGGGCACCTAGAACAGTAGGAGGAAAAGTAACATAGTGGGAAAAGGCAGGCCAAGTGAGGAAAAGTCTCATGGAGGAAGGAATGCTTTGCTACCATCTGGGTTACAGAGAAGTCAAGTAAGAAGAAGACTGAAACGACATGGCAGCTCTGAGTGCATTTCCTCAGAGCAGTTTCAGCACAATGGTGAGAGATTATTATTACATACTCTGCCCTTTTCATACTCATAAGTTATGACTGTAAGTATATTTATTTTTTATTCTTTAGCATGGGCCATTCCCCTTATTTTTGAGTGCTTTTTTTTCGGGGAGGGGACAGGCTCACTGTTCAGCTTGCAGGATCTTTATTCCCTTACCAGGGATCGAACCCCAGGCCCTGGTAGTAAAAGCACCAATTCCTAACCACTAGACTGCCAAGAAATTCCCTCTCTGAGTGCTTTACATTAACACACACACACACACACACACACACACACACGTGCGCGCACACACACACACATCATTATCTGGTGGCATTCTAGATAATTCATCATTCCACTGAATGACTGTGCTTCACTTGACTGGCACAGAATTACCCACAAGCATTTCATTATTGTATCTCAATTCAGTGTGTTTGGACTGAGTATTTGGCCAAGGTCTCAGTGTACTCAGTGGATGGGTCAATTTGCTTTGCTTGGTCAGGCTCCTGAGTGCCCCCCTGTCCCCAGCCTTATAAATGTGTCATCATCAGCTGAACAGAGAGCAAGGTGAAAGGAGAAAGGATGGTTCAGCTCAAATCTATCCCCACGAGGGAAAAAGCAATTCAAAACATATGCCCTGCTCACAGAGGAGCAAAAGCATTATCTTAGTATAACATTACTTCAACATAGAGGTCAAATTTTCCTCAGTAAACTCAATTACTTCCTTTATTCTCCCTGGAAAGAAAAATATTTGCCTCTGGAACAGCTTTCGAGCATGAGAAATTAACCCTGGAATATGAATCATTTAAGCTAAAAGTACAAGATATTCTGGAAGCTGAATTTGGCCTTGTAGCTATTTATTAAGATTTGTAAGAAACTTCTTTTGATTGTAAAAACAATGTAATAATGTAACAAAGTTAAAAAGCAGAAAAGAGAACCACTGTTAATCTTATTAGCATAGTTACTATCCTTTTTGAGTATTTCTATATTTCCTCTATATGCACTCATATTTTTGCATAATTACAGTCATACAGATTATATATAGTTTTATCACTGGATTTTTTTGGTTGACTCAAGCATTGTTCTGAGTTGCTAAGTAGCCTTTGTAATTATTCTTTTTGAACGATTGCATAATGTTCCATGGAATATATAGGCCATAAGTTAATTAAACATTCCTCTATAGGACACTTAGTCTTTTTCTAATTTATCACTATCATAAGTAAGGCTGTATTGAAAAATATTGTATGTGTGACTTTATCCCTATATTTGTACTGTGTTGTAGGTTATATTTTCAAAAGTGAGATTACTGAGTCACAGAGGATAAACATTTAAACTTCATATTTATTTCCATATTGCCTTTTAAAAGAGCTTACTGATTATGACATCACCAATTAAAGTTTGCTAAGTGGGTTGATGTAGTTGTTCAGTTGTTCAGTTGTATCTGACTCTTTGCAACCCCATGGACCACAGCACACCAGGTTCCCCTGTCTTTCACTATCTCCCAGAATTTACTCAAACTCCATTGAGTCGTTGATGCCATCCAACCATCTCATCCTCTGTTGCCCACTTCTTCTCCTGCCCTCAGACTTTCCCAGAATCAGATCTTTTCCAATGAGTTTGCTCTTCCCATCATGTGGCCAAAGTATTGGAGCTTCAGCTCCAGCCTGAGTTCTTCCAGTGAATATTCAGGTTTGATTTCCCTTAGGATTGACTGGTTTGACCTCCCTACAGTCCAAAGGACTCCCAAGAGCCTTCTCCAGCACCACAGTTCGAAAGCATCAATTCTTTGGTGCTTAACCTTCTTTAAGGTCCAACTCTCACATCCATACATGACTACTGGAAAAACCATAGCTTTGATTATATGTATGGTCCAAAAGGCTAGAGCAGGGTCAGGTAGAATGACTCTCCCATGTGGAAAGAGGTTGAAGGGCACTGAAAGTTCCATCTAGGGATTTGCTGACAGGAAAACTTAGTGAAGCTAAAATTCTGCTATGAGCTTCAAGTCAGAGGTGGAATTTTAAGTAGGAGGAATAAAAGGAAATAGGAAATTAAAAAAAAAGGAAAAGGTCAAAAATCTGATGGACACTTAAAAGATTGAAGAAGCAGTGGGGCAGAAAAAGCCAAAAGGGTGAGGCGGGCAGGGTTAAGTACAAGGTTTGAAGCCTGTATTGGTGTGTATGTGTCAACTCACAGGAAGTGTTTCAGACACACACAAGGACACTGGACTCAGCAATAATTAAAAGTCAATTTTTACTGTCTAATGGATACTTTAAGTTTCATTTCATCTTCATTACAGCGTGAACTTCCGCCACATGATGTGAAGAACTGACTAATTGGAAGAGATCCTGATGCTGGGTAAGATTGAAGGCAGGAGGAGAAGGGGATGACGGAGGATGAGATGGTTGGATGGCATCACTGACTCGATGGACATGAGTTTGGATGGGAGTTGGTGGTGGACAGGGAAGCCTGGCATGCTGCAGTCCATGGGGCTGCAAAGCATCAGATGCAACTGAACTCAACTGACTGAACAGCATGAACAGGTGCTATGACTGCTCCCATTTTCAGGTGACAGTGGCTAGGCTGAGAGGTGAGCTGGTCAGTGACTGTCCTAAGAGGCACAGTGATCAGCTGTCAGGTGATCCTGTGCTTTTCCTTCGCCCCACCATGCTGTCCACTCTGCTGACGTTTCAAATTTTGTAAACACACTCTGGGTATTAATATACCTCATTCTTCTTTCAATTTATATTTCTTTGGTTTCAAGTCATGCTCAATATTTGAATAAGACACTTGTAATATAAGAATTGGGAAGAGGGATTACTTCATACAGTAATAGCAATAATATTTATTTAACCATTTGATATCCCCACTGCTAGAAGGACATCAGCATTGTTTTATTTCACTTAAAAAAATTTTTTTTTGGCTGCATGCTGTGGCACATAGGACCTCAGTTCACTGACCAGTTCACCTTAGATCACTGACCCTCTGACCCCTGCATTGGAAGGTGGAGTCTTAATCACTGGTTCACCAGGGAGTTCGCTTATTTCACTTTTGTGGTACTCAGCAACTGTTGTTGAATTGTCAAGGTTTTCATAAAAAGGTAGAAGAAAGTTTTTGAACAGTTGTCTTTACATGGTAAGAAAATGAATAATTATTTACATCCTACACTTTTGCCTTTTCTAAATGATATAAAATTGCTGGTTTCTTTGAAATTAATAAAAAATTGTAAACAGAAGAATTGGAAAGAGAACAGAAGGGTCACTGACATATCTGAAAAAAGTAGCCACAAAGGAGGTAAATTGATATTGAGTCAGCACAAAACCAAGTGATGGCATTCGACTTTCAGATTCAGGAATGTTTGCCTAACACCAAAGTTTCCTAGATCAAGGATCCCCAACCTCTGGGGTCTAATGCCTGATGATCTGAGGTGGAGCTGATGTAATAATAATAGAAATAAAGTACACAATACATGTAATGCACTTGAATCATCCCGAAACCACCCCCTACCTTCTCATTCCATGGAAAAATTATCTTCCATGAAACTTGGTCCCTGGTGCCCAAAAAGGTTGGGGACTACTGTCCTAGATTATGGCTATGATTTATCATAAATGTTTCATATTTAGAAATGAAAAGGAACACATTTAAGGCTTATTATTCCAGTGTCCTGGCCACATTGTGCATGGGATTATATTGTGCATAGATAAGAAAACATTGTCTTTGGAGTACAGTGAACTGAGGATGAAACCAGGATCTTCTACAAGAAGGCTGTGGATGTCTTGAGCAGAAATGTGGCCAAAATTCAGTCTCTATACACTGGTGCTGGATTAAATCCCATAGAGCTTCGGGTGAAGTAGAAAGAAATGTCTTTATTGATTGGCTTGCCAGGCAAAGGGTTCCACAGTGAGCTAACGCCCTCAAGACTGCCTTGCCCCACAGAGGGTACTGAAGAGCAGGGTGTGATCAGCTCACTGACATTCTACTGATTGGCTGATGGTGAGGTAATTGGGAGTCAGCATCGTTAGCTTTCCAGTTCCAACTAGCCTGGGGTCTATGTGCTAGTGAGCCGCATATCCTTAACTTCTTTCACCTGGTGGGGGTTTTGGTATCTGTAAAATAGCTCAAAGGACATGGCTCAGAATATTATCTATAGCCCTTGCATGCCTGTGTGCTAAGTCATGTCTGACTTTGCGACCCTGTGCACAGTAGCCCTCCAGACTCCTCTGTCCATGGGATTCTCCAGGCAAGAATACTGCAGTGGGCTGCCAGTAGCCCACCTCTGGGGATCTTCCCAACCCAGGAATCGAACCTGTGATTCTCACATCTCCTACACTGGCAGGCAGGTTCTTTACCAGTAGCGCCACGTGGGAAGCCCAGAGGACATGTTGCCTCCCTGTCAGGAAGTCAAACCCTGGCTTCCCGGGTGACAGGTGGGGATACTTATCACTATACAAATGAGGACAGCATAGTCCTTGAGGGAGAAGTAAAGGCCCTTAACTTTGTTTAATGGCTAAAGTATTGTTATTTTGTCCTGCTTGACTGTTTTTTCATTTTCTCACTTCTCTGATTAAATTTATTTGACTAAAGTTTTCTACAGACAAAAGGCAGATGGAGGACATGGGTGGGGGCTTATTCTGGGAAGGCCTCGTAGGGTCCTGCTTGGTTACACAAGTTTTCATCTTAGTTCTGTTTTTTCAACAGAAGTCCTGAGGAAGATGCTTGAGGAAGTGGCGTGGATAGTCTTTGGTTTTGAAATGACACATGAATCTGTTTTTATTTCTGCTGATAACTTTCCTTTATGAAACTATGATGTTTAACACAGAAAAGACTTCCAGGGACTTCCCTGGTGGTCCAGCAGTTAAGACTCTGCCTTCCAATGCAGGGGGCACGGGTTCAACCCCTGGTCAGGGAACTAAAGTCCCACATGCTGTGGGGTGAGGCCCAAATATTTTTTTTTTAATTTTTTTATTTATTATTTTTTTTAATTGTTTATTTTTTAAAAAAGGACTTTCAATTCAGCTTCCAAATTTGAAGAGCTTGGACTCTGTCACTCCTATCTTTACAATAAGAAAAACTGGACAACCTGAAAACCAGTGACTTTTCTTGGCTGTATTATGGAAATGAGGATGCAGGGGAAGCCACCATCCTGAAACCTTGGGTAGAGAACGAGTTCATTAAAGAGAACAAGCACTGGGGCTTCCCTGGTGGTCCAGTGGTTGAGAACCCACTTGCCAGTGCAGGGGATATGGGTTCAATCCCTGCTCTGGGAAGTTCTCACGTGCCACAAGGCAACTAAGCCCCTGAACCACAACTACTGAAGCCCATGTGCCTAGAGCCTGCACTCTGCAATAAGGGAAGCTATGGCAATGAGGATCCCGCAACTAGAGAGTAGGCCCCGCTCTCCACAACTAGAGAAAGCCCTCTCACATCAGTGAAGACCCAGCACAGCCAATATATAAACAAGTAAGTTAAAAAGAATTTTTTTTAGAGATGCCTTATAAAAAAAGAGAACACTGAAAATTAATACAGAAAATGAAAATTGGAATAAGTTTTTTTTTTTTTAATCAATGGGGTTCAGGACCACCTGGGCATATCTGGAGGGGTTACAGTGTCTCCTAGGAGAGAAAGCCACCTAAAGGAGGAAGGGATCACGCAGAAGTTTTGAACCAAACAGAGCCAAGAGGATGTGGTTGGGAGGACTTACTAGTGTTTATTATTCCAGTCTGTGCCCAAGTCTTTAATCCTAGGGTTTTATAGAAGACATTGGAGTCCCTTGGAGAACAAGTATGCTGTACATACTCTGACAAGGCTTTTTCTACAGGACACTTGGGCATGAGCCACACAGCTCTGACACTCCTGAAACAGCATAAGACAAGGGGAGAGGAACCACTGTGCACTGTTGATATCTTGGGGGTTCAGGAGTTCAGCTGCAGTGGGAGAAGGGACATCTGGCAGTAGACAGAGGGACAACAGCAGCACTCAGATGAGCAGACATGTTCATAGATACCCCTGAGACATACCTGGGGACTCCAAGAAACACTTCAGTTACCCAGTAGGGGCATGACCCACTGAAAAATGAGTTATTTCTGTTAATGTCATACTAGTAGCTCCCACAGGCTGTGAAGGGCTGGGCAAAGTTGCATTACCTGCAAGGATAGTTTTGTGTCATCTCTCATTCTGGACATTTCTTCAAGTAGCCCTTTTGTTGGCTGGCAGAAACATCCGGAAAAGAGATGAGAAGCATTTCTCATCTAAGAAAATGCTTAGGAAGCAATATTATGTAGTATAGTTTTCTTGGTTTTGTTTCTCTGCTTGATTTTATTGTAGAAAATATGAATTTCATTAATATCTCCTTGAAATGGATAATGTGGGCCAGCCTATTGGTTCAGTTCTTTGTGCCATCTAGGTTTTATCCTCCTTCAATAATATAATTTAAAATTAGTTGAACTCTAAAGGACCCAGGTTTCTCGGCTTTTTATCTCACACTTTACAGGTTTCCCCTAAGAACACTGTATTTGCTTCTCAGGACTTTGGTTGTGTGCTTTATTTCCTCTATGGAAAGACCCGGCAAAGTTTAAATTACAGTTAATTGATAGAGGCCAAGGAGGAAGATTGAAAAATTTAATTAGTTTCCCTGCAAAGTAATGTGTATTAATCTGACTTTCCACACTAGAGACTAACATAACTTAAGTGCATACCAAGTGTTCTGTTTAAATATACAGGGTCTGAGTCATTCTCCCAGCTTATTTTCTGTCTAGACAGAGGAGAGAGTCAAATCCCTTTTAAATTATAAAATTGTTCTGTGATTAGATATCATGGCTGTCTCCTGAGGCACTCACAGGACCTCATAAATAGTTAACACCTGTTAACGCTTGCTTATGTATTAGGAATGGGGAAGACCTGTTGGTGTCCCATGTTGCATGCTGTAAGCCTGCCTTGGCTTCCAGCTGCGGTGTAGTGGGAGCTTTCAACACAGACCGCCTCCCTTCTCACATGCTCTTGGAACTCAGCTCTCTGCCTTACCATCTTTCTCCAAGTGCCAGGGGCTTGCTCAGCCTGTGTGTTTGGGCCTGGAAGTGTGAGACAGGAGTCGGTGCCCCCATAGTAACCAACATCCCCTGGGGGCAGGAATTGATGGATAAATACTCCAACCCAACCTTAGACCCAAGTTTCCTTTCTGTGTATCTTCCCCAGCAGGACTGAGCAGTAACCACCAGCTCAGTCAAGCACTTTTTATTGGGTTTTCGTCCTCCCCTCTCTCGCCAACTTCTCTGGCCACTCTGAAATGAACTACCTGAGCCCTCACCCTTGTCTCAGTTCCTGCTTTTGGAGAAGCCAAACTAAGAGGTGGTTAGTTTGGAGGGTAACATAGGCTGATCTTGAACATACATTTGACTAGAACTTGCCTGTCAGATGAATATCTTTGAGAGCCTCCTGTGTGTTAGGCAAGGATTTTTGGTGTTGAACAAAGCAAACAGAACATCTGCCCTCATGAACCTTCCATATTCCTCTTTTAAACGTCACAACAACCATGTGAGTTAGATGTTATTTTTGCCCCATTTCATATTTAACTAATATGGTTGAGGATTCTCAGCTCTTTGGGGATATGAACATGTTTAATTTTTCTAAAAAATTCTAGATTTTCTCTGTTGTTCCCAGATTTCTTCCCAGTTTTATAAATCTTCAGCCAATTTTTCTGATTAATGATCCTATTCAAATTTTATGACTCACAGTGCTCTTTTTTTAATTGAGGGACCGTTGATTTACAATGTTGTGTTCATTTCTGCTTTATAGCAAAATGATTCAGTTACACATATATGTATATGTGTGTGTGTGTGTGTATATATTCTTTTTAGAATTCTTTTCCGTTTTGGTTTATCACAGGATATTGACTACAGTTCCCTGTGCTGCGCAGTAGGACCTTGTTGATTACTCACTCTCTTGTAGGCTACACCTTCAGCATCCTAATCAATTCTTAAGTGCCCATTCCTGTGCCTTTTTTCTATGCTTTGGAGGGCTTAAAAACATCCACTTGGAGACTCGAGTGAGGCGTCCCTGGGGGGGCGCGGTTTTCGGTCTTGGCAAAACAACTCAGATGAAACTGTTGGAGGAGGTCACGTGTTTGCTGGCTGACTCCGGAGCTCCACGGGGCAACCCGAGGCTCTGACCCTGTCCCCTGTCTTTGGGATGGGAGTTCCGCTGGCTTTTCCAGAGCTGGAAGCTGCCTCACACCTAGTCTTGGGAGAGTAGGTGTTGTTGAGATCATCTGGACAGTATATTTGGCTGAATCCAGTGAAGTCCTCTACAAAAACTTAGAAGATTTCGGCAGGTAGGAATGGAGAGCTACTCGTCTCGTGACCACCCAGGGCCAGCCTCGTGAGTATGTCCCCTTTCTTACTAAACCTGCCACCTACCATTCTAAAGGTGGTTTGCCTCTTTCTTCAGTCTGTCCCTGCCCTCCGTGTCCAGAGAGCCAGTTTCGAATTTCAACCCCCACCCCCCACTCCCCCCGCGAAGCTCCCCAGGCTGGAAACTAACAACTGGGGAGGCAGCTAGGAAACTGAAGATTGGATCTTGGGAGACACCCGGGGGGAACTCCTGACTAGACCATTGACTTCTCTCTGGAGAAGGGTGACCTGTACATTAGATGCTTGGGCACCTGGTGAGTTCAAGGACACCCGGAAAACGCTGGCTGGTCTAACGCGCGTGTTTGAGGAACTGTGCAGAGAGCCCAGAGGCATGGGAGAGAAACACTGGGCTGCGCGGTGGACTAGACTCTGTCGTCCAACTAGAGGTTGAGCTCAAATCAGTAAATTGGAAGGAGAACCGAGGTTGGAGAGGATGTGCAGGTATCCACTGCTCTGCTAGTCTGGGGCTGGCGGATAAATGTGGAGTGCAGGATAAATACTGGAGTCCTTAGTCTGCAAAGCCAGGAGGGCATAAGCACTGCTGGTCAAGTTCTGGGAGATTTGGATAAAGCCTCTTTCTTTGGTCTCCCATTGCCCTCCAGGTATGCGGACCAGTCTCAGATTTCAGCCAAGGAAATCCTGGGGTTACGAAGCAACAGATACAGAGATATAGTTGAACAAAAGGGATTCTAAAGCCTCTGGTCCAGGGAGAATCTCTTGGAGTGAAGTTTTCTTCTGAGGAGTTTCTGATATTCATATCAAACATAATGTATATGTCATTTGTGCCTTTGCTACTGGGAAAAGGGAGCTGGAGAGGAGAGAGGGCAGATACAATCATCTTCTTCTCATTTATAATCAGCTTAAAATGACATGCTCTTTTAGGGAGGAATGGCAGATAGTCCTGTTTATTCTACTTTGCTTGGATTGAAATGGAAAATATCCCAAATCAGCTATGTTAGGCAGTGGTTGCCTGGAGAGCTGTGTTGAGAAGGAATCTGAGGCCACATGCAGGTGTAACAGGGTCATTAATTGGTGTAAAATTAATTATCAAAGACATGGATATAGGGAGGGAGAAAAGCTACACTTTTGAAATGTGTTTGCCATTCTTGGTATGGTTTCATGTTAACAAGTTGCACTTACTAGATGAGGCAACCTGAAAGTCTTCCAGAATTTTAACTTACTGGGTGTTACTATTAAGGTCCAGGGCTGCAAACTATAGGAAATTAAGCAGAAAATAAAATGTACTGTAGCATAGTAGATGTTTATTGACTCTCCAGGAAGGCTGGAGAACCTAGCTCATAAAATTGGCAGCAACCAAGATAATCTGCGGGCTTGCCTATGGCTCAGCGGTAAATCCACCTGCAGTGCAAGAGACATGGGTTTGATCCCTGGATCAGGAAGATCCCCTGGAGAAGGGCATGGCAACCCACTCTGGTGTTCTTGCCAGGAAAATCCCATGGACAGAGGAGACTGATGGGCTTCAGTCCATAGGATAGCAAAGAGTTGGACACGACTGAAGTGACTGAGCATGTACACAAGATAACCTGGGCTATAGGTAGGCAACCTTGGTATTCCTGGATACTTATCACTGCTTCCAAAACCACCACTGCTCCAGGACCTTCCCTGCAACACTTATGGGCTTTTAAAACAGTTTTTGAAACTTTTTACAAAAAAATTTTAATGTTTCATTTAAAACAGTATAATGAAGCTCCATGCGTTCATTCCCAGATTCCTTGATTATTACAATTCTGTCAGTCCTGTTTAATCTATCCCCCATTTAAAAATATTTTTTTGCTGGAATATTTTGAAGCAATTCTAGACATCATAATAAGTCACTTGTAAACATTTTATAGTTTTCACTCTCCACTTAAAAAAAACTTACAACACAATTACGCTAATTCAGGGTGCTATCTATAACTAAATTTTTGTTGGACTTAGTCTTTAATCAATCCTTTATTACTTTGTCAAGTTTCGTCATTTCATGCTTATACCTTTGTAGCCCAGGAGTTAGACTGTCCCTTGGTCATTCACTATGGGAATGGCCAACCATCTTGGAATTAACAGTATGCTCAAATAAGAAGGATATATCTAGTCTGGGCAGAAAAAATGGTAGATAAGGCATAGTTGAGTTTGGAACATGGTCACAAACGTCATTTAAGTAGCCACTTGTCAAAATTGCCATTTATGTTTTCCAATTGCCTTTGACTTATAGCCTAGCATTCTTCTGTAATTTCAGAAATATAATTTGATAGTCACTGAGTTTTTATTTAAAATGATATGGTTTTCACCTGGTTGGAAGGCTATTTTCTTCCTGGGAGGGTTATTAGCAATTGTGTATGTAAATCTATGCGTGCTTTCTTTTGATACATTCTCTTGGGAAAAATTACACCAAGAAATTATTAATGTACATGAAAACAACAGTTAAAATTCCCAGAGGATAATTGAGGCATTGAATATATTTACATATTTTAAGTCATCCAGCCAATATCACTTGAGGGTGACAGGGTTGAGGGAAGAATGTTAAAATAATAATTTTCTCTGTTTTGACCAATGAATGTGAAAAAGAATTAAGGTTATGGACTATAGAGTTTCCAGAAGTAAGATGGAGACAACTGCAGGCTCTTGGCTTTATCTGGTAGGATCCTTAGTGCAAATTTCTGAGGTTTCCTTATAGGATGCATAGTAGGATGCATAATTCTTCTTTATCTCCTTGTTTTGAATCACATATTTGCCGTCATTTGCACTTCCTTTGTCTTTCATTATTTTTTATCTTCATCATCACTAGGGATCATGAGTGCTAATCACAATCTAATTTCTACTTTCAGCCATCACTGGGAACTACAATTATTGAAATAAATTCAGTAAATACCTACTGATCGGTATTGATATATCCATTATGGAGATAGATGGAGAGCCTAGCAAGGTTTTGCATCCTCAGGAGGATCAGGGAAGATGAGATGCAAACCCATAAATAAAGGTATCAGAAAGGAGCTAAAGTAAAAAGCTTTTAGAGTTTAGAGAGGGAAAAGATTATGATTATTTTTGCCTGGAGAGGTCAGGGAAGGCTTTCTGGAGTATGTGGCATTTGAATTGGGCTTTAAATACTGGCTTAAAGCCTTTTAATGTGGAAGAGGCACATTCAGAAAGCATGGGCAGGCTGTAGGAATTGCCCAGCTTAAAGGTGTGTGCGCAAGTGCGTGCGCATGTGCGAGTGTGTGTGTAAAGGAAACAATGTTAATCAAACAGTCCCAGTTGGATTCTCACTGAAAAGAAGACATTTCAGAGTTTATTAGTAAAGTCCATAAGAGAAAAGGGTTTCCGAGGTACTTCAGTGGTAAAGAATTCACCTGCCAATGCAGGAGACGCAGGAGACTTGGGTTTGATTCCTAGATCGGGAAAGATCCCCTGGAGGAGGAAATGGCAACCTACTCTAATATTCTTGCTCGGAAAATTCCATGGACAGAAGAGCTTGGCAGGGTGTGACCTTCCATAGTGTCACAAAGAGCTGGATACAACTGAGCATGCACACATAAGAGAGAAATCATTCAAAGTTGTTAATAAAATCTGTACAGAGAAATGCCATGATCACATAAGCTCTTCCTATTTGGCAGCGTCCTAGTGGGGTGCACACCTCCACCAGGCCCAGCTCTGTGGAACAGCCGGGGACACAAAGCCTGCTTGGGGAGGTGCCCTGGTGACCGGTGTTCCCGGCTGTACCAGCAGACCTAATGCATGCTTCTTGGGGTCTTACATATGTCACCTCCTCATTGTGACTCCTGCTCTTTCACTGGTAGTGTAGCCTCAGTGAGCCCTGGTACTGACCTGAATCTCAGAGATACAGTTTTAGGTGAAGTAGAAAATAATAGCTTTATTGCTTTGCCAGGCAGAGGAGGGACACAGTGGGATAATGACCTCAAAACTGTTCGAGCCTGGAAGTGCTCTTGAGGAGTTGTGTAGTAATGGTTCAAAGAGGAGGGTGTGATCAGCTCATGGACATGGACATTCTTCTGATTGGCTGGTGGTGAGGTCAGTGGGCGTCAGCTTCATCAACCTTCTCGTTTCTACTGGTCTGGGGTCTCTGTGCTAGGGAGCAGCATGCAATTAACTTCTTTCACCTGGTGGGGGTTTCAGGCTCTGCAAATCAGCTCAGAAGTACTATCTCTCTATCCCTTGAGGGGAAACCAGGATCCTTCCTCAAGGCTACACTATTGTTTTTTGACCGAATCCTGCCTGTCTCAGCACCCCCCTCCCTTCCCTGATTCACAACTCTGTGAACCAGCCCTTTGGAGCTCAGGGACAGTCACATAGACCGAATGAAGCCTATTTCTTGCCAAAAAGAAACTCGGGATAGAAAGACTTTTGTGCCCAGGAGCCCCACATTGTCCTGTTTGGTTTCGGTAGGGCTGGGCACCAATCCAGAACTGAGGGAGAGAGCTTTGCAGTTGAGTCTTGCTTGTGGTTTTATGCTAAAATCAGCAGAAGCTAGGTCAGGAACTCAGACTATGAATACCTTTCTGTCGTGGTCTGTAGGTGGGTTGGAAAAGAATTTCCAGACGTGTGGCAAAGTGAGAGGAGAATTAAAGTTTATTAGAGTGGGAGATGCTGTTAGAACAACGGGTTGGCTCAAGGGAGAGCCGACCTTGAACGTGGGTCCTTGGTCTGTTTTTAAAGCTAGGGGACAAGGAGCAGGGCAGGGGTCTTGCTGATTGGATGAGGTAGGTATACCCGGTGGGAGAAGAGTAAGGTAAATACCTTTTTCTTATATGAGGTAGAAGGGGAGACAGGACTTACATCTCAGGAGGGTTCAAAAATTCCACAGCTGTTACAACATGGCAGAAAGGGTGATAAGGGTCTGGGTTTTTTTCCGTTCCTGCATTCCAAGACACTTCTCGTTCACCTTGTTCTTTTGTCCTTGGGGCATCACAAGGACATCTTTTGTCCTGGGTGTGAATATGGGCTCCAGCGCTTAGAATCTGCGAGATTTCTGGCAAGTTGCTTAGTCTCTGTTTCAGTGTTGTCTCATCTGTAACATGGTGGGAGCCATACTATTTTCTCACTGTGTGTTAACAGTATAAAGGGTTGAACAGGCTTGCTGACTTTCGCTCTCGCTGGTGCAACAGAGTGTAGGGAAGAGCCTTGGAGGGGGAAGGGACACCGGATGGACCTGTGGATGGTCTTGCATGTCAGGCCAAGAAGCTGAGGCAGGAGCCATCCTTGCTGCAACAAGGGCTGGGCCTGGGTGAGCGTCTGTATTTCTGAGCTTGAGATTATTTCCAGCAGACTGGGAGTGAAGCTAATCCCTTTCTAGGTGCCTCAGGAGAACTGGGTCCCTCTTCCGTGGTTTCTAAGGTTACTGGAAGAGGGCTGTGGACACAGTGTCCTGCATAAGCCTGTCATACAACGAAATGGCATGTGATTGCATCAAAGGAGTGGCCGGTGGGGGCATATATATGACTCCTACAGACTCATCGTGTGCCAGAAAGTGCCCCTTCTAAGGCAGGTCACACAAGAGTGCCAGGGATTATAGGATACAAATACTTGTCTGGGGAGATAGGCATGTCAAGCTTAAAAGCCCAAGACCATGGTTAAAGGAGTAAGAAGTGAAAATTCAGGTTGACTATAAATCTTTGAGCCGCTTTGTGCATCGTGAAGGTATTGCCTTAGTCAACGCAAAAGGCTTACACTGCTGCTCTGAACAAGTTTTGCAGAGCAGAAAATGTAAAACAGTAAGATTACCTCAGAGAAAATCAGTGCCCTGGAGCCCGCAGGGCTGCCCATCAACTGCAGCTCACTGGCCAGAATGAGCTTGGACAGGATGAATTAGCCCAGGATGAATTAAGCTCCTGCAGTTCCGGCAGGCTGAGTCTGAATGTGCTGGGAGGGAGCCAGCCCAGGGTTCAGTGGAAGGACTGGGAAGGGAGTGAAAGCCTGGGAAAGCATTTGAGGTGAGCCATTGGTGAACATATATTCAAGGGCAGGAGAAAGGTCCCCATCAGTTCTGTCCTGGGTGAGCACAAGGCTCCCAGCCCCCCAGTCTCTTGCCCAGGAACCTCTCATTGAGTAGATAACCCCCTCTCAAGAGGTCTTTATCCAGAGTTGACTCAAAACCATTGAGGGAATGTCAGCTCCTGAATATAACAAGAGACCACATTGTCCAGTGGTTGCTATTTTGTTTTTTTCTAGGAGAATAACAAAATTTAGAAAAATTGATGAAGGCTACTGCATATTTTGCCTCCTTGTGAGGGTGGCACTAAGTAATGGTATCTGTCCAGCCATCTTAGCCTAAGAAGCTTTTGTCTAATCCAACCCTCTTATTACAGAAGAAAGACAAATGTTCAGAGACAGGGAATAGTTGACCTGCAGGTTCTCAGCTCAACCTGTAAGTGGCAGAGGTGAGAGAGGGACCCAGCTTCTCCCAGGTTTCGATTTTAGTATCTAGTACACTTACCACAGCAATGTGCTGTGATTCTCTAAGTTGTTTACATATTGGAATTGCCTTCATATTCTCTTCCCTTTATCTGTTTAGATAAGCACCAAAGATTATGGGTCTCATTCTGTACAAGCTGGCTGGCATCACTTGGAATATTGATATCACAGAAGGGAAATGGAAGTAGCTAGCAGCTCTGTTTTAAGTTCTTGATGTTTCCAAATGTCTCCAGTAATGAGCATTTGAAGAGAAGAGCTTACAGTAGGGCACAGAGTATCTTTCCTTCTATCAGGAAGATGCCAACAGCCCACAGCATCTTTCTTAGGGTTCTTGACATTTTCTAGAGAACCTTGCAAATTATTAGCAGTGTCTTGGACAAATGAAGGATCTTAAACATCTTGTAGTACCGTGTTTCACCAAATGCATTACACTCATCAGTAGTTTGTGAGATGATTTTTAGTATAAAGATCAGACCTTTTATTAGTAGGTATAAATAGGTATTTAATGTGTGTAATAAATCTATAATGCAAGATAATTAGTACAACAAATCTATAACATTTTCTTGCTTAGAGTGGAGGTAATTATAAAAGGAAGTTGATTTAAAGAAAAATGTTAAATAACGGTATAAGTTGAAGTGCTACTCAAATTTGGCAAAACTTGGAACACATTACACATCTACATATACCTCTATAATTTGGGAAATATTTACTGTGGCCTTATATAACATGTATAACTTAAACAGTTGTAACAGTCTGCAAAACTTGAAAGCACAACAAATGGAACCCACAGTTAATTTGTAATTATAATTGAGATTTTTATTCTCACAAATGGGGGAGAACTTCATCTAGGCCCTTTCACAAATAGTGACTATGATCCAGTGGTTTGCCCAAGTGGATTTGGGATTCCTTTCTCAGTCCCAGTGTGGTACCCTGCTGCGGCCCTCATCCCATTGGCTTCCCCTGAAGGGTCTCCTTTGGTGATTGATTAGGGTTTGCAGGAGGGGAGAGGGGCTTCCTCTTGTCCTCCAGTGTTTCTATGCCAGGGTTATCTTTCCACTGCTTAGTCAGCCCTGCCTGGCACAGGTGGCATCACTCCAGCCTGTGATGCAGGTAGTCTGTTCTGCCCACCTACACTTCTTAGGTGTACAGCAGTTTCTCCTCCCACTCCATGAGTGTACACACACACACACACACCCGCCCTTACCTCCAGTGAGTGTTCACACGCAGACCTCAGAGGCAGTTTCTTTGCTTTTCTGAAAGGACCTTGGAGCGTTATGGATGTTTTCTAAGTTGGTTCATTCAGCTGGACCGAGGTGGGTCTGGGGTTGTCTTTGCCCCTTCTATCCAGCTGCACCTTTCTGCTAACTTTCCTCTCTTGTTCTCATGTCTTGTGGGTACCAGATGCATCTGTGGGGGTTGCTGCTGAGCTGGACTCTCTAATCACACCACTGCAGCCTCCCTAATGGGTGGGGTGAAGGCACAGGGGCTCCATTCACAATCTCCACACATTTCCTCTCTATCCATCCCTTTCCTCCTTACCTTAGAGCTCTTCTTTCTTCTCCCTGGCTCCCTAGGTGACATCCAGCCTCATGGCAATTAACAATAAACAGGACAGAAGTGGTGCCTGCCCTCACTGAGCTTACATTCCACTGAAGCTAGAGATTCAAAAGACCAGAGAATTGACAAGTAATATAAAATAATGCAAATCATGATGAAGTTTTGTAAAAGGGAGGAGGCTGAGAGTGATGCTGCTGTGACTATCTTATGCTTCAAATTTTGCTCATTCTTCAGACTATGATAGAGTCTTAAAAGTGGAATTGTCAGGAAAAAGATGATCATTTTCCAGCTTCTGGATACATATGTTCAAGGTTTCCTAAGTGGAGATTATAATTCACAGAAGTTTAGGATTTTTGGGTGTGTGTGTCCCTAATATTTTGAGCTAGGAATTAAAGAAGGAAATAGTAATTAAAAAAAAAAAAACAGTTGTGGGATTTCCCTGGTTAAGAATCTGACTGCCAATGCAGGGGTTATGGGTTTGAACCCTGGCCTGGGAAGGCTCCACATGCCGTAGGGCAACTAAACCTGCGGGCTGCAACTGCTGAGCCCGCGTGCTGCAACTACTGAAGATCGTGCGCCCTAAAGCCTGTGCTGGGCAAACAAGAGAAGACACTGCGGTAAGCCCACACACTGTAACAAGAGTGGCCCCCACTTGCTGCAACTAGAAAAAGCCCTGGCACAGCAACAGAGAGCCAGCATAGTCAGAAATAAACAAATACAAAAACAGTTATGGGACTTCCCTGATAGACTAGTGGTTAAGTCTCTGTGCTGCAAATGGAAGGGGTGCACTAAGATCTTACATGCCATGTGGCCCGGCCAAAAGAGTGAAAAAAAAAACCAAACAGTTTTGCATCAGTCAAGGTTCAATAAGGAGACAGTAGCCACATAGTCATTTAAGTAAGGAAATTTTAATGTAAAGAATTAACTTTACATTAATTCATTAATGTAAATTATATACATTAATTTATATCAGTGTCTTACCTACTAAGGAGTAAGAGCCATAAAAAAAACGTGAATGACAGACAAAAGGGAAGAATCACCATCTCTAGAGCTGTGACAGAGAGCTAAGGAATAAATGAATCTTGAAGAGATTCCTCCATTAGGGCAGAAGTCTAAATCTCATTAGAGAGGGTGTGGCTGTGTCCACAGGTGGTGAAATTTTCTGTGGTATTACACCTGAGGGACTCACTGGCCACCTAACCTCCAGGGTACCAGGGGAAGTTGTCCCCAGAGATGTGCCTTGTGCAGAACTTGTCAGGGACCTACTTGTGTTGCTGAGACTTTTGGGGGCAGAAGGGAGTGTAGTGTGAGCGCCTATAGTGCCTCTAGCCAGTGGCTGCCCTAAAGGAGCAAACAGTGGGGATGAAACCAGAACCAGGATGAGAAGGCCATTCCTCCTCCAGGGTACCCCCAGTACCCTTCAGCAACAAAGTTTTACATTGTGCCAGTTGATAGGGAGACAGTGTCCCAGCATCCTAGGAGCCAACAGAGGGTGGATTTGGAACTGAGAGGCAAATACATCAATTCCTGTTCTTCTTTGGTTGAAGATCATTTCTGGGACATTAATTCACCAGTGCATTTGACCACATCCTGTACAAGCCAGTCATATTTTTGTAGCTAGAGAAAGCCCTCAATTAATTGACCTCTGATAAGAAGTACTCAGTTTGTACTGAACAGTAGATGCCCTGGGGATATGGATATAGCACCCAAAGCATCTGCAGTGGATGCTCATCACTCACAGTGTGTGTATATATATATGTATTAAGGTGTTTTTTTTGATGTGGACTATTTTTAAAGGCTTTATTAAATATTGCTTCTGTTTTATGTTTTGGTTTTTTGGCTGTGAGCCATGTGGCAATCTTAGCTCCCCACCCAGGGATCAAACCCACACCCCACTGTATTGGAAGGGGAAGTTTTAACCATTGGACTACCAGGGAAACCCCAGCACACACAATGTATATTTGCTCATCTATTTTCTGTATTGTCTGCATCCTCACTCTAGAATGTAGGCTCTATGAGGGCAGGAATTTTGTCTGATTTATAGATTGCAGCCAGAACAATGTGGGATGCATAGTATAGGCTCAATTCACTTTTGGTGAATTAATGAATTTCCTGTGAATCTTAGGGAGAGGATGTGAGTATCAGTGGCATCAGTGTGCCTGGAGTATTAGTTTCTGGGCTTCAGAGGTCTCCTTCCCTGTTCTTGAGCTGGTAAACAGACACATCCAGAGCAATCTACACCTTCCTGTTCCAAATGACTGAGTGCACACCAGCTTTAAGGGGGTCAGGCAGAGCACCAGTTGCTAATACTTCCGGACAACCAACACGAAGCTTGAGATTGCTCATTTTTCAAGGGTAGTTGCAAACCGTGGCAGCTACACTAGCCCAGGCTCACTGGGCGTATTTCACTGCAAGTGGGAGATGCCTGTGATTGTTGCTGACAAGGGGAGGCAAACCCAGTGCAGACAGCCTTCCTCAAGGGAATTAACCCCATCTTCTCTCATCAAAATATTCTTATCTCCTCAGCTGTGAATGTTCAGGAATCCTTACCCATTAACTCCTTAAGGCACCATCAACATTGTGCTATGGTTGCAGTGTCAGAGGAATGTTTGCACTCCAGGTGTTTCATTTACTGTTTTGAGAGAAGTTCGATATTTCAGGATAATTTATTTTACTTTGGAATGAAAGTCTCAAAATTTATCAATTTTGTCTAACATCAAGTCATCTTGGACTGTAATATAAAAGGTCACATTTTAATCTTACCTTATACTTTTATACATCAAGAATTTTTTTATTTTATTT
This sequence comes from Antilocapra americana, assembly GCA_007570785.1. Taxonomy (NCBI): domain Eukaryota; kingdom Metazoa; phylum Chordata; class Mammalia; order Artiodactyla; family Antilocapridae; genus Antilocapra; species Antilocapra americana. The sequence goes on along the minus strand of ML662447.1, from coordinate 3,225,930 downwards.
TATAGGATTCAGGGGCAGACCCAGAGTCAGGATCTGGACTTTGGCATCTAACTAGAGGTCCAGGTAACTCAGGTGGAGACAAGTACAGATTCCAAATTAAGCTGGTGATAGATTTAGAGAACAGCATAGAATTTATCCCTGAGCCTGCAGTTGGGGCTTTTAAAATGATTGAGGGTATGAATGCATGATTCAAAACTAATCTCAGGAACCAATACAAAGCTCAGAAGCTTTATCAATGCTAGCTAGATCAATGGGGTTTGAGATGAAATATTATAAATCAAGTGTGAGCAGGTGTTAATCCAAATCCTGCCTCCAGCTTGGAAGGTTTTATGTGAGGTGAGAGAGTCTCAGGGAAGAAGTCACTGGAAGAAAAAGACACTTTTTTTTTTTTTTTTCCCCAGGGAGGGCAGTGTCTCAGACTTAGGACCCTGGAATTCAGGAATCAAGTCTGTCAGAGAATATCTCCTTGTCTGCACTGCGGTTCTGAAGGGTTTTCACTTCCCCTTCTTCAATTTTAGATACCAGGGCATATGGGAACATAGAAACATGATGTTTTCAGGGTTTGGCTAAGGACTGAACCTCTCAGTGTGATGTTTTGGGAAAGCAGCTGGTCAAGTGGGACGGCTTACTGGTTGCGAGGCTGTGAGGCCATCCAAATGTCCACATGTGCCCACCAGGCAGAGTGCTCTGGAAATAAAGAATGATGGCTCCTCGGCCTAGCAGATCCTCTGCAGTCTAGTGGGCAGGTCAGGTGCGTGTTGGTCAAGTGGGCCAGTCTCAGGGACTGGAGTTTTTCCCCAAGAAGCTTATCCTGGGATGCTGAAGGTGAAAAACGCCTCCCAGAAGAAGCGCTTTTCCAAGTGTTTATTAAAGGAGCATCTGGCTTTCATCCTCAAGGAGGCACAATTTGTCAGTTCATCTTCCAGATTCTACTTCTCTCCCATTCTCTCTCTCTCCCCTTTATATTTTCTGGATACATTTATTGCAAGACTGCTATCCCTTTTTTTAATTTTCACCTTGAAATGATGGGGAAAAGTATTAATTTTGGAAAACTTCAGACTACCTAAAACCCAGAGTGTGCTCCACAAAAGTGAAACAAAGAAACCAGAGAATCCAAAACATGCTCACAGTGTAACAGCTGGTAAAAGATCAGGCTTATACACAGAGGGAAGATAACCAAATACTTACGGTTGGCTCCTGCTGGAAGTGGTACCCGGGGCGCTGCACTGGGCTCTGCAGTCACAAAGCAGACACCGCCACTGCCTCGTTCCCGGGGGATTTTGGAAAGCATCTGTTTACTCAACGGTTTCTTTCATCCAGGACTACCCACTTAATTCATATATTAGAAATGCCACTGGGCTCCTGGGTACCAAAAGAATCACATGATTAAGAGGTGTTGGGCTCTATCAGAAGGAACACAGGCTTTGGAATGAGGTCTGGGTTGTTCAGTAGTTGGTTCTGTAATTTTGTTGACGTATGACCCTGGGTTGGTCTTTGCATCAGTTTCTTCTGCTATAAGATTAGAATAAATATATCTGATTTGTAGAGGAGATTTTAGAAGATCTGTGTATCCATAGCTTCTAAATATATGTATATCTCCTAAAATATTTACAACTGGCTTAAGATACAAGGTGTCACCATAGTGGATCACGTAGGACAGAGGTTAATCTGCACACTCATTCTCCAGTTGCAGACAGACCCTCAGTAGTCCCAGTAGGCATCTTACATATCAGCTACCTATTGCCATGTAACAAACCACTCAAAAGTTAGTGACTTAAAACATAGGATTCTACAACCTGGACAAGGCTCAGTGGGGCAGCTCATTGCTGCTCCAGGTGGTAGGTGCTGGGGTCACTCACATGGCTATAGATGCTCAAAGCTTGGCTGGGCAGAGACACAATTGCTTTACTTACACATCTGGTGCCTCTGTTGTGCTGACCAGGACACCTTGGGGCTGGCTGGGTACCTTTCCATGGGGTCTCTCCAGCAGGGTGGCCCACCTTAGCTGGTGGCTGAGAACTCCAGGCGAGCAAAAGAGAAAGCTTCCAGGCTGTTTAGGGCCTAGGCCTGGAGCTGGCATGGCATCTCTCATGCTGCATTCTGCTGGATCAAGAAAGATCTCCCTCTAGCCCAGATTCAAGGGCAAAGGATACGCACTCCATGTCTTGATGGGAGGAAAAGCCAGAATTCATAGCTATCATTTAGCTATGACAATCATGGTATAAAATTAATCACTTTTCCCAGCTCTATCTTGACCACCGGCAGTGCATGTTGGCAAATCCTAAATTAGGAAGATATAATTGCTGCCACCTGCCAGAACAGAAACAGGTGCTATTAACAGCCCCAGAAATATGTCTGGGGTTCTGGGAGCGAGGTGGGGGAGCAAATCTTCTCTCCCTGAGCTGTTTTCCAAAGTGGCACCTTTGCAAACATTTTGAATGTAGTATATTGACATAATGTTTGTTATAGCTGTGATGAAATGAAGCCGGAGGAAACCATTTAACAGCAGCACCTTGAGATGTATAGATAATGCACTGCAAAGGTAAACGCTGTATGTACTTTCCTTCCTTATAAACAAGGCAGACCCCTTTCCCTGCCCCCAGCTCCTAGATAAATATGGACTTCCTTAATACTAGGACCTGCCATGCCTCTCACAGGACCAGAGCACCATGGAAGCTGCTGTTATGAGGTCATGTGTGCGCATGCATGTACGTGTGTATAAATGAGTGTATATAAGCATGTGAGTGTGTGCATAAGCATGTAAAGATGAGTGTGTGAGTTGTGTGTCCATGTGGATGTGTACATGGATATGAGAGTGTGCATGAATGCAAATGTGTGCATGGGTATGGGGACTGAGAGCATGGGAGTGGGAGTAAACCCAGAACTGGGCAAAGAAAGCGAGCACATGGAATCCTGAGTCAAAGCGATGTAATGAGGACCTGCCAGCCACTTGGAATATTGCCTGGCTCCAAGGCCTGCAGCTCCTGCTGCTCATTGCTGATGGTGACACATTGGAGTCTTTTTAAGTGATCAAAAATAAATGATATGATTCCTGCCAGCCCCAGGATTGGCCGAGTCTGGAGAGTCTGGGGCCAGCACTGGAGGGAAGGGAAAACACTGAAGGTGCAGGGGGCGAGGATGTTTAGGGTTTGAGCAGGAGGGTTCCATGAAGCAGGCGCTGGGTTCCAGAGCCTACCCTGCTCCCACTCTATCCTCTTCATCCTGGCAGTGGGCATCCTTGAAGAGGGGAACATAGTGCACTGTGAACTGGCTTTTTTTTTTTTTTTTTTTGGTGCTTTTGAGCGCAGTTCCCACCAGTCTCTGGAGACCCTATTGTGTTCATCCCAGGCTCAGACACATACTTCTGTTTCCTAACCACTGAACGTCCATCGATAGAGAAGCTAGAAGGAGTAAAGGGATAAGAATCTTTATGTACCAGTTTTCTTTCTTTCTTTCTCCCCCTACAAAATTTCAATATCAAGATGAGATTTTGTCTTTGTAGCTTGGAAAAATAATTTTCCCTCATCTTGGTTACACTTTTAAATTCCAAATATTTCTGTTTTTTTTTTTTTAAGTTTAGGATGATTGATGGGTTTTTGTGAAAGAAATAATAACAAAAAATTACTCACACAGCACTTTCATATGCATATCTTACTGTGGTACAGGGGTATTTGAGAGGTAATTTCATGAATGATTTGTTAGTTAATAATTATTAACATTGATTTGAATATGTACTTTGTGCCAAGCACTGTTCTAAATATCAATACTATATACATGCTGTTCTAACTTGCAGAAGAGAAAAACATGGCCCAGAGATAGCAGGCGACTCTTCATGGTCACACTGACTGTAAGTAGTGCGTCAAGTTTCAATCCCAGGCTTTCTGTCACCATGAGCACCCAAGGTCTGGGTCAGTAGACTCTACTGTGTCAGTTAAGAGTGTGATCCAAGTACTCAGGTGTCACTGGTCAGAGAAAAAATAAATCAAAATTTATTTTTATAGTGACATTCATCTTCCATTGGCTCTTGCCTCTGACTCTCTTTTAAGTCCTATCTTTTTCAGCCTCAACTACTTTGATTATTCCAGGGAACACCTCTGGTGCTTTCTTGTATCCATGAATTAGCTCTAGTTGTTATTCTCTTGCGGGGACAGCAGAAATTAAAATCACTCACTTCCATTGCATATCCTAATGACTTAGGTTTAAGTTTAAACATTAACATAGAGGGAAAACTACCATTGTCAAAGTTTCCGCTGCAGCCATTTCCTTATTTGAGTTCCAAATCACCCTATTAGATGGTGGCAGAGATGTTATTATCTCACCCCTGCCCACCCCCCTCTCCCCCACTATTTTATAAATGGGAACCTGCAACTCAGTGAGGTTATTTGTCTGGAAAACCATAGTTGGTAAAGAGTGGCATTAGGTTGAACAGAGCTATTTGTTGTTGTTGTTTAGTTACTAAATTGTGTCTGACTTTTTGTGACTCAGATGGACTGTAGCCCACTAGACCCCCTGTCCATGGGATTTCCTAGGCAAGAATATTTGAATAGGTTGCCATTTCCTTCTCCAGGGGATCTTCCTGACAGAGATTGAACCCACATCTCCTGCACTGGCAGGCGGATTCTTTACCACTGATGGGGGAAGCCCCAACAGAGCTATGTTTGATCCCAAATAACCACATATTATTAATCCTTGGAAGCTCTCCCTTATGAATCCCTGGAAGTTCTCACGTATACTTGTCACTATGGGTGCCCATTAGCTTTGACACTTATTTTTGTGACAAAACATGTTATCTCTATGGTAGAAAGAACTAACCCATCGAAACTAAGAAGCACTGTTCTGACTAACTTTTGATTCAAAGAGAAAATAAAATCAGTATGACAGAGTACTTACAAATGGATAGAAAAGAGAACAAAATATGTGGGATACAGCTAAAGATATGCAGAGAGGAAAACACATTGTCCTTAGATACTTTTATAACTTAAAGATTAAAAAATAAATGATTTAAGTTTTCAGGAAACTAGAAAATGATAGCAGAATAAGCTAGAAGAAAATGAGGTCTAATATTTAGGAAATAGAGTAGAAAAATAATAGGCGTTATTAAAACTAAAAAAACAAAACAGGAAGTTCCTTGTGTGTTGGGGGGGGGGGGGGAAGAGGAGGAGAGGGAGAGATGATATTAGAAAGTGGCTATGACCAAAGCATAGAAAAATATTTCTAGAAGAGAATGTTACATACAGTGTTATAGAAATATGTTAAAAATGTATATAAAATGGATAATTTTCTGTGAAAACATGCATTACTAGTTTTAATTGAAGAAGAAACAGAAAACTGGAAGGAATCAATAATACAGGATAAATTGGAAACTTTAAAATCATCATTTAAAAAGGCACCAGGCTCAGATGGGTTTACCCTTGAAATATATTTGTTGGTATATATATATATATATATATATATATATATATATATATATATGTATGTATGTATAGTTAACAGGACTCTTCTAGGTATTAGGAGTTTTCTTTTTAGTTTATAAAGCTGGTGCGAGCTAATGACAACAGCTTAAAAAAAATAACACAAGGGAGAAAACTGTAAGTCAGTTTCACTTATGACTATATTAATAGATATAAAACTTCCAAATAGAGTGCTAAATTATAAACCAGTTCTAGCAACACATTAAAAGAATAATATATCAAAAATAAGCACAGGGAACTATTAATATATTCAACAGCCTGTGATAAACCATAATGAAAAAAATATAAAAAAAGAACATCTATATGTGTATAACTGAGTCGCTTTGCTGTACAGCAGAGTCTGGCACAACATTGTAAATCAACTATACTTATAAAAAACTGAGATTTTTTTTTTCTGTCAGTACAAGGAAGTTTAAATATTAAGAAATCTGTTAACATAATTCATTATACCAACAAACTATGACCATGTTCTTAATTCCTAGAAAGCCATTTGATAAAATTTTGAACAGCTAATTCTAAAAAAACCGAAAAATGTAAAACCAAAATCAAACCCCAAAGACCTAGCATAGGACATAGACTATTTACTAGAAACTAAGGATAATCGCTATATGTGGTGAAATACCCAAGTCATTGTCCTTAGAATCATTCCCAGGACATGCTTGCCTGCTGTCTTCTCTGGCCAGACACATTGCTTTCCATGTATTTTACATGCCAGTGACTCACAAGTGGAACTTTTTCAGTTTGAGCCTCTTTCTTTAGAGCAGATTGATAACTGCCTACTCTGAATATTCAGTCGAATGCCTTGTTGTTGTTCAGTCACTAAGCATGTCTGACTCTTTGTGACCCCATGGACTGCAATGTGCCAAGCGTCCCTGTCCTTCACTATCTCCCAGAGTTTGCTCAAACTTATGTCCATTGAATTCGTGGTGCCAACCAACTATCTCATCCTTTGTCTCCCCCTTCTCCTCCTTGAATGCCTTTCAAGGTTTCTATGGCCACGCTGGAGCTCTGGATCCCTGCTCCTCCTCTAAGTTGATCCTCCCCTGCTGTTTTCTCATCTCAGTAAATGGCACCACTTTGACCAGAGCCCTCTTTGTCCCTCACCTTTTAATTTCATCTGTTAGCAAATTCTGTTTTTTTCTACTTTAAAAATGTATCTTAAAGCCATCTCCCCTGGAGATGAGGGGACTGGTGGGGAGATAATTAACTTAGAACACCCATATTTGCATTTTACAACTTGTTACATGCATAGCTTTTGTAATTTGAGATCTAATAAAGTGAAAGGTAAAAGAAGAGAAAAAAAATCACTTTGACATTGAATCATGAAAAGTGCTTCTCATTGCCTTTTGAAGGCACATTTCTGAGAAAGCTTTCTGACTGGAATAATAAATTGTGCATGAAAAACATAGAAACTGAGAAGAGGGCAAGGTCACCATTGAAATGGAAAACTAAGTGACTCATGGCTTGAAAACTCTCAGAATCACTGGCATTCCCCTGATCGTTGAGTGGAACAAATAACTCCCCAAACAAAATATAAGCCAAGATTTCTTTGAGAATGCCGCAAGTGCAGTTCTTTCCTTTCTCCCTTTCCTCCTTTTCCATCCCCCTTCTCTCTCTCTCTCTCATAATTGGAGAAAATTTGTATCAGCCTATCAGGTAAGTGGTTTTCAAAAATGTAACAATGTTTTCAATATTATGAATATGATTGTACTATTATATGCTATAAAGTTTTGTAACAATTGGTTCGTTAGTGTATAGGCTAGACAACCATGCAGTAGTTGTATTGCTGCCGCTTATCATTGCTTCTAATTGCTGTTATCAATGCGTGAATCTTTATACCTGCAAATAAATGTGTTTCTTTTTCACATTATCTTTTAATTTTTTTTTTATTAAACATTTTTTTTTATTAGTTTTGCCAAACAATGACATGATATCACCATGGGTTTACATATGCTCCCCCTCCAGAACCCCGCTCCCTCCTCCCTCCCCCCGGGAAATCTCATTGCACCAGTCCCAAGCATCAATCCTGGGCCAGCTATTGCTTAGACATATGATAATTAACACGTTTCAATGCCATTCTCCCATATCATCCCACCCTTTCCCTCATCCACAGATGCCCCGAGTCTGTTCTATACATCTGCGTTCCTTTTGCTGTCTTGCATGCTGGGTTCTCGTTACCGTCTTTCTAAATTCCATATATATGCGTTAATATACTGTATTGTTGTTTTTGCTTCTGGCTTACTTCACTCTGGATAATGGGCTCCAGTTTCGTCCATCTGAGTAGAACTGATTCAAATGAATTTTTCCTTAATGCTGAGTAATATTCCATTGTGTATATGTACCACAGCTTTCTTATCCATTCATCAGTTGATGGGCATCTAGGTTGGTTCCATGTCCTGGCTATTGTAAACAATGCAGCGATGAACATTGGGGTACACGTGTCTCTTTCAATTCTGGTTTCCTCGGTATATATGCCCAACAGTGGGATTCCTGGGTCATATGGCAGGACTATTTGCAGTTTTTTAAGGAACCTCCACACTGTTTTCCATAGAGGCTGTACTAGTTTGCAATCCCACCAACAGTGTAAGAGAGTTCCCTTTTCGCCACATCCTCTCCAGCATTTATTACTTGTGGATTTTTGGATTGCAGCCATTCTGAGTGGTGTAAAGTGATATCTCATTGTGGTTTTGATTTGCATTTCTCTGATAATGAGTGATGTTGAGCATCTTTTCATGTGTTTGTTAGCCATTTTTATGTCGTCTTTGGAGAAACGTCTGTTCAATTCTTTGGCCCACTTTTTGATTGGGTTGTTTATTTTCCTAGAATGGAGCTGCAGGAGTTGCTTGTATATTTTTGAGATTAATTGTTTGTCCGTTGCTTCATTGGCTATTATTTTCTCCCATTCTGAAGGCTGTCTTTTCACCTTGCTTATAGTTTCCTTTGCAGTGCAGAAGCTTTTAATTTTAATTAGGTCCCATTTGTTTATTCGTGCTTTTATTTCCAATATTCTGGGAGGTGGGTCATGTAGGATCCTGCTTTGGTTGATGTCAGAGAGTGTTTTGCCTATGTTATCCTCTAGGAGTTTTATAGTTTCTGCTCTTATGCTTAGATCTTTGATCCATTTTGAATTTATCTTTGTGTATGGTGTTAGAAAGTGTTCTAGTTTCATTCTTTTACAAGTGGCTATGCAGTTTTCCCAGCACCACTTGTTAAAGAGGTTGTCTTTTCTCCATTGTATATTCTTGCCTCCTTTGTCAAAGATAAGGTGTCCATAGATGCGTGGATTTATCTCTGGGCTATCTATTTTGTTCCATTGATCTATATTTGTCTTTGTGCCAGTACCATACTGTCTTAATGACTGTGGATTTGTAGTATAGCTTAAAGTCAGGTAGGTTGATTCCTCCAGTTCCATTCTTCTTTCTCAAGATTGCTTTGGCTATACGAGGTTTTTTGTATTTCCATACAAATTGTGAAATTATTTGTTCTAATTCTCTAAAAAAGACCTCTGGTAGCTTGATAGGAATTGCATTGAATCTATAGATTGCTTTGGGTAGTATACTCATTTTCACTATATTGATTCTTCCAATCCACGAACACGGCACATTTCTCCATCTGTTTGTGTCCTCTTTGATTTCTTTCATCAGTGTTTTATAGTTTTCTATATACAAGTCTTTTGTTTCTTTAGGTAGAAGTACTCCTAAGTATTTTATTCTTTTTGATTCGATGGTGAATGGAATTGTTTCCATAATTTCTTTTTCTGTTTTTTCATTG
>ML662447.1:3191151-3211688 GCA_007570785.1 Antilocapra americana | reverse complement strand
CCTATTCCTCCGCCATCTTAGTCCCTCTCATCTTTTAATTTTTGATGTCTAGTGTCAGTGATATGTATAACATCCGTAGTTTGTGTCATATAAGACAGCATTTGTGTAGGTACTGACAGATGATTCTTCCTGTAAATGGTGGTATAGGCTTATGACGTCCATAAATATGGTATAGTCCTGTAAATGTATCCTACATATGATTTTCCGTTTTCTTTTCTCTAGCTTACTTTATTGCAAGAGTACAGTATACAATACACATAAATTACAATATGGCTTCCAGTCAAAAGACAAAGTTATTCATGGATTTTTTACTGCATGGGGTGTTGGCGACCCTAACCCTTGCATTGTTCAAAGGTCAACTGTATTGAAAACGAATTTGGATTGGGTTTGATGTCCTAGTGCTCTCAGGTTTTCTGATTTGAATATCCCTCTCTTTTTCTCTCTCATTTTTAACAGCAAGATTTTTGTTGTTTTCATTTTCTCTTTTGACTGTGTCACAGCCACATGGCTTGTGCGATCTTAGTTTCCTAACCAGGGATTGAATCCAGTCCCTCAGCAGAGAGAGCGTGCAGAGTCCTAATCATTGTACCACCAAGGAATTCCCTGCAGAGATTCTTTTCTTTACTGGTTTCTCATAAGTGCTCAAACCTGCCAGATCTAGTGGTGCTAGTACATTCTCCCTAAGCCCACCCCCTTCTATCATCTTCTGCTTTTTTTTCTCTACAGTCTGTACACTAAGGATCAGGACTGGTGATTTCTGCTTGATAGCAGTGTAATTTCTGCATCTAATGACTCCTATTTTTGAAAGCTGCATGATGTTTTTACCCCAGGAAAATTTCTGTTTGAAATTTCCATAAAGCAGAGCCCCCTAGGCCTGAGACCTGAGGACCAAGCAGGCACTCAGCCTAAAGAATACCATGTTGCCTTCACAAAGAGTTTCCACAACACTGGGCTTCCAGGTGGGCAGGTTAAGAGCCTGAATAAGATTTATCTTGCAGGGAAGTCAGCATGAATAATTGAAGACACCTGTCTTGCTAAACCCCCTGGTAGCACGGGAAAACTCAAAATAGCTATAGTCTTACATGAGGCTCCTCTTACACACGCTACTCATGGTCCCTGGAGACCCACACTGGCAGAAATGCCATTCAGCAATCTTAAATGTGGGGAAAAAGCTACCAGTGGGCTTGCAAATGGGACCGTAGCAGAATTTCATTCACCATTTACTTTAGCAAGACATTTCTCAGCTTCCACAGGTTACAGCAAAACCTGAACTGTAATAGTTTTTGTGTTTTCTCTCTCTAACCAAAAAGTCAGTAGTTGTTATAATTGCTTGAAAATGTGAAGTTGCTTCTTAATAGGTATCAACAGGCATTTCAGGGATTCCCAAGGATTGTGGCAGTATCCATCTGACTTTGAGCTAATCTCATATTCCTATTTTCTAGAATAGCCTCACAAAGTCTGGGGACGTGAGATGTCTTACCCAAAATCATGTGGGCAAGGAATGGCAAAGGAGGTATATTAGTTCAGGGCCACTTAGGAGATGGAAGCCAAATTGCAATTTGAAAAAGGAAGTTTCCTATAAAGAATTATTTATTGAAGTTTTAGTAAGGGGGATAGCAAAGAACTCTAAAATAACTCTCGGGCTCTGGGAGAGTATCCAGAGAAGGACTAACTAGGGACTCAGACCTCACTGGAGAGGATGTGGCTATGACCCACTAAACGGGAGAGAATCTCACCAGCACTGGTCTATCATTGACTCGAGCTATGGGCTATGGGCTGAGGCTGATAAACTGGAAATACCCATAGTAGGGAGCCAACAGCCCTAGACTGACAGGAAACTACCTGCTGGGATGCTGATGAAATTTTCTGGGAAGCTACCTATAGAGGGGTGCTGCTGAACTCACTACAAGGAAACCAGCTGGGCTTCCATGGAACTCCTTGGGAATCCATTTGCTGGGGAGGAATGCAGCTGAAATCTCCTTTAAAACTTCTTGGAAGCTAGCTGGAACACCCTAGAAGGTCACTGGGATTCATCTCAGAGCTTCCACTTATATTTGCTAGGGGAGAGCTTCATTTGGTGTCATTCAGTCCAGCCCCACACTGCAAGAGCAAGAAGCAACCAGCAGGAAAGGATGCTCTTATCCCAGTGTTCCTACAGCACTCTCTACTGTCAAAGGTTATTATCATGCTGTAGGTGGAGGAGATAACTCCAGCATCTCAGGTAGGGCAGTGATTTGTAGCTGAGAGACAGTAAATGGTAGGCTGCGTAGGGGACATCCAGGGCTTCCCAGGTGACTCAGTGGTAAAGAATTCACCTGCCAGTGCAGGAGATAGAAATCCCATGGACAGAGGAGGCTGGCGAGCTACAGTCCATGGAGGTTGCAGAGAGTCAGGCATAACTGAGTGACTGAGCATTATAGGGGACATTTAGACTTAGTTCTTTTACCTTCTAGTGAGCTCACCCTTTTACTATGTTATGTGACTTATGTGTGTGTGTGTATTAGTCATTCAGTCGTGTCTAACTCTTTGTGACCCCATGGACTGTAGCTCTTCAGGCTCCTCTGTCCATGGGATTTCTCAGGCAAGAATACTGGAGTGGATAGCCATTCCCTTCTCCAGGGGATCTTCCTGACCCAGGGATTGAACCTGGGTCTTCTGCATTGCAGGCAGATTCTTTACCATCTGAACCACCAGGGAAGCCCCTTATGTGGCATATCCTTTTAAAAAATAATTTTATTTATTTTTTTATTTTTGGCTGTGTTTGGTCTTGCTGCTTGGGCTTTTCTCTAGATGTAGCGAGAGGGGAATACTCTCCAGTTGAGGTATGTGCGCTTCTCTTATGTTGAGGAACACTGGCTCTAGGGCTTGTGGTAGGTGCAGCTTCCAGGTTCTAGAGCACAGGCTCAGTACTTGTGGCACATGGGTTTAGTTGCTCCACGGCATGTGGGATATTCCTGGATCAGGGATGGAAGCCATGTCTCCTGCATTGGCATGCAGATTCTTTATCACTGAGCACCAGGGAAGCCCAGCATGCCCTTAATGATGATTGTTCTTTTCTTCTATTTAATTATACACCAAGAGACAGCAATCATGATAGAGTATTGGTATATATATTGATAGACAAAAAGGGATCTAGAACTTACTCTAGATTTTATTATGTTATCTGATCTGAATACTTAGGTCAGTGATCAAAATTTAACACCAGAGGGAATTCCCTTGGTGGTCCCGTGGTTAGGACTCCACATTTTCACTGCCAAGGGCATAGGTTTAATCCCTGTTCCGGGAATTGACCAAAAGCCGTGTGGCATGGAAAAAAAAAAAAAACCACCAGACACTTGGGCTCAGTTCTGCACTGCCAAAGAAATGCTAGGAGGATTGAGACAATTAAATAGGAAATTCAGCCCCCATTTTTTCCTCCAACATCACAGTCAAAGCAAAGTGAAGGATCTGGGGGAGAATATCTAGGGAATTTGTCAAGTAGAGAACCTTACTGTCCAAAAGACTGTCACTAGCCACACGTGGCCTTTGACCACTTGATACATGGCTGATGCAATCAAGAAGCTAAATTTCTAATTCAATTAATGAATTAAAATTTTCAGAATGATATTCAATTCAGTTATTGAAAAACTTTTTATGTATGTCTATAACAACGGTAAAGGGTCTGTCTGCAATGCAGGAGACCCGGGTTCGATCCCTGGGTTGGGAAGATCCCCTGGAGAAGGAAATGGCAGCCCACTCCAGTATTCTTGCCTGGAAAATCCCATGGACAGCAGGTCCTGGTAGGCTACCGTCCATGGGGTTGCAAAGAGTCGGACAGGACTGAGCGACTTCACTTTCACTTTCACTTTCACTTTCACTTTATAACAACTTTAAGGAACACGTGGGAGGCTTTATGGGCTAGGCCTGAAGGGGGCGAGCTTCATTTTTGCTCTCAATCCATTGGCTAGAAGTCAGTCACTTTTTCACAAGGAAAACTATGCCCCTGAGGAAAAGGGAATCCCTTTGGTGGATGATTAGCCAGGGTCTGTCTCCTGAGGGTTAGATAGAATTAAACCCACCTGGGGTGCCAGAGGAAGGCCCTATGTGGTTTAGAGCAGCAGTCCCCAAACTTTTAGGCACTAGGAACTGTCTTTGTTGACTGTTTGTCCACAGAACCAGGGAGTGGGAAATGGTTTCAGGATGATTGAAGAGCATTACGTTTATTGTGTACCTTACTTCTACTATTATTACATCAGCTCTGTCTCAGATCATCAGGCTTAGATCCAAGAATGTCCCAAGGACATTCTGAATGTTCTTACTATGGTGGTTTTGTAACCCGTGGTTCAGAGCAACCAGCTTGTCTCATCTCTCTGGACATCATGGTCAATTCAGAGTTGAGAAAGTGCTCTAAGCTGATCCAGCTGGAGTGAATCTCAGGACCTTGGCAAAGAATGCCAGAATACAGACTCTGTCCACAGGGTAATGATAGGGGGTTTAGAGCTGCTCTGCCCGTGAGGAGAGAGCCTGGATTGTTGAAAGACATGGTCAGAAGCCTCAGTGTGAAGCCTGTTGAGAGGAAGCTGAGCCAGTCCTGCTGGTGTCATGTGAGGTCTAGATGCAGACTGTTTGGAGCCGAGTTGTTCAGTTCTGTGACCCAATACATTCTCTTTTAACCTTAACCAGTATGTTGCTTGTAACCAAAAGAATTCTAACTATTCCCTATAATGTTCCACAGTAATTGAGTTTTTTGTTTTTCAGTCAAGATATATTCAAGCTACCTTGGGAAAACGAAGGTGATTTATAAGGTTATGTGTGGGGTGAAAGCAGAATCCGACAAGGTGTAACTTTAGGAAATAGTTGCTCTCTCTACCCTTTCAGTGTTTCCACGGTCTCACACATTCTTATATCTCTGGGTCACTGTGGGCATCTACTCTGTAAATCATAATTGTGATCTGTACTCTGCCATTCTATTAGGGTGATCAGATGGCCATAGTGTATAGTCTGTTTTATTTATATCTCTTATCCTGGCATCCCTTCTGGTTGAGCATGCATCCTGAATTTTTCATTTTTAATGAAATATTCTTAGTAACTGAAATAAACTTGAATAGATTTGGCAGATCTTTACTTTGAACTTTTTGCTTTTACCATAGTCTTGTCATGTAAAACGTGAGATTCCAGTGCAATGCAGTATCATTTTAAATGTGGTTAAATTGGAAAAGAGTTAAATTTTAAATGTGGTTAAATTGGAAAGGAGTCCTCAATAATCTTCTTTTCTTGATCTCTGATATTAGATGTGATATAACTAACACCCCTCTTTAAAGGTCAATATGTAGGGTGCTCACTGATAAAGTATGTGCTTTAGCTAGGGACAGCTACACTAACTCTCTGGCCTGGCCAGCTCTAGAAGTATTCCAGCACTACTCCTGCTGGTCATTTGTCCTTCCAGTGAGTGGTGCTGTGGCCTGAGCCTGTGAGATATACAAGGCTGTCATTGGGATATTTAGGAGAAATAGGTGACTTCAGTGAACTAAGTGCAGAAAATAGAGGCTGAGTAGTCCTGGTACAAAGCCCATCAAGGACATTTCTGAATGTTCTTACTATGGTGGTTTTGTAACTTACTGTGTGGTATTCACCTATAACTCTAATTTTGGCAACACTTTTATAATTTGCAGTCATTATGATTGCCTTGTTTGAATAATTTTTTGTTTTCTCTTTCATTCTCAAAAGTGCCTCAGTTTGGATGATAAATTATTTGGTCATCCTTGTTGTGAGTCCATTTCACATCCATTTTTTAGTTTCAGCTCTTTGTTAATGGGCTCATTCCTTTTTTTCTTTCTTTTTGTTTCTCTCTAAGCTAAAATTCCTGAGATAATCTGTTTGGTCCAACTTGTGGGAATGCTGGCTCATTTGTCACTAGTGACCAGTGAATTGGCTACTCCCTTTTAAAAAGAATATTTTTTTTAATTTGGCTGTGCCTGATCTTAGTTGCAATATCCAGGAACTTCAACCTACGTTGCGGTATGCAGAATCTTTACCTGTGGCACCTGAACTCTTAGTTGTGGTAGGTGGGATCTAGCTCCCTGACCAGGAATCGAATCCAGGCCCCCCGCTGCATCGGGAGTGTGGAGTCTTAGCCACTGGACCACTTGGGGAGTCCCTGAATTGGCTGCTTTTGAACCAAGAGTTTGCCCTAGGTCCAGTCAGCTGTGGTGGGGTTGCATGGTGTGGAGGCGTCATGCAACAGAAAACATGTTTGTCCACAGAGAAGTACATTTCACTTAAAAAGTGAATATGGGCATGGTCATAAATTTGAATTCCTATGTAATTGCACTTAGAAAGAACTATCGAATCTTAGAAAAATTGATACTTGAATGTTGAAGCATGGATTACTATTAATAATGTAATTTAGAACTAAGAGAATCACAGTTGTGTCCCCAACATCTGTAAAAGTGCTGGATTCATATAATAGTTATTCAATAAATATATATTAAATGAAAGAAAGTAAGTAAATTTTAGACGTTGGGCTCAGAAACAAGAAAATGCTGTCTACCTTGGAAGAACTTGGACCCATTGTTCATCATGTGTTGTTGCTCCCCTGAATAGTGATTCTGTGGAATATGGCAGCAGGCTGAGAGTCGGCCATGATGGAATCAAGGTAGCTGTGATCCATATCTTGTCTTCTGTTTCAGGTTTAGATTTCCTAAGAATCTGAAAACAGAGTTAAAAATATATCTTTTAAGAGCACCCTATAACCTGATAATAAAGCCTAAACACCTTCTTTGGCAAAAAGAGCAGCTTCTTTGCAGTCTTGTCCATGTCCCTCTCTGTAGCCCACTATACCCCATTCTTTCTGTTGGCCTTCCTCTAGACAAGCTACTCCTAACTATTCATGTTACCTAAAAACTAGGTTTACCTCTTGGTGGGTGTAGAGCCAAAAGATACAGTCAAGCCAAAGATTGGGAGAAAGAAGGATTTACTACTTGCAGCAAGTAAGGAGAACCCTGGGATTCTTTTCCAAAGCAGTGTCTCCCTAAGCAGCAAAATTGAAGGCACTTTTATTTTATTTTTTTAAATTTTCTTTATTGTGTTGGTTTTGCCATACATTGACATGAATCCGCCATGGGTATACATATGCTCCCCCTCCAGAACACCCCTCCCTCCTCCCTCCTGATTCCCTCCCCCTGGGTCATCTCGGTGCACCAGCCCCGAGCATCAAACCTGGGCTGGCGATTGATTTCACATATGATACTTAACATGTTTCAGTGCCATTCTCCCATATCATCCCACCCCTGCCCTCTTCCACAGAGTCCACGAGACTGTTCTATACATCTGCGTTTCTTTTGCTGTCTCGCATGCAGGGTTCTCGTTACCATCTTTCTGAATTCCATATATATGCGTTAGTATACTGTATTTTTGTTTTTCCTTCTGGCTTACTTCACTATGGATAATAGGCTCCAGTTCCATCCACCTGAGTAGAACTGATTCAAATGAATTTTTTTTTTTTAATGCTGAGTAATATTCCATTGTGTATATGTACCACAGCTTTCTTATCCATTCGTCAGTTGATGGGCATGTAGGTTGTTTTTAAACCAGGGGTACATGTGTATTCACGAAGGGGCTTGGGCAGTTGACAGAATCCAGGCTTTAGTTGACTGATGTCTGAAGGGTCAGAAAAGGTCAACATCATCTTCCCTTAGGTTCCAGCTGATCTGGTCATTGAGAACTTCAGGTTAATATCATTCAAAGAGAACTAGGAGGCTTTACATCAAATATATTATCTTTTCGATTGTTACTTCTCTTTCCTAATAGCAGGCAACATTCCTGCATTCTTTTGTTCTCTTAAGATCATTAATTACTGAGACCTCTTCAAGGAAAATCATTGTGGTCAAGCTTAGGTTACAAAATAGCTTGGATCAGAAATGGCTTCTCTTATGTCAAGAAACCCATGCTTGGTTCTCTTTCTTCAGGGACCCCATACCCTATCTGCTTACACTCACAGTCACCCAAACCAGCCAGGATTTTCCATGCCCCTGTGCTGTTTCCTCTGGCTGGAGAGCCTTTTTCTTCACACTTGATGAGATCATGTTCTGTTTTTGATGCTCACCTCTCACATTAGGCTTCCCTCATAGCTCAGTTGGTAAAGAATCTGCCTGCAATGCAAGAGACCCTGGTTTGATTCCTGGGTTGGGAAGATCCCCAGGAGAAGGGAAAGGCTACCCACTCCAGTAATTGGCCTGGAGAATTCCATGGACTGTATGGGGTCCATGGGGTCACAAAGAGTCAGACTTGACTTTCACTGCCTCATATTGGTTTACTATTGCTGCATAACAAGTGATGACAGATTTAGGAGTTTAAAATCACACACATTCACTGTTTCACAGCTCCATCAATCAGTAGTTTGGACATGGCTTAGCCGAGTCCTCTCATCAAGCCTGGGTGCGCTCTTCCTTTCTAGAGCCCAGGATTCTTCCCCCAGCATGTTATTGGCAGAATTTAGTTCTTTGTGGTCATAGCACTGAGGTTCCTGCTTTCTTGCTGGTGGTCAGCAGGGGGCCACTCTCAGGTCCCTGAGACTCCCACAGTTCCTGATCACGTGGCCCCCTCACAGCATGGTGGCTTACATGTTCAAGGCCAGCAGTAATCTTTTTCACTACAGTCTGCTAAGGTGGAGTCTTATATAACATTACACAAGCAGAGGAGTTACGGGGTAGAAGCATGTCACAGATTCAACACACACTCAGGAGGCAGGGGGTATACCTGGGAGTGACTGTTTGGGAGTTAACCTTGGGCTGTGTCTGTCACAGTCTGCCCTCCAGCCTCCAAAGATTCACATCCACCCATATGCAGATACATTCATTCCATCCCAAGGGCTCTGAAAAATCACCCGATTACATCACTCTAAATTGTTCTTGCCTCTTCTTCCCTGGTAGCTCAGACAGTAAAGAATCTGCCTGCAATGCAGGAGACAGGGATTCAATCCCTGCATTGGGAATATCCCCTAGAGAAGAGAATAGCAACCCACTCCAGTGTTCTTGCCTGGAGAATCCCAGGGATGGCGGAGCCTGGTGGGCTGCCGTCTTTGGGGTCGCACAGAATTGGACACGACTGAAGTGGCTTAGCAGCAGCAGCAGCCAGTATTCTTGCCTGGAAAATTCCATGGACTGGTGGGCTATAGTCCATGGGGTCCCAGAGTCAGACATGACTAACACTTTCACTTTCTTTCCTCCTCTTCAGCAGAATTGGATTTCCTGGCACCTGTGTTTCTCTCTTATTTTACCCTTTCTACTGTTACAAGATAACCTGGAAAAGCTTAGGTCTCCTTGGGTGACCCATGGGGTTAATTTGATTATGTCATCAGTTCCTTCTAAATACAATTATGTAGTGAAAAACATTGATGGCTCAGAGGAGGCTTTGTGATGGCAGGCTCATATGGCACCTTGCACAGCAAAAGTTATCCCTCCACCCCTTTGAATGTCTTGGCTTCTTTCCAGTGTCTTAACTCAGAGACACTTCCCTGCTTTCTGCTTTTCCTCCCTCATTTCTCTCCCACTGCTGATGTCTCTCTTCTTCCCTCCAGCTCTAACCCTCCCTTGGCCATATGTGTTCAAGTCTTTCCTCTATATGTCATCTTCCCTTCCAGATCTCTTTATCACTTTTTTAGTGTTTCAATATAACCTTATCCTCTTTTATAGCTTATGGGCTTCCCTAGTGGCTCAGCTGGTAAAGAATCTGCCTGCAATGCAGGAGACTCAGGTTCGATCCCTGGGTTGGAAAGATCCTCTGGAGAAAGGAATGGCAACTCACTCCAGTAATCTTGCCTGGAGATTTCCATGGACAGAGGAGCCTGTTGGCCTACAGACCATACATCACAAAGAGTCAGACATGACTGAGTGACTGAGCATGGAAGATAATTTATCTAGACAATTCAAAGTACCCCCAAATTTCCACTTTGGTTTTACTTGCTTTATCTTTGGCCTGAATTAACACAGTACCTTGGTTGGCATCCGTGTACATCTTGGAACCATGGAACCTGCTTGGGGAGGACTCGCAGGATGATCTTGCTCAGCATTAACTCTAGCGCTTCAACTCCCTTTGCTATGTCCCTGTTTGGTTGTCCTCTGCTGTAGACAAGTCATCACTATTTTCAGCTTTGATGGGTGCACTGCCCTCCCACAGCTATTTTGAGCTTTGACCGGTACCTGCTGAAGAGAGTATTCACAAAAAGGGCTTAGGGCAGGTCATGTGAAAATATGGGGAGGGTCACTGTGGTTGAAAATAATGTCATTTAGAAATATCTCAGTTCTCCCCTCTCCCCAGGCACAGGGTAGGATGGGACTTCACCCCCTTTGAAGAGAGGTGTGGGCATGTGACTGACTTTTGCCAATGAGACGTGAGTGGGAGGGACATCTGCCACTTCCTGCTGCAGCTTGAGAAGCTGTGTTTCCTTCTGGCTTTGATGGTTGTGAAGCACGTGAGGAGAGGAATCCTCTGCCAGCCTAGGTGCTAAAGTGATGCAAGTTTCCCCTGCCCCTGGCCTGCATTAAATGTGTGGTGTGTGAGAGAATTAATGTTTGTTATGTTAACCCTTGAGTTATGACTGTGCCTTAGCCTGACTGATGCAGCCACCGATAATCAGGTTTGCCAGGTGAATACAATTCAACTCATTCTCAAAGTAATTTGATAGAATCACATTTTCCAGTCTTCTGAGGCATGTACAGAAGGTGCTAGATGGGATACTTTGGCTGACAGGAGAGCTTCTGCTGACAGGAAATAAATTTGCTTTTGGCTCTCCTTTTGTCTCTTTTTGTTGGTAATCTTTTTCTAGGATGCAATGCCTCTAAAGAGCCAGTAGATGTAAATCCTTGACATCAAAAGAGTTTGGAAGCAGCAGAGGAGAGCACTGAATTGCTGCTCCTTAGTGCTGAAATGATTTGCTCACTTTCTGGCAAGATTCAATTTCCCTTCAGGTGACTGGGTCTCAACTCTTCTTCTTTCACTTACACTCTTACTCTTTCTTTCTAAGTCATGAAAGTTGCGTTTGGAGGCACTTGATTTAACTTGGGGAAATATCTTATAGTAAAGGATGTATTCTTCACCATAAAAAAAAGCCCTGTATCAATGTTTGTAGTCTGCTTGTTTGTGTTTGAGCACTGGGTGGAACTCTTGTGATCAATGCGGTCCACTGAGTCTTGCATTTGAATGGGCTTCCATGGTGGCTCAGACAGTAAAGCGTCTGCCTGTAGTGTGGGAAACCCAGGTTTGATCCCTGGGTTGCGAAGATCCCGTGGAGAAGGAAATGGCAACCCACTCCAGTACTCTTGCCTGGAAAATTCCATGGACTGAGGAGCCTGGTAGGCTACATACAGTCCATGGGGTCGCAAGAGTCAGACATGACTGAGTGACTTCACGTCACTTCACTTCAGAGGCAGTACTGAAGTTGATAGAAGGGATGATGGGGAAAAAAGCCCCCAAGGCCTCCATCTTACCCCCTCACAGTATCCAAAGGGCCAGAGGAAGGATGGCAATTACTCTCTTTGGCAATCCAATTGTCTGTCTTTGGAAAATAATAGGGTGAAGAGTGGAAGGCACAAATAATACCTTTCCTTTCCTACTGCCCAGGTATAAAGAGCTGTTTATGATCCCTGCTGTTTTTTAGGTTTGGCTTTTATTTTTTCTCTGCACTAAAGATTAAACCTTAGTAGAGGTTTGTAATAGAAGAAGAGGATGCTATAAAAAAACAAAAATACTTGTAGACATCTGCAAACAACCTTCTATTTGTCCCCTTCAAAGGAGTCTCCTGGAGAGATTGTACACATATCTAAATAACATTGCTGTATCACAGACTTTTAGAGCTGCTTTTTTGAAAAATTATTTTTCAAACCTTCAATATAGTTCATTCATCCATTCCTTTAAAAAAATATATTCCTGTTATGTGTTAAGTATAGCGCTAGAACTCAAGAAATAATAATGAGCAAGTTGATCCTAGCTCCTCCAAGATTTTTACCAGTTATATGGGGACCATCAATTGACTTCAGTTGCTCAGTTGTGTGCGACTCTTTGTGACCCCATGAACCACAGCACACCAGGCCTCCCTGTCTATCACCAACTCCCGATGTTTATCCAAACTCATGTCCATCGAGTCAATGATGCTGTCTCCTCCTCTGTCATCCCCCTCTCCTCCTGCCCTCAATGTTTCCCAGCATCAGGGTCTTTTCAAATGAGTCAGCCCTTTGCATAAGGTGGCCAAAGTATTGGAGTTTCAGCTTCAACATCAATCCTTCCAATGAACACCCAGGACTGATCTCCTTTAGGATGGACTGGTTGGATCTCCTTGCAGTCCAAGGGACTCTCAAGACTCTTCTCCAGCACCACAGATCAAAAGCATCAATTCTTTGGTGCTCTGCTTTCTTTATAGTCCAATTCTCACATCCATACATGACTACTGGAAAAACCATAGCCTTGACTAGACAGATCTTTGTTGACAGTAATGTCTCTGCTTTTTAATATGCTGTCTGGGTTGGTCATAACTTTCCTCCCTAGGAGTAAGCATCTTTTAATTTCATGGCTGCAATCACCATCTGCAGTGATTTTGGAGCCCCCCCCCCAAAATAAAGTCTGACACAGTTTCCACTGTTTCCCCATCTACTTGCCATAAAGTGATGGGACCAGATGTCATGATCTTAGTTTTCTGAATGTTGAGCTTTAAGCCTACCTTTTCACATGCCTCTTTCACTTTCATTAAGAGGCTCTTTAGTTCTTCACTTTCTGCCATAAGGGTGGTGTCATCTGCATATCTGAGGTTATTGATATTTCTCCTGGCAATCTTAATCCAGCTTGTGCTTCATCCAGCCCAGCATTTCTCATGATGTACTCTGCATATAAGTTAAATAAGCAGGGTGACAATATACAGCCTTGAGGTACTCCTTTTCCTATTTGGAGCCAGTCTGTTGTTCCATATCCCATTCTAGCTGTTGCTTCCTGACCTGCATACAGGTTTCTTCAAGGGGCAGATTGGGTGGTCTGGTATTCCCATCTATTTCAGAATTTTCCAGAGTTTGTGGTGATCCACACAGTGGATGCTTTGGCATAGTCAATAAAGCAGAAATAGATTTTTTTTCTGGAACTCTCTGGCTTTTTTGATGATCCAGTGGATGTTGGCAATTTGATCTCCAGTTCCTCTGCCTTTTCTAAAACCAGCTTGAACATCTGGAATTTCACGCTTCACATATTGCTGAAGTCTGGCTTGGAGAATTTTGAGTGTTAGTTTACTAGCGTGTGGGATGAGTGTAATTGTGCAGTAGTTTGAGCATTCTTTGGCATTGCCTTTCTTTGGGATTGGAATGAAAACTGACCTGTTCCAGTCCTGTGGCCACTGCTGAGTTTTCCAAATTTGCTGGCATATTGAGTGCAGCACTTTTACAGCATCATCTTTCAGCATTTGAAATAGCTCGACTGGAATTCTATCACCGCCAGTAGCTTTGTTTGTAGTGATGCTTTCTAAGGCCCATTTGACTTCACATTCCAGGATGCCTGGCTCTAGGTGAGTGATCACACCATTGTGATTATCTGGGTCATGAAGATCTTTTTTGTACAGTTCTTCTGTGTATTCTTGGCACCTCTTCTTAATATCTTCTGCTTCTGTTAGGTCCATACCACTTCTGTCCTTTATCGAGCCCATTTTTGCATGAAATGTTCCCTTGGTATCTCTAATTTTCTTGAAGAGATCTCTAGTCTTTCCCATTCTGTTGTTTTCCTCTATTTCCATGCATTGATTCCTGAGTAAGGCTTTCTTATCTCTCCTTGCTATTCTTTGGAACTCTGCATTCAAATGGGTGTACCTTTCCTTTTCTCCTTTGCTTTTCACTTCTTTCTTTTTTCTCAGCTATTTATAAGTCCTCCTCAGACAGCCATTTTGCTTTTTTGCATTTCTGTTTCTTGGGGATGGTCTTGACCCCTGTCTCCTGTGCAGTGTCACAAACCTCCATCTGTGTAGATAGTAAAGCAGGTGGTTTCGCTGTGGTTTGACAAACGCAGTGGTAGACATTTGCACAATGCGCTATGGGAAAACAAAATAGTAAGGACACCCAATCCAGACTGATACCCCATCAAGGAAAGATTCCTGGAGCAAACGGCTCCTCTGATGAACTTTGAAGGAAGCAATAGGAGTTATATGAACAGGAGGAAAGAGGAAGTGGGCAAAAGTCTGGAGGTAAGTGGTATGACCAGTTTGGAGACCAGCAAATCATCTGCATATGTCAAGGTTATGGGGTGTAAGAGGAGTGGCAGGAAGGGAATTATGTTCAGTTTGAGAGATCTATAACATCCAAGAGACGATGTAGAGTAAACTTAAATATATATATACACTTAAGTGTGTGTGTGTGTGTGTAGCAGTATCTGTATATCTATATGGAGATATACATACAATTATTACATCAGTGTTTAAAACCATGAATCTGGAAAAGATCACAGAGAGACTGAGTATAGACAGAGATAAGGCGCAGTCTACAGATGGGGACCTGGGGCATTTAAAGACCAAGAGGTAAAGGTGACAGAGATTCGTATTTCTAGTAAGTGAACTTGGTTGTTCTGACTAACTCTTCTACTGAAAACAATACAAAATGCTGGATAAATTATGAAAAAAAAAGCACCTTCCCCAATATAAGAGCATTAAAGACCTGAAAAGATAGTCTAAAATCTGTGAGAAAGCCTGAAGTTAGAAAGATAAACACATTATTGGAATGCCAAAACCTGTAGGACTTTTTTGTTACTATAAACTTGGGCTTTGGTTAGGTGACCTAAAGATCAAGGGAGACAGATGTCTGGAGTCCACTGCAGGTGAGATGTCTTAAAGGAGCCTTTCCCCACATTATACTGAGACTCCCAAAGGTTAAATCTAAGGTATGGACAGTGTGTGTGTGCTAAGTCACTTCAGTCATGTCTGACTCTTTGCCACCCTTTTAACTTCAGTCCACCAGGCTCCTCTGTCCATGAGATTCTCTAGGCAGGAATATTGAAGTGGGTTGTCACGCCCTCCTCCAGGGGATCTTCTTGACCCAGGGATTGAACCTGCATATCTTACATCTTCTGCATTGGCAGGTGGGTTCTTTATCACTAGCACCACCTCAGAAGCCCACGGTAAGGATAATGTATAACCAAACCAAACTGCCTCCCTGTTATCCAATGACAGGGGTCTATGGAGAAGTCTATTTTTCTGCTAAAGAGAGTAGGAAACAAACAAAGGAGTAAAGACAAAAAAAGCCTCCTTTTTTCCTGAAAAACTGATAGCAGATTGATCTTTATGTAAATATGCATTAGGTATATATGCATATCCTAGGTGAGCCAGTCCGCCTCACACTGTGTTGGCTGAAAGTGGTCCTCTTCCCTAAGGATCTGTAAGAAGCAAACTAAATGGGTCTCTGGAAAAGAGCACATTCATTTGAAACCTCACTCACTTTATATAAAAAATTTCTCAAAGGCAGTGTCCAGCACACAAACAAGCTCACAAAGAAATAAGGCAATGTAAGTGAGAACAAGCTAAAATATAATTTAAAAAATAAGTGTAAAAATAGACTACAAATAATTCAGATAATTATCAGGCACAGATTCTAAAGCAAATATGCTTCCTAGTTTAAAGAAATAAATGACAAGCTTAAAAATACTAACAGAGAATAGGAATCTATAAAAATGACAGAGAAGATCTGCAAAAGAACTACATGGAACTTCCAAAAATAAAAAGTTTAATAATTAACATTAAAAATTCAGTGGATATCTTTGACCAGACTAGATCACCAGATGATTAGTGAATCACCATATATATATCAGAAGAAATTAACCATAATGTACCATAGAAAGAGGGAAGAAACAGAATTTGAAAGTGATGCTGTAATTTCTAGAGTAATCACTGTGATGAACTGAATGTTTTTGTCCCTACCCTACTAAGTTTATATGTTGAAGCCCTAACTCCCAGTGTGACAGTAATTGAAGATGAGCCTGTAGGAAGTAGAGTTATATTAGGACATGAGGGTGGGGCCCTCATGATGGGATCAGTTACCTTTGAAAAGAAGAAGAAGAGATTGCTTTTTCCACACACATGTACATGCACCCAGGAAAGGCCATGTGAGGACATAGTGAGAAGGAGCCATCTGCAACCCCAGGAGAGAGCTCTCCCTAGACAACAATCCTGCCAGCACCTAGGTCTTAGACTTCCCAGCTTTAGCAGCCTGAGAAAACTAAGACCCTAAAGAAACATATCTCTTCAATCTTGTCATTCCATATGAATGCAAGAATGGAGAGAAAAGGAAGCATAAAACTGGTGGAACAAATATGATGTGTAAGATAAGGTGGTAGGTCCACACTTCATAGCATTAGAGTAAATGTACTGATTGTTCAAGTTAAAATACAAAGATGATCACACTGGGTCTTAAAATTGCACGTCACATCATGTGATGCTTATAAGAGATGTCTAAAAAGGTTTAGAAAATTTGAAAGTAAAAGAGATGGAGGTATTTATTGAAAGAAAGTTGTGATAAGTAAATTATTATCAGGTAAAATGGACTTCAGTGCTAAAAGTATTACTATAAATAATGAGTGGCTGCAAAATAATGTAGGTTATTTCACCAACATGATATGGAAATTTAAATTTCTTTTGGTTCTAATAATTTAGTTTCACAATACATAAAGCAAAAGTTGATGGGCTGACAAATACAATAGAAAAATACACAATCATGGTAGAGAGTTAAATGTGTTTCTTAAGGAAGAAGTTGTTGCCATTAATTTAAGACAGCTGGTACTTTTCGGGGAGAGGGAGAGGTTTTCATTAGGAAGTGATGTGAAGAGCTTCTGGAGTTGTAGAACATTCTATAATTTGGTGTAGATGGTGATCACACAGTCATATACTTTCCAACTATTTACTGAACCAAACATATAGGCTTTGCTTTTCTGCATGCATATTACATATCACTATAAAATATTAAACTAATGAAAAAAGAACAGAAAGGAGATCAGTCCTGGGTGTTTATTGGAAGGACTGATGTTGAAGCTGAAACTCCAATAGTTTGGCCACCTGACGTGAAGAGCTGACTCATTGGAAAAGACCCTGATGCTGGGAAAGATTGAGGGCAGGAGGATAAGGGGACAACAGAGGATGAGATGGCTGGATGGCTTCACCGACTCGATGGACATGGGTTTGGGTGGACTCCGGGAGTTGGTGATGGACAAGGAGCCTGGCATGCTGTGGTTCATGGGATCTCAAAGAGTCGGACACAACTGAGCAACTGAACTGAACTGAGCAAACTGCAGTAAAATTGAGAACATGTGAGTGATGTGATAGGAGAAAAACCTAAAGAAGTGGTGTCTTGGAAGGCAAGTACAGAAAACATGTCAAGGAAAATGAACCAAGAGGTGTGTCACATGCTATTGATAAGTTATTTAACGCAAAGTCTGAGGGCTGACATCTGGATTCAACAATTTAGATGCCATTGGAAACTTAGACATAATTGCTTTTGGAGAAGTAGGGGCAAAACCTGATTTGAGTGGATTGCGAAGAGATAAGAGGAGAAAAATTAGAGATAGCCATTAGTTTGCCAGGGCTGCCAAACAAAGTACCACAAACAGAGACTTTGTCTCATGGTTCTGGAGGGCTGGATGTCAAGATGCCAGCAAGGGACTTCCCTGGTGGTCCAGTGGTTAAGAATCTGCTTTCTGGGGAAGGAGAGGGTGGGCCGTATTGAGAAAGCAGCTATGATGTGTAAACTAAATAGCTAATGGAAAGCTGCTATATAACACAGTGAGCCCAGCCTGTCACTTTCTGATGACCTAGAGGGGTAAGATGTAGGGAGAGGAGGGAAATTCAAGAGGGAGGAGATATGTGTGTGTGTATGTATATACATATATATATATACATACACACACATGTATGTATATTTGAAATTATGACTGATTCCCATTGTATGACAGAAACCAACACAACATTGTAAAGAAGTTTTCCTCTAATTAAAAAAAAAAAATAGAAGCCCTGGTGGTGGGACATAGGTTTGACACAGGAGACACAGGTTTGGGGATGTAGGTTTGATCCTTGGTCAGGGAACTAAGATCCCACATGCTGAGGGGCTCCTGAGCCCGTGTGCCACAACTAGAGAGAAGCCTGAGGGTGGTTGGTTTCTCCTATAGTTCGTGAGAGAGGATCTGTGCCTTGCCTCTGTCCTAGCATCTGGGGTTTGCTGGCAGTCTCTGGTGTTCCTTTACTTCTGTTGCATCACCCTGATCTCTGCCTTCATCCTTAAATGGCATTCTGCCTATGTGTGTGCTTCTGTGTCTGAATGTCCCCTTTTCATAAGGACACCGGTCATATTGGATCAGGCGTCCATTCCACTCTAGTATGGGAGCATCCCAGGTGGTGCACTGGTCAAAGAATCTGTCTGCTAATGCAGGACATGTGGATTCAATCCCTGGGTTGGGAAGATCCCCTGGAGAAGAAAATGGCAACCCACTCCAATATTCTTGCCTGGAGAATTCCATAGGAACCTGGAGGGCTGTAGTCCCTGGGTCACAAAGAGTCAGACACGACTTAGTGACTGAGCATGCATGCACTACTCCAGTAGTTGATTGCATCTGCAAAGACCCTATTTCCATGTAAGATTCATTCCGAGGTAGTGAGGGTTAAGATGTCAACCTATGAGTTTTGGGGGAACACAGATCAGCCTATAACAGCAAGTATAGTGAACGTGAGAGTCGCTCAGTTGTGTCCAACTCTTTGCGACCCCATGGACTATCCATGGAATTCTCCAGGCCAGAATACTGGAGTGGGTAGCTTTTCCCTTCTCCAGGGAATCTTCCCAACCTAGGGATCAAACCCAGGTCTCTCTCATTGCGGGCAGATTCTTTACCAGCTAAGCCATAAGGAAAGCCCAAGAATACCGGAGTGGGTAGCCTATCCTTTCTCCAGCGGGTCTTCCTGACGCAGGAATCGAACCGGGGTCTCCTGCATTGCAGGTGGATTCTTTACTAACTGAGCTATGAGAAAAGCCCAACAGCAAGTATAGGCAAATCCTAAATGAGAAAAAGAAATGGAGTTTACTAGAAGGAGATATATAAAGATGGGATAATGAAGAGCTTGTCTGTATGTTGGTTTGAATCACCCAGTAGAAAAGGGAAGAATTGGCGATTCAGGGTCAGGAGGGACAATTACTTGAGGGATGTCCTTGAATGGGTAAAAGGGTATAGGATTTATTGACTAAGCAGAAGCATTGACCTAAAAGAAGAGTTAGGACACCACATCCATAGTGACAGGGGGAAGGCAGATAGACAGGTACAGATGGAGTGGATTGTTTAAGATGGCAGTGGGGTGGTATGGAAGGTCTTTTGTTTGCTTCTGTTTGTCAGGGAATGGAAGCAAGACCATCAACTGGTAGGAGGGAATGGAGATGGTAGATGGTTTTCAGGGAAGGAGAAGGTTGGAAATGATCCTATAGGATAATGAGGTACAGAAGTATAGTAGGATTGCTAGCGCACACTAAGGACTGGCTTAGATTATGGCTGTGATAGAGTACAATTAGTTTGCTTGTGGCTGGCCTCTAACCATGGTTAACTGTGTGGGTGCAGTTTCAGGGTAGGCACAGAGCTGGACCTAACTAGGGATTATTTTTGCCACGTGAGTAATAAAGAGAGGTGAAGGAGTTGAGGGAATTTGCAAGTGAGTGATGATAGGATGGGCTGGTGAATCCAGGCTGGGAAAGGGAGAAAGCAAGGACACAAAGGTGTTAGGGACAGTGACAGTGGGGAGGGATCAGTGTAGTAATGGGGTGAAAAGATTATGGGATTTGAGGGACTACAAAATATACTGGAAGATCACATCCCTTCTCTGTTCAGAATCCCCAGTGAGGATGCATCCTAATGGTAGAAGTCCTTCCCATGGCTCTTCAGGGTGCCCTGCAAGATGTGCTTCGCCACCCTCTTTTCACTTCTCCAGTCTGTTTTTGGGGGTGGCGGGGAGGGCTTCCCTGGTGGCTCAGATGGGAAAGAATCTGCTTGCCATGTGAAGACCTGGGTTTGATCCCTGAGTTGGGAAGATCTCCTGGAGGAGGGCATGGCAACCTACCCACCCCAGTATTCTTGCCTGGAGAGTCCCCACGAAGCCTGGACCCACATGGGGGTCTATGGGGTCACAAAGACTGAGGGACTAAGCACAGCACACATGGCCTTTTTAAAAAAATTAATTAATTCATTAATTTAATTTTCTTTACATTATTGTGTTGGTTTTGCCATACATTGACATGAATCTGCCATGGGTATACATATGTTCACCTTCCAGAACACCCCTCCCTCCTCCCTCCCAATTCCCTCTCTCTGGGTCATATCGGTGCAGCAGTCCTGAGCATCAAACCTGGGCTGGTGATTGATTTCACATATGATAATTAGCATGTTTCAGTGCCGTTCTCCCATATCATTCCACCCTTGCCCTCTCCTGTAGAGTCCAAAAACTGTTCTTTACATCTGCGTTTCTTTTGCTGTCTCGCATACAGGGTTCTCGTTACCATCTTTCTAAATTCCATATATATGCT
>ML662447.1:3054628-3191051 GCA_007570785.1 Antilocapra americana | reverse complement strand
GGTGTGTATGCCCAGCAGTGGGATTGCTGGGTCTTATGGCAGTTCTATTTTCAGTTTTCTAAGGAATCTCCACACTGTTCTCCATAGTGGCTGTACTAGTTTGCATTCGCACCAACAGTGTAAGAGGGTTCCCTTTTCTCCACATCCTCTCCAGCATTTATTGCTTGTAGACTTTTGGATGGCAGCCGTTCTGACTGGTGTAAAGTGGTACCTCTCATTGTGGTTTTGATTTGCATTTCTCTGATAACGAGTGATGTTGAGCATCTTTTCATGTGGGCCTTTTTTTAAAAACTGCTCTCCCCTTCAGCCCTCTTCAAACAACACTGGTCTACTCACTCTTCCTTGAACACCCCAGATAAGCTCCCATCTTGGGTCCTTTGCTTTCGCTGTTGCCTCTTTGAAGAATGCTCTTCTTCTAGATATTTGCGTAGCTCAGTCCAACAACACTCAGGTCTTTGCTCAGTGTGTGTGAATGTCACTCAGTCATGTCAGACTCTTTGAAGCCCCATGGACTGTAGCTCTCCAGGCCCCTCTGTCCATGGAATACTCCAGGCAAGAATACTGGAGTGGGTTGCCATTCCCTTCTCCAAGGAATTTTCCCATACCAGGGATTGAACCTGCAACTCCTGCATGGCAGGCAGATTCTTTACTGTCTGAGCCACCAGGGAAGCTCAATCTTTGCTCAAAATATCTTTGTGTGTGTGTGTGTGTGTACAAGGTTAACCTTGGCCACTTTTTGACAACCTTGACTTCTCCAGTACTCCCTAATTCCCTTTCTTGCTTTATTTTTCCTTATATCACAAACTAATATAGTATGTTTTGTTTACCGTCTTCTGTCAACCTCATGTAAGTTCCATGAGGCCAGAGATTTTTGCTCGGCTTCATTAGTTCTACATCACCCATATCTTGACCAGACCCTGGCACATAGTAATCTGCTGAATGAAAAAATGAAATACAGGGAATGATGAACAGAGTATAAGGCATTTTAAAGATTCCTATTCTCTGTTAATATTTTTAAGCTTGTCATTTATTTAATTAGGAAGCATACGTGCTTTAGAATCTGTGCCTGATAATTATCAGAATTATTTGTAGTCTTTCTCTACTCTAGTTTTTAAAAAAAATTTTTTTAATTTTTTCTCACATTATAGTTATGTAAAATGTTAGACAAAGTCTAGGGTAGGACTTAAGAATATGTGGTAGGTGGTAAAGGACAAATCAGTGGAAAAGAAGAGATCAAGCACCTGAGAGATCATAGAGATTTACTCCCCCGAACTTTGAAATCACTCAAAATTATAGTGAATAGTGTTAGAGAGAGTAACAAGAAATGAGAGAAAAGTCAAGGGTGACAAAATCTGAGAACGTAATAGGAGAGAATGCCATGTTGTTTAATGGTGTGAGCCTCAAGGCTGGGTTTTTAGGGAAGAGAAAGGGAAATTGGTTTAGAATACATAAACGGAGAAGAAACAAGATTCCTATCCCATCATCAATTAAGGTCTGTCTAGTCAAGGCTATGGTTTTTCCAGTAGTCATGTATGGATGTGAGAGTTGGACTATAAAGAAAGTGGAGCGCCAAAGAATTAATGCTTTTGAACTGTGATGTTGGAGAACACTCTTGAGAGTCTCTTGGACTGCAAGGAGATTCAACCAGTCCATCCTAAAGGAGATCAGTCCTGGGTGTTCATTGAAAGGACTGATGTTGAAGCTGAAACTCCAATACTTTGGCCACCTCATGCGAAGAGTTGACTCATTTGAAAAGATCCTGATGCCGGGAAGGATTGCGGGCAGGAGGAGAAGGGGACAACAGAGGATGAGATGGCTGGATGGCATCACCGACTCGATGGACATTGGTTTGGGTGGACTCCGGGAGTTGGTGATGGACAGGGAGGCCTGGCGTGCTGCCACTCATGGGGTCGCAAAGAGTCGGACAAGACTGAGTGACTGAACTGAACTGAACTGAACCAAACCAAACCCCATCGTCAGACTCTGTGGTATGCAGCATGGAATTAAGAAAATACCAAGCACTTGAGAGGCTTGCAGGGGAAGCTGGATCCTCAGGGAAAACCATGTATCAGTAATGCAGAAAAATAAAGGGAACACATAGAGAAAAGGTGATTGCAATGGGGATTCTGCAGATGATGCCTTGTGGTTGTATAGGTCATGGAGAAAAGGCTCTGGACTTGGGGTAGAATTACGATTAAACAGTTATGGGGAGAATCTGGGCACTGAGGAGTCTGAGCATCTTGGACTTTCTGCAATGACTAGAAAAATGGCAAAAGGCATCAGCTTTGTTGGAATCAAGGCAGACTGGTGAAGCATCAAGGGCTGGAGGGCGGGGGAGGAAGGGAGAGGTGGTGGGGTCTGGCTGGGACTGTTGTGTATGTGCTGAGATTTCCTCTTCTCTCCTGCCAGTGGTAGTGAGGAAGCTGGGGAGGAGTGGCCTTGCCTGGAGAATGTAGAGTCAGAATAAATATTTTCTTCTTTTCTGTTAGTTTTCTAGTGCCTCTGTAAGAAAATACCATAGACTGGGTAGCTTAAATGGAGCAATTTATTTTCTCATGGTTCCGGAGGCTCAGAGTCCAGGATCACAATAGCAGCAGGGTGATTTTGTTCTGAGTTTTCTCCCTCCTTGGCTCATAGATGGCCATCTTCTTGCTGTGTAGTTACATGTTCAGCCCTTGGCCTGCGTGTCCTAATCTCCTCTTCTCATGGGGACCCCAGAATATCGGGTCAGGGCCCATATGACCTCATTTTGTCCTAAGTATCTCTTTAAAGGCCACTTTTCTGAATACGGTCACATTCTGAGGAACTGGGGTTAGGAGTCCAGTACCTAAGGGTGAATGAATTTGGCATCGGAGGAACAACCATATTTCAGACCCAAATACCCTTTCATTCTGGAATAAATACACAGCATTCTAGGGGACTGTTTTGAGGTCATTACTATTATTACTCCCTATGGAGAAGAAGTGAATTGTTTACCCTTGCTCAAGGTCATATTGCCAGAGAACATTCTGAAACTCAAACTTTATAGCATCAAGCCATTCTGCCCTGCCCAGAACCTACACTAGTAGCTGGAACACAGTAGAGTTAGAAAAAAATAAGAGTTCACAAGTGCATGGTTTTGATTCCTAGTCATTTCTGTCTATTGCCCAAATCAAATCTTCTGAAAACAGGAAAGAAAGTTTATCACTACTGAAGAAAGAAGATTCCAACATTTATTGATTAACAATACTTCAGGGACTTAAAAAAAACTCTCTCCACATTTTAATTATATGAATATTTCTATTCCTGTTTTTAACGGAAGAAGATATTGAGGTTGAGAGAAATTGAGAAGCTGCTGAATGTTGCAGAGATGACAAGAGGCAGGGCTTGTGGTTTAAAACTCATAGTTTCCTATATACCAACCAATGACATTAAACATAGATACTCTGTTCTGTACTAGTGTTCAGCTTGCAGGCAGCATAGAGAAGCTTGTGAATATTAAGAAGAGTCAGGATGATGATTGGATAATTCACTTCCAAAACAGAGTTTCTAGACTTGGGAATAAATGCACAGTTTCTCAACATGGTGACTTTGAAGAAAATGGGACTCATTTGGATCCCTTAAGATTTTATCTACTAAAAGAAAAACATTTTTTTGTGGCTTCATTTACATACTTCTGTTTATATTACCATAAGGAGATCACTGTGATTTGAAACGTCCATCCTTTCAAAAGGATTGCATTACCTCTTAGCAATTATTTCAGGGATTTATAGGTGCAAAATAAAATGTATCAATATGTTTTATTTTTAACTGAGTCTTTTTAGAAAGTGTCTTCCTTTTTTGTTTCCTCTAAAGACATTCTTAGTCTATTTTATTAGGCCGAGAAAACCTTTCTCATTCTCTTCCCAAATCAGCCAATTTCAAGCTCTCAGAAGCTGGCAGGCATGGGTAAAGCTTTGCCATACTGGTGAGTCACAAAAGGACAAATTTATTTGCTTTGATTTTGAGAGACATCCGAGGGGGAAAGGGAAGGGAATGTTTGTTATTTATTACAGCTGACTCTAAATGTGGTTTCTGACTTTAACGTCCTGTCTCTGCTGACTGTACCTTCACGTTTCAGCGATCCTCCAAGGGAGGCTGTGGGCTCCTGGAGTTATCTGTCCATCAAAGCAAAAGTCAGTTCCCAGTTCCCAGAGTCTGAGCTCAGGTGTGTCCCGGAGATGTCTCTATCTAGGCCCTGCTAATGGCGGCGCTCTCATTCTACCACAGGCGGTTGTGTCACTACAGCAGGTACCTTGGACAGCGAAATACTATTGCTCTTAGCTCCACTGTGCTTAACTCTGGGAAGTTGAATATTTGAGGCTGTGCCTCACTCCAGGCGGAATTAGGCTTCATAAGACATCGGGCCCCACTGATGGTGTAGGAGGCTGCACAGCATAGCATAGGTTCTGGGTCCACTGGATGGCCGTTCAGCTCGTCCCCAAATTTCTGGTTTCCCAGACTCTTTCTCCCTGTTGGAACATTTACTCTACCACCTTTAAAACACTTTATTGAGGTAGGAAAAGCATCTGTCATTAATGCATCCATTTAAAGTGTACAACTCAGTGATCTTTGACAAATGTATATACCTGTGAAATGACCACTGCAGTTGACTTGCAGAACCTTTTCATCATCCCTAAAATTTGCTGCGTGAAGGTTTTGCAGTTAGTAACTTTCTTCTACTTCTAGTCCCAGAAAATCTCTGATCTTTTTTCAAAAAAATATTTACTTGCTTATTTGTCTGCACCAGATCTTAGTTACGAAACTTGGTGGATCTTGGCTGCGGTACTCGGGATTTTTAGTTGTGGCTTGTGAAGTTTTAGTTGTGCCATGTGAGATCTAGTTCCCTGAGCAGGGATCAGACCCCTCACTAGGATCTTGGAATCTTAGACACTGGACCACCAGGCAAGTCACCCTCTGATCTTTTTTTGTTATTATATGTTAGGTGGCATTTTCTAGAAATTTATGTAAAGACAGTCATCCAGCTGGCATTCTTTTATGTCTGGCTTTTCCACTGAGAATAATGATTTTGAGATTATTTAAGTCTACCATTTAATTTTATTTTTTTGTATATTTCTTCTATTTCTTGTTCCTTTGTTTCTCCTTCCCTCCTGTCTTTGGGTTATTTAAATATGTTTTTCAGAATTTGAATTTATCTACTAGCTTTTAAGCTATATCTCTTTGCATTATTTTTTAATGGCATCTTTAGGGATTGGGCTATACATTTGGCCAAGTTGTCAGTTTATTGATGCTCAGCTCCAAATCTATTCCTTACCTTTTGTTTTTCCTGCTTAATGGAACTGGAGCTGGAACTTGCAGGTATTTCTCCTTTGACAGCTGGTGCAATGTTAGGCTTTGCCAACAGAGGGCAGTGGAGGGCTGCAAGTCTATGACCGAGGTGAGGGCTGCTTTTCCTGGTTCTTGGTTGGCAGCGTATTAACACTAGGAAGTTCCAGGGGGTGCTCACTCTTCAGAGAGCTTCTGCCACCCAGGAGGCCTCTTTTGCTGGCAAGAGCAGGCCTACCAGCATCCCAGCAGGCCATGTCCTATACACTAAGTCTAGCTTATTTTCTTTTTTTAACCCTATAGTTGATTTATTTACAATATTGTTTGTTTCAAATGTACAGCTTCATTTTCCATTAGAAGTTGTTATGAGATATAGAATGTAGTTCCCTGTGTTGTACAGTAAATCCTTGTAATTTTATATATAGTAGTGTGTGTATGTTAATCCCAAACCGCTAATTTATCCCTCCCCCTTCACCTTTCCGTTTTGGTACCCAAAAGTTACTTTTCTATATCTGTGAGTCAATTTCTATTTTACAAATAAGTTGATTTGTATTATTTTTTTTAAAGATTCTATGTAGAAGTGATATCATATGATATTTGTTTTTCTCTGCCTCACTTCACTTAGTATGATCATCTCTAGGCCCCTCCTTGTTGCTGCAAGTGGCAGTATTTCGTTGTTTGAAAAATCACTAGTATTCTACTGCTTGTATCTATCTCACATCTTCTTTATCCGTCCATCTGTTGATGGAAATTTAGGTTGCTCCCATGTCATGGCTATTTTGAATAGTCAGCCTGCTTTTACCTTTTGTGAAGCTATTTAACAGGTTGTTCCAAAGACCAACTCTGATTCACATATGCTGGCAAATTTCTTTGCCTCTGGAAGGCTGCATGTTCCTGTGGTGGCCATAACCTCTTCAATGAGATCTCAATCTCAGCCTCGAGAGGAGGTAGGTCCCTTCCAAATGTGTAGTTCCTCCCTTCTATAAATTCTCTCAGCTCTAGAGGTAGTAGCTGTGTCCTGTATTTGCTGTTTCTTAACGTACACTTTTGCACCTTTAAATAGTTAACCACATTTTGCTAATTAAATTTGTTTTCTGTTACATTTGCTCTGTTCAAATCCCTGGTATGGTTTCTGTCTCCTGACTGATAAAATATCCTTAGCTACTCAGAGGTAATGTTGTACCATTTACTATAGAATGTAGAAGCCCTGCAACCATAGAAGTCCATTTCCCAGCATCATCCTTTCTTTATGCTGTTGTTACGTGCATGGTTTCTATCTATTCTGTAAACTGTACAAGGCAGTGTCATATCTGCTTAACAGAAATTATGAGGAAAATAATAGCCTTTTACATTTCTTAGATGTTTACTATTATATTTAGATTCTCTTTATTCTTCTCCAAAGATCTAAATTTATCCTGGTATCATTTCTCACAAGCCTCAGTGACATGTTTTTTGCATTTCTTACAGTGTAGGTGTGTTTTTGTGTCTTCCTGTGGCTTTCATTCTTAAGAGGTGCTTTGTTGGATATAGAACTCTGGGTTGACAGTCTTCTGTCTTCCATGGTTTTTGATGAGAAATTTGCAGTCATTTGAGGTATTTATGTCTTTGAAGTCAATATATTGATTTCCTTTAGCTGCTTTCAAGATTTTTATTTTTAATCTTTGGTTTTCAGCAGTTTTATCTAATGTGCTTAAGCATAGTTTTCTTTGTATTTGTCCCATTAGGCATTGCTGGACTATTTGAACCTGCAAATTTACATCTTTCACCAAATTTGTGAGGGCTACTAGCCAAACTTCAAAGCAAGCCTGAGTCCAGGTCTCTCTCTGTGTGGAGGTGGGGCAGAAGAATGGTGGGGATGCTGGAATGGAGGTGGACCATTATTTCATAAATATTCTTTTCCTGCTCCATTCCCTCTATTCCTTCTTTCTTGAGGTATGTTATGCTATTTGAATTTTCCCAAAAGTTCCTGGGCTCCTTTAATTTTTTTGTCAATCATTTATGTCTCTATTCATCAAATTAGATTCCTTTCTTCCTTTCTTTCCTTCTTCCTGTCATCTTCAAGGTCACTGACTCCTTTGTCATATCCATCTTGACATTAAGACCATCCATTAAGTTTGTAATTTTCAGATGTTACATTCTTCATTTCTGAAGTTTCCGCTAGACTTTTTTAATGTTTTCTGTTTAGCTAAGATTTCTTTCATTGTGAGGGTATTTTCCTTTACTTCATTGGTCATAGTAAAATAGCTGGCCTGAAGTCCAAATTTCAGTTCAGTTTTCCATCCCTCCTCTCCTCCACCTTTTTTTTTGTTTTAAAACCTGGAATGTTTACAGCCTGTCTGCCATTAGCGATTCAGCCAGAGAATGGGGCAGAGCTTACACACAACACTGGGCTCCCCTTCTTTGGTTCTCTTCTTTCTGGAAGAGAAAGCCCTCTCCTCACCAACCCTCACCCCTCCTCACCAACCAGTGGCTGTGGCAGACCTGGGCTCTTTTTCCCTTCGGACAGAGAGGTAACGCGTTTCTTTCAGAAGTGACTTGCTGCTGTGGCCACAGCTCACCCTAAGACCAAAGCTATAAAGATGGGGAACTTACCTGGTGTCAGTCACCTTCTTCCAAATTTCAGCTCCCCTGCAAATTCTGCCAGCCTTTGTTCACCCTACAGAGGATTCAGGCAGTATTTTAGTTAGTGTGCCCAGAATCTATATTAATTGTTTTCAAAAGAGTCAGTCTGCTGGGAAAATTCCATCACCTTACCAGAAGTAGGACTCCCTTGCCCACTGCTTGTCATTACCTGGGTAGTAGGTCACAGACTGGGTATAGAAGAACTTGAGTTCTATAGTTTTATTTCTATTTGGAATTCCTGATTTCGGCCCTTTCAGGGCTTTCCTTTCCTTCTTCCTGGTTTGCTCCGTAATTCCAGGATCATATGACATAACGCAGACATTGGGTCAAACAGGTCATTGTACAGCTGTCCTTTGTTCCTGTGTCTGCGGTTTCATCAGGTCACTTGGCTTTCTGCTGCTCCTAACCACACAGGTGAGACTCTCTTAGTTCTGAGATGGTTGGACAGATGAACCTCTCTTTCCCCTCTGTAGTGTGTACTCAGTTGCTTCAGTTGTGTCCGACTCTTTGTGACCCCGTGGACTGTAGCCTGCCAGGCTCCTCTGTCCATGGAATTATCCTTGCAAAGGTACTGGAGTGGGTTGCCATTTCTCCCATCAGAGGATCTTTCCAACCCAGGGATCAAACCTTTATTTCCTGCGTCTCCTGCATTGGCAGGTGAGTTCTTTACCAATAGCACCACCTGGGAAGCTGATAATTTCCCTTGTGGTGTTATTGGAAAGGAGATGTGGGTCATCTCCTCTTCCAGGACCCCTACACTTCTCTCTTCCTCATCTCCTTTTATCCAAACACAAGATCAGTCTTGGTCTAGTCTAGGACAAATTTTTCCTTTATGTTTTTTCAAGACACATTATATTTCCCTGTAATGCCTAAGATTTTTCCAAGTAATTTTAGGCTTTTGGATTTCAGAATCAAAAAGACATATGAGTACTTCTGTTTCCTCCCTTGCAAACATCTCACCTGAGACTGTGAGCTCATAATTAACCAAGGGATTTTGTAAAGGACAAGTGGAAGGCCAGGGAGGGAGAAAGTATTGTAGGAAGAAATCCCATAGCTTGATAACCTCCAGATAATACTTAGACAGGGGAAATATCTCATTTGTCACTGATTACCCAGCCTGTGTTTCAGTGTCAGGTACATGATGATTTCCCAATAAATGTTTATTAAACCAATGAGCTAATTTGCTGTGTAATATTGGGCAAGTCTCATGACTTCTAACCTCTGTTCTCTGAACTATAAAATGAGGATAATGATACTGATGTCACAGCGTTGTTGTAGGATTAAAGGAGATTAGACCTTCTTCGTGAAGAGTTTTCTAATTGAAATGTCTCATTACTGTTATTATAAATGTTCATTGAGCTGAGATAGTACCTGACATCTTTGCCCAAACTCTGGGTGGTTCCAAGCAGACCTAGTCAACTGGAAACATGTGT
Organism: Antilocapra americana; assembly: GCA_007570785.1. Classification (NCBI taxonomy): domain Eukaryota; kingdom Metazoa; phylum Chordata; class Mammalia; order Artiodactyla; family Antilocapridae; genus Antilocapra; species Antilocapra americana. The sequence goes on along the minus strand of ML662447.1, from coordinate 3,181,692 downwards.
TTATCTTTTCCCCAGAGAAGCTGTATAACTTCAATGTGGTTTTTATTTTTGTATTCCAAATTATTTTTCCTCCCAATGACAGTTTTTATGTCAGTTTGCTTGATGATTTCTAGATGATGAGAAACGATATTGGATTAGATTCTACCCAGCAAGGAGTAATAAGTACAGGACTGAGAAGATGATGGTAATGTTATATCTCATCTTAAAGGCATGCTTTGGCTATTTGCATATTTTAGTTAGAATTTAAGCTGAGTTCTAATCACATGACATACTAAAGCATACTTTCGATATACCTTTTAAATTTTCATAGAAAATGCTTTCCAGACTGCCTGATGAAGTAAAGATTGAATGAGATATATATCTGGTTGTATGTGTGTGAGAGTCGCTCAGTTGTGTCCAACTCTTTGTGACTCCATGGACTCTAGCCCTCCAGGCTCTTTTGTTCATGGGATTTTAAACCTCTGTAAATAGGCTAAGTGTTTAATAAGTGTTGATGGTGTCTGTGAAAACGACATCATTGGACTTCTCTGTGGTCTGGTGCTTAAAAATCCACCTGTCAATGCAGGGGACACGAGGTTGATCCCTGGTCTAGGAGGACTCAGCTTGCTTTGGAGCAGCTATGCCTGTGCGCCACAACTACTGAAGCTCAGGTGCCTAGAGCCCATGCTTTGCAACAAGAGAAGCCACCACAAATGAGAAGCCTTTGCACTGCACCTAGAGAGTAGTCCCAGCTCTCTCACGTGTGGGGAAGAGAGAAACGCCCATGTGCAGCAAACATAAGAAAGGAAAAATAAAAGGACATCACTTATTTCTAAGGAAAAGCAGCAATAGGAAGGGTTGGCTGGTACTTAGTGACCTGATATCTTCCAAGGGGCTTATAAGACATGGCAGATTGCACATATGCCTCTGTCAAAGTCCTAGGGACAGCTGGACAGCAGCATGACAGACACATTCACCCTGGACAGATCTTGGGTTTCAACCATGGGGCAAGTCTAAGGCCAGGATTTGAAACATGGAATGATGTGCACATGAATTCTTTGTCAGGTCTACAGAAAGGGATATACAGTATCACAGTTGTTAGGCAAACTTTATGGTTGTGATGGTTAACAATTCTTTATTAGACTTTTGTGAATTGTTAAGAGAGTACATTTTAAATGGTTATTTTGTGAAATGATAAAGTGTTAATTAATCTTGTTGTTCAGTCGCTCAGTCATGTCTGACTCTGCAACCCCATGGACTACAGCATGCTAGGCTTCCCTGTCCTTCACCATCTCCTGGAGCCTGCTCGAACTCATGTCCATGGAGTTGCTGATGCCATCCAACCATCTCATCCTCTGCTGTCCCCTTCTCCTCCTGCCTTCAGTCTTGCCCAGCATCAGGATCTTTTCCAATGAGTTGGCTCTTCACATCAGGTGGCCAAAGTATGCTTCAGCATCATCCTTCTAGTGAATATTCAGGGTTGATTTCCTTTAGGATTAACTGGTTAGATCGCCTTGCTGTCCAAGGGACTCTCAAGAGTCTTCTCCAACACCAGTCTGAAGGCATCAATTCTTTGGCACTCAGCCTTTTTTATTGTCCAGCTCTCACATCCGTCCGTGACTACTGGAAAAACCATAGCTTTGACTATATGGACCTTTGTTGGCAAAGTAATGTGTCTACTTTATAATATGCTGTCTAGGTTTATCATAGCTTTTCTTCCAAGGAACAAGCATCTTTTAATTTCATGGTTGCAGTCACTATCTGCAGTGATTTTGGAGCCTAAGAAAATAGTCTGTCATTGTTTCCATTGTTTCCCCATCTGTTTGCCATGAAGTGATAGGACTGGTTGCCGTGACTTTCAATTTTTTGAATATTGAGTTTTAAGCCAGCTTTTTCACTCTCCTCTTTCACCTTTATCAAGTGGCTGTTTAGTTCCTCTTTGCTTTTTGCCATGAGAGTGGTATCATCTGCATATCTGAGGTTACTGATATTTCTCCTGGCAATCTTGATTCCTGCCTGTGCTTCATCCTGCCTGGCATGTTGCATGGTGTACTCTGCATGTAAGTTAAATAAACAGGGTGACAATATACAGCCTTGACATACTTCTTTTCTGATTTGGAACCATGTCCAGTTCTAACAGTTGTTCCCTGTCCAGTTCTAACTGTTGCTTCTTGATCTGCATATAGGTTTCTCAGGAAGCAGGTAAGGTGGTCTGATATTTTCATCTCTTTAAGAATTTTCCGGTTTGTTGTGATCTACAGAGTCAAAGGCTTTAGTGTAGTCAATGAAGCAGATGTTTTTCTGGAACTCTCTTGCTTTTTCAATGATCCAATGGGTGTTGGCAATTTGACCTCTGATTCCTCTACCTTTTCTAAATCCAGCTTGTACATCTGGAAGTTCTCGATTCACATACTGTTGAAGCCTAACTTGGAGGATTATGAACATTACTTTGCTAGCATGTGAAATGAGTGCAGTTGTATGGTAGTTTGAACATTCTTTGGCATTGCCCCTCTTTGGGATTGGAATGAAAGCTGAGTTTAGTGTGTAATCATGTTGCAATATATACATTTATCGAATCGTCACATTATGCACCTTAAACTTATGTATATGTTTATAGATAAACATATGTAACTGTTTAAAGATAGTAACTGGTATCTTTTCATTTACTATTGTTTTGAGGGGCTGGGAAGTTGGGTACCAGGTCCATGAAGGGCCAGTATAGGTGATAATAGGTGATCCTGGGCAGTGATGAGTACAGGAAGCTGAGTAGAAGGAGTGAGCAGGGTAAGGAGGCGGCTGTTGAGAGCCTAATAAGAGGGTGTCAAGGTCAAAATGCAGCAGGTAAGGACAGCTGGGGTCCTGGGCAGAAAGCCTGGCACTGGGGGTTGGGCATTGGTTCTGTTGTGGGTTGCAAGACGATGTCTGCTTGGTAGGGTTCAGTATCTGTAGATACTAAGATGAGGGGGATACACAGCAGCATGGACCTAGTGTTGAGCCAATGAGGGGACACTTAACATTCTTCCTGCCTGTGGCTGGGCCAGGCCTGGTTGAGCTAAGACTGGGCTGTAAATCTGATTTGTGGTAATAACAATAACGAAAATAACAGTCCTACTACTGTTACGCATGATTACGTTTATTGATGGTGTACTGTGAACTAGGAATTCTCTTAACTGCTTCATTCACAACAACCTTATGAGGGAACCTTATTATCCCCATTTTTTCAAATAAGAACACTTAACACAGAGAAATTCAGCATCTTCTAAAGATTGCAGGTTAATAAGTGGAGGGGCCAGGTTTGAATCTAGAATAGTCAGACCCCTGCTCTTAAAGAGTTATCATACTGTCTCCTAAAACTTAGCACAAAGCTGTCAGATATCCAGAGAGAAAGAGGCCAAGTACAGTGGAGTTGCACCGTTTGTGTATTTAGGTTGTCAGACCTCGACAACGTGAGCTTGGCAGACACAGGTCAGAAGGAGGTAGGAGGAGAGAAGGACAGGGCTAGAGCAGGTGGTTCAGCCCCTCATTCCATTCAGTGACTGTGACCCAGACCCAAATGGGAGGCAAATCCATCCCATTTGCCTTACTCCAGTGAGGAGCAGGAAAGAGGCTGCTGAGAGTCTCCGTAAGTTATCAAACTGAACATTGAGAGCACGCAGTACGGTTCATTGTGTTTTCTATTTCCTATATATTTGAAAGTGGAACTCATTAGATTGCTGCCAGATTAGGGTCCTGGAATCCTTTGTGATTTGGATTGCAAACGTCCTGCTTGCGTTTGCCTGAGTCTATCTCAGTACTTATTTTAGTTTAAATGTATTTGTGTATGTGTGTGTGTGTGTGTATGTGTGTGTGTGTGTGTGTGTGTGTGTGTGTATGAGAATTTTGCCTACCTACAAAGGAAACAGAAGGTAGAAAATGCAGTAGAGATACCTGCAGAACTCTCCCAGTGTTGTTCAATGATGAGATAAGTAGAGAGGTACATGAAATTTCCCTTTCATTAGAGTTTTCCATTAACACAGAGATTGACTTAGTTGTCAGTTTAAGTTCTCAGAAGCTGTAGCAGGTTACTTACTATGGGTAAGTAACTATGGGTACTATGGGTAAGTACTGTGGGTACCAGGAAGAGCTAGTCCCATGGAGTAGAGAGGCTTGGTTCTAGTCTCATGTGAATACTTTTTTTTTTGAGGCTTAATGACATCAGGATTAAAATAGCATCAGGTAATAATTGGACTCCAGCTACTGTCTTGCAAATTTTTGAACCATATTAGTTTTGTCACCTGATGTGAAGAGCTGACTCGTTGGAAAAGACTCTGATGCTGGGAAAGATTGAGGGCAGGAGAAGGGGACAACAGCGAAGGAGATGGTTGGATGGCATCACTGACTCAGTTGACATGAATTTGAGCAAATTCTGGGAGACAGTGAAGGAGAGGGAAGCCTGGTGTGCTGCAGTCCCTGGGGTCACAAAGAGTCGGACATGACTGAGCAACTGAACAACAACAAAATTTCGTTGAAACCAGTGACAATGCCCATTATGTGAGGAAACAGCTTTCCTCAAAAGCAGAAACAAACTCAAGATGCTGACAAGTTTTTGCTGAGATTGTTCTAGAAGTTGAACATGTGGTCTTGACTGCTCCTCCAGGGACTCAGCTTTCCGTGGGTGTTTGTCCGTCTAATTCCTACTGTCATCATCATGATGTGCACGCCTGTGTATGTGTGCACACACTTATGTACACAGTTGTTTTTGGGGTAGTCTCCATGGTGAGTCTGCCATGGTAGACATGTAACCTTGCCGGTCTATTTTTCTGCTTGGTGACTATGCCATAGCCCTAATCTGCTGTCTACTCAGCATCTTCCCCTTTCCTTTATTCTGGTTTCCAGGCTGAGGGATCTTTGGCATCCATGGTCAGTTGACTGGGCTGTTTGGGTGACCATCAGAGACCTCTTTCTTCTGCAGAAGAGTTCTGAGACAGCGCTTTCCACACTGTTCTTAGTCAAGACAGGACCAGCACCAGATAGTCAGTCCTGATGTTGGAGGACCAACCTAGAGCAGGGCCTCCTGGTCATTGGGAAGTAGCAGGTAGGTGCAGAATACCAAAGCCTGGAGGTGTGGCTTCAGTAGAGTTGAGGTTGCTCCAGTTCACATTCTAGAGGATTGTTATAAGTGGGGCTATATCTGAAGGGAGGAAGTCTGGATTGCCCTGTCGTCAGAGCTGCTGGAATCAAGGTTAAGACCAGATTACAGGAGCTGGAGAATGACTGCTCAGCAAGGCAGAGCTCTTCTTTTGAACCATGATCTATGCTGTTGGGTTCTTTTGAAAGACCAGGGGTTCTAATAGGCTGTTCTGAATACTTGGTATACAAATATTCACACACACACACGTATTTGCATCTCTTATTCTAAGTATCTAGGATGATGTGTCTAATGACCTTTGTATGCAAGAAGCAAAGTTCAGTCCAAAGAGAATTCCAAAGAGATGTCTCAGGAAAAGATAAAGGTCAGAGAGTTATTTTCTTCTAAAAATTTACTTAAAAATTTTTTTTTTGTTTGACTGTGCCATGCAGCCTGCAGGAGCTTAGTTTCCCAACTAGGAGCAAACTCATGCACTCCTTCAGGGGAAGTGTGGAGTCGTAACCACTGGACCACTGGGAAGTCTTGTCCTAAAAATGTACTTTTATGTGATCTTTCCTCTCTGCCCATCGCTGTCTCTTTTACTGCAAATGGCAGCTAACAACCCATGCCATCTGAAGTCCACGGAATACGCCAGCCACTATGTGTTCTTAATTTAGATCTGATTAGAAGACCACAGATCACCTGAGAACAAAAGGGACTGTTAGCCCTTCCACTCCTTTCACTGCCCACAGTGTGGGCAGGGAGGACTCCAGCTCACTATCAGAGAGGGTCTTGCATGTGGTTGCTGGGAGCCACTTCCCTCGATTCCTATTGTTCCCAGCCTTCTGGCCGCCAGCCAGGCTGGCTGGCTCTGAAGAGTCAATCTCTTACCCTGACTAAAGCCCCTTAAACTGTGACAAGAGTTGTGACAGAATCTTCTAAAAGTGGAGGGCGGCTAATCCCTTCTGTGACTCCTGGGTTAGTCCTTTGGGGAATCCTAAGTCTCAGGGCTTTCTTGCTCATGTATCTGGAAATCAAGCTCGCAGAGCAAATTGACAGGCTTGAAATATTCAGGATCAACACTAACACACTGGGAAACTTTCCTTCTGTGACTTTCCACTGACTCAAATAAAATACTTCTTTCATGTTATAGACATCTGTTAAACTAAAATGCTCTATGAAACGTTTTTGAGTACCAAAATAAAAGGCTCCATTCCCTTGGTATTAAAATAAAGAATATAACCCCAATGGCTCAGTGAATCAAGGGGAGAGAAACTAGAGGAATATAGAAAAAATGTGGGAAGAGGGAATGTGGGCAAGAGGAAAAAGAGTACAGTGTGAGCGAAGATGAAGGAGAGGGGAAGGATGTTAAAGACTTCAGCAAAGAGGAGAGGAGAAAGCAGAAGAGCAGACCAGCGGGGTGGGGAGGCTTCCTTTCCTTAGGCTCTGAATGGAGCCTTTTATGAGGTGCATTCTTTTGACACAGCCTGCTGTTCATTTTCCCTGTGGGATTTGAATTTTCTGTTTCCTTGTCTCTGAAATGCTAATTAACTGATTGCCCCGTATCTGTTCTGTAATTGCTCTTTATTCTTAAACCTTTGGAGGCACAGCCTTCAAGGAGGTGGCCCCTGTGGAGTGAAGTGGGGGAATGTTCACCTGGCCAGGAGGAAGGAGGCTGACTGCTGGAGACACCCCAGGATGGAGCCTCACTCGCTTCCATTTTAGAGGGGAGGGTACTGTTCACTGAGTGCCTACTACTCACTAGGGAAGTTCCTGTTTGCTTTTGTGTCTTTTAGTCTTCACAGAACCCCCGTGAAGTTGCAAGTAAAGGTTCAGAGGGGTCGTCTAGCCAGTAAGTGACTGACCAGGTCTTGTGTCCACATCAGTCTGACAAACATCAAAACTTTTTCCATTCACCTGCACTCTCTCCCAGATGGATGTGAACATTTATTTTGAAGAATGCTTATTGTGGTGGGACTTTGCTGGCAGTCCGGTGATTAAGACTCTGCACTGGTAATGCAGGGGGTGTGGATTTGTTCCATCCCTGGTCAGGAGACAATGCTGTGCATTGTGACCAAAAAAGAAAGAAAGAAAAATAAGAATGTTTATTGTGGAAAATACATATATCTTCTGAAAAGACTGTAGAAGATAAATCCTCCTTATTTTCCTATCATTTAGAACTAATTACTATTAATACAATTCCTTGGTGGCTCAGACGGTAAAGAATCTGCCTGCATTTCAGGAGACCCAGGTTTGACCCCTGGTTTGGGAAGATCCTATGGAGGAGGGCATGGCAACCCACTCCAGTATTCTTGCCTGGAGAAACCCATGGACCGAGGAGCCTGGTGGGCTACAGTTCATAGGGTGACATTTTGTTTTCTTTTCTAATGCAATTACTTTTGATTATGTATTAGATTTTCTTTGGTGATAATGTGTTTTAAAACAATTTCCACTGAATATTATTTAAATTTATGCATATTTTTTTGGGGCTGGTGCAGCGAGATTTCCTGGGGGGGAGGGAGGAGGGCAGGGGGTTCTGGAGGGGAAGCATATGTAAACCCATGGTGATATCATGACATTGTATGGCAAAAACAATTAAAAAAAATTTAAAAAAATAAATTTATGCATATTTTTAAGACATGGCAACTAGAACCATAAATTGTTTTAATACAATTGGGAAACTAGGAAATGACCCCAATTGTGAAATCAAAATTCTGAAATAACTGAATTAGACTTCTGAAAACTGTGTTTGTGTATGTGTGTGTGTGTGTGTGTGTGTGTGTGTGTGTGTACACCACACTTGGCCCCAAACAAAATGCAACTTCAACTAGTTTGCTATTTTGTAAGTTTATATTCTGAGTGAAAATTCTGCAGTCATTTTGCCTGAGATGTAAAAAGCAGTTGAAATTCTTTCAGAAGTTTTGATGTCACTTTTCAATGAGAGAAGAGGTTCATAATAGTCTTGGAGAGAATGACTTGGGAAATTAGGATTGTACAGGAGCCATGAAGATGTCAAAATCATTTGACACAGCAATACAGTTTCTTATATTTTTTACCTAAGGAAATTAAGGACTCTATCCCTCCCAAAAGAAGAATTGCATGAATAAAGATGCTCATTTTACTTTATATTTAATAGAGATTAATTCACAACAGCCTTTGGGTCAAATAAGAGAAGATGGTCAAATAAAATATTGTAATTATCTACTTGATGGAATATTATGCAGCTATTAAAGATGATAGCTGGACATAATGTGTCAACAGACTAAAGATTAACTGAGTGCTAATAACCATAAAAACATTGATTTATTTAGTGCTTACTATGTGCTATGTAACCCTCCACACATTATTTAATCTTCCACAAATCTCTGTCAGACATTAGTATTTTCCTTATCTTAAAGTTAAGGGAACTCAGGCTAAGAGATATTCCTTGCCCATGGCTAAAATCCTGGTAAGTAGAAAGAATATCCTATTATTTTTATGTGAAAGTAAGGAAAGAAATACAGGGAGAGAAAGGGTGAAAAGGACATTGCATGACTATGTAGCAGGGACGGTTACCTAAGAAAGTGTTTATAGTTTCTTTCTTTACTTTCTCTTGTCACCCTTCTGTTCCTGGAATTCCAGACTCCTGTTCCTTTCTCTCCTCTACTGTGAATAAGAAAATTGTTCAGAAATCTGCAGTCCTTGTGCTAGAAGGCATTGTCAGCTACAAATTGGCACTTGCCAGGGGCACTTGCCATCTGCCTCTAAGAGGATTAAATCATGTGCTATTGTAGCTGCTGACCTTCGACACCCAAGGAAAGAAGTTCAAGATGGAGAGCAGAAATGAGGCACTTTGTGCTGTGGGGGAGGGGACTGGGGGCAGTGTCAGGTCTTCAGATAGATATTTTCAGGAGCTGATTTTCTGAGCCCAATTCTTGTACCTCACATCTAAGCAAGCACTGATTTCCTTCATGGTGACATCAGTTCCCCTTAACTAGCAGAAACTTTCTGCAAAGATATGTACTTGATTGCATGAACTCCCCCTTCACCAAAATACATATATGTTGACCTTCCCCTCTACCTCTTTGGAGTAGTTTCTCAGAGCTATCTGAAATGGTGTCTCCTGGGTTATGGATAAAACTTAAATCACAACTTGCATGTCATGCACTTTTTATAAGCCAACAGCATGTATGGTTAGTAACTCGCAACATCCTTAGGTAGGGACATTTCTCCATGAGTTGCCCTAGATAAGGATGGAAGTTGGGTATAGAAACACCATGAAAAATAGGATTCTGTGGAAATGAATAACTATGTCACCTTTCTAAGATTTATCTCATAGCTTGTCCCAGAGGAATCTCTCCTCCTGAAAGAAATGCTCTGGGCAGTAGTCATAAAATAAAGCTTTTTATCTCACTGCTTCCCAGTCCTTTTCTAGAGACACGTAAACATTCAGGACAGTAGCCACAGGGGTTTGCCCATGTTGGTTTTGTGCCATGTTGCCCTGGGGAAATAGAGATCCAAGGTTGCAATTTAGTTGTTTTTAAAGGAATATTATCTTCTCCAGGCAAGAGGCCACATATTGGTGAATCTGTTGTGTGTCTTCTCTCCTGATTAAATCAAAATCTCAGCAGGACAAATCAATGAGTTTTTCTCCCCTTTTAAACCATCACTGCTTCAACTTCGATCTTACTTACCTTTCACCTGGATGACTTGCAAATATTATCCTTATAGTTCTCCCTTCCCTGGTCTCTCTCTGTGAATTGAATCCTTCACATTGGTGCCAAAGGATCTTCCTAAAATGCAGATATGATACTGACATCCTCTTGCTTAAATTCATTCAATGGTGCACCATTTATTTAGCATATAAGTGTCCCATCAGGCATTGAGAAGCCTTCATGATCCCTGCCCACATTTTCAGCACCATCGCTAGTTACTTTTCCTTGCGCTCCAAATATTTCAACCTTATTTGCCATCATTCCTGAACAATACTCTCCTGTGTTTCAGGCCCTTTGCAGATGGAGTTCATTTAGTCTAAATGGCTAGACTAGAGTGACTCATCTTTAACATCACTGCCTCTGAGATGCTTTCTTGCATTGTTTAATCCCAGGTAACCCTGAGCATTCTCCTGTATCACTCAGGTTCTCAGAGGCAGACAACAGAATCCACTCTTAAGCAGGAATGGATTAATCAAGGACATTGGGAAGCTTTCTGAGTTGTTGGAAGGGCTGGAGAAATGGGCTCCAGACTCACTTTCTTTAGAAGCAGTTTCTAGGTACATGCCATGGTCTGGTTCTGGTAAAGAAGCTAATTTCTGCCTCTGGTCCCAGACCTGGCTGCCTCTGCTGCCACCTGTACTGCTGAATGCATTCACAGTACCCTTTCCTATTTCCGTACATAAACTCAGTTCCAAATCCAGGTCTTGTGTAGATATGTTGGAACTGATAGGAATGAAGTCACAGGCTTATATTTTAGCAGCAAAGGAGAGTTGGAAAGTTTTCATTTTTGATTTTACATTGAGAAGGCAGAATTCAAAGCTAGACCTAGAAATATAATGAGAACTAGAAAAATACTGAAAAAATATTTAAAAGATGAGGAGGGGGCAGAATAAATGACAGAATTCTAGTGAGTCTCTCTTATAAACAATTCTTGCATTTCACTATCATTGTCTTTATACATGTGTGCTTCCCTTGCTAGTTCAACCATGAACTTGCATTAAGGTGATGTCTTACTTATTTCTGTATCCACAACTCTCTGGCACAGTGCCTGACATACCAGTTATTCTTTGTTGATTGCTAAAAGAAAAGATCTCTGAGAATTCCTTGTCTAAAACTTTTTGCATGGTTAATTGTATCAAATGTTTTAATCTAGTCTTGAAAGCTACAGCCTGTATCCTTTTCGGCTCTGAAAAGCAATAAAGCAAATCTTAAATAACTCAAGCTGCAGGTAACAGGACTTTAAATACTATTTCAAATTTGGCTTCTAGGAGCAAGACTGTAGATTCTTCCAGATTGCTTGTATTCAGTGCCACCTCATATGTCATGTGCCATAATATGCAAAGTGGGTCCTTCAGCAAATGACAGATTATCTTTATTGTTCTTTCCCTACCCTCTCAGCCCTCCTCTCTTCTTAACTGTATCATACTTTATTGTCCTCCAAGGACTTTTACACCTTTATCTATTTAATGACCACAGGTATCCTGTGTGGCTTTTGTTTTCCCCATGTATTAGTCTGGCCAGAGGTTGGTTTTCTACAGCCCTGGGCCAAAACCAGCTTAAGCTTATGTTTATAAATAAAGTTTCATTTGGGGGTGCACCAAGTCTTGGGCTTCCGAGGTGGCGCTAGTGGTAAAGAACCTGCCTGCCAATGTAGGAGCTGTAAGAGATGTGGGTTCAATCTCTGGGTCAGGAAGATCTCCTAGAGGAGTGCTTGGCAACCCACTCTGGTATTTTTGCCTGGAAAATTCCATGGATAGAAGAGCCTGGTGGGCTACAGTCCGTGGGGTCACGAAGAGTTGGAGGTGACCAAGACAACACGCACACACACACAACACTGTCTGAGTAAGTTGGGCTGCTAGAACAGAATACCATATACTGGGTGTCTTAAATGACAAATTTATTTCTCACTGTCCTGGAAGCTGAGACATCCAAGATCAAGGCACTGGCAGATTTGGTGTCTGGTAAGAGCTTACATCCTGGATTGCAGATGGTCACCTTCTTGCTCTATTCTCCCATGACAGAAAGAGAAAGAGGGAGAGAACACTTTTTCCTTTTGCTCTTCTTATAAGTAAGGACATGAATTCCATTATGAGGGCTCTGCCTCAAGACCTCATTTAAACCATTTAACCTCTCCAAGGTCCCACTTCTAAATGCAATCATATTTGGGGTCAGAGCTTCAACATATGAATGTTAAAGATAGAAGGAAAAATTCAAATTTGTTTTCTAAGAAACAACTCTAGGGGCAATGTGGAGGTTATGGAAGAGAAGTTAGTGGCTGCAAGACCAATGGGAAGCCTCTTAGATAAAGTTCATCTGAAAGAAAGCAGCCTTGGAAGAGCAGTGACAGATGAAAGAGAAGGAGGGGTTGAATTCACAGGCAGAAATGATGGGATTTGGTGACCAGTTGGATAAGAGGCATAAAGAGAGAAGAGTTGGAACTTCCCTAGTGGTTGAGTGGTTGAGACCTCATACTTTTAAGTAGGAGGTACTGGTTCAGTCCCCGGTTAGGGAACTAAGATCTTGTGTGTTGCATGGTATGGCCTAAATAAATAAACAAAATAAAGAGATGTTTCAAAAGAGAGAGAAAAAAGGGTTAAAAATGAGTTTAAGTTTTCTAATATAAAGAATGAATAGTACATTTAGAGTTTGTGTTTTGTTGAAACTTCTATTTCCTAAAGTTTCACCTCGTTTTGGCCCTGTGGCTCCTCAAGGCCCTTGATCTACATTGGGACTTCTCAGAATTTGTTTTTCTCTTTATTAGATTGTCTTATTCCCCATCGTGACTGCTTGATTTCTCTGTATTTCACAACTCAAATTCCTGAGAATAGAAATCGCATTAACTTAGCTTTTCTTGGTTTGAGCAGTGTGTTTTATACCAGGTTACCTCACAGGTCATCTGCTAGATGTGGTTACAGGGTCAGGAGCCCAACTTAGTACAGTTGACAGTGGGGGTTGAGGAAGAGGACCAGTGGCTTTCTTTGTAGAAGCTGTGAGTGAGGCAGATTTTTGAAGGAGGGGCCAAGAATTCTGTTGCCCTGATGATTATAATTAAGTTGGGTGGAACTCAATTTATCCTCCTCTTTCTAAATCTCCTGTATCCATCATCATACATGGGACCGTGTATGTTGGCCTGGAGGGTACAGTAGAAGGATGGGGAGAGTAAGGATGAGGATATAAAGAAAACTTTCACTGAAATGATGGACTCTGTGGTCCAGGGCCATAGATATAAAAAATGAAAGGAGAAAAGATCATGGTCCACAGAGAAGTCACTGCAGAGAAAAGACATGGAAGAAATCTTGGCTAGTGGGAGAGAAGGAGTAAGCTAGCAAGGATAAGACCTTTGAACTTAGAAATGAGAGCTAAAACAGTTCTAGATAAAGAAAATCCAAGATGTGGCCATGAGATAAGATCTCCAAAGTGGAAGAAAATGAAATCTTTTCATAGAGGAGGTCAGGACATCTTGATTTGGGTTAAGTTTTCCATGTGCATGGTGTAGGTTAGGGAGATTGAGCCCTCCAAGTGGATGGTGAAGTTGTCCAGGATAACCAGATTATTCTGGATGTGCAAATAATCAGGCTCCAACAAGAGGATAGGTAAAGGGCAGAGCTGATTGGAACTGGAGACCTGGGAAGAGGGGATTTTGATTGCAATGAAAGAGGAATCATCAGAGAGTAGGCAAAGCAGCAGGAAGAGAACAGTAATTCACTCTACTTACATCTGCAGCAATCCTTCTGTAGCCCTGCAACCAAACCACGAAATATGCCCTGAAATAAGCAGAGCTGCTGGAAGACTATCCCTTCTTTAGGATGGGACAATGGAGAAGGCTGTATTGGTCAGGAATAACCAAGTGAAGGTGGTTCAGGAACCATTGAGGAAAAAGAATGAAAGTAAAGTAGTGGTTGGCTAGAATGACATATGAACTCCAAAAGGTGCTTGAGAAAGAATCAGGGTGTGATTTGGAGCTGTAGAGGGATGGGGATGAAGTGAGAGAGGCTGGGAATAAATGACAGAACACCCTGAGTTATTATCTTTATAATCCTAAGCATGATAGACGTAAGGTAAGAGGGAAGAGAAGGCCCACTTACTTGGTCCTTGAGTTCCTCTCCCTGGGACCCATGGTTAGGACACAAGCAGAAGGGAAGAAAGACAGTTGCTCTTTGGAGCCTGTTAGCAAGGGAGGGCTTCAGTGAGAATATGGGACAGACAAATCTTTCTTTGCATCAGATGGGAGAGTAAGTGTAAATGAAGTTCTTTCTTTTTTCTCAAAGTCACCTCAACTTATCATGAGGGCAGTAGTGTGTAAAGGACACTTTGGAAAAACCCCAAACAACATTTTTTAAAAGATAAGTAAATCCAATTTGTTGAGATGTTCCTGCGTGCTTGGAGATAAATCACATTATTGTATTTTATCAGCAGATGGGTGGGCAGTTGAACAGTATGAAACTGGCAGCAAAAAGAAAAAGGTTCCTAGTATCTATGAAGAAGCCATTATTTTATGCAGGACAGTGTCAATCAAGTCTGTGCAGAGAAACACAGGGCAGTTACGCAAATTGAAACAGCTTCATGGGGAGCGTTTGCACAGGGTAAGAGGGAGGGTGGCAAGGGGGGATGTAGGTCGAGGTGGGCAGGAGGGTGGGCATGTGGGGGATTCTGGTTCTTAGAGTAGACACTGGCCTGGATGCAAGTGCTGGCATAGATCCTGTCCCTCCTGAGCCTCCCTCCCACCCACCCCCATCCTGCCCCTCTAGGTCATCACAGAGCACCAAGCTGAGCTCCCTGTGCTATACAGCAGCTTCCCAGTAGCTATTTATTTACCCATGGTCAGGTATATATGTCATTGCTACTTCCTCAATTTGTCCCACCTTCCTCTTCCCCAACTGTGTCCTGGTGCCTCTTCTTGAAATAGGCTCTGTAGCTACACGGCCTCATTCCCATCCTGGATCTGGCACTTACGACCTCGGTTGATCTTGGCTTCCTCCTGTGTAAAATATGGCTCATCATTTTACTGACCACACATGGTTGTTATGAGGATAATGTAAGATAAGTTAGGAAAAGTCCTTAGAACAGTGTCTGATAAACAGCCCGAGTATCATGTTACCAGTATGGTCATCTACCTGTTATGTGCTTTAGAGTTGTCCAGGATCCTAACAGTCTGGTTCCACCCTGTGTCCTCTAATGAGAGAGAATTAAGTCAGCAGTTTTCTCTACCACCAAGTCACAGTCACACAGACACCAGCATGCCAGTGGAAAAGAAATACTGAATTCCTACATGGAGAGTTCAGGTCATTGAGATAACTCTGGGACTGCCTAGGTTTTCACTCATCACTGGGATGTGAGGGCTTGGTTCCCATACAGCAATGTCACCGATGTATAAAGCCCCAAATGGGAGTCGTATAACTGAGTTACAGCTTCAGCTCTGCTATAGCTGAGCTGGGTGCCCTTGGCCTAATTGCAGGCACAGTGGACAGAGAGAGAGTAGACTGGCATGAGAAGCACACAGAGCCCCTGTGGGGGAGGGTCCAGTATTGTTCTTTGGTACTGCCAAGATGTCCTGTGCAGCTTCTAATGTTACTCTTCCAAAGATTATGTTTACGCCTTTGTCTTGTCCACTAGAGTATTAGCTCCTCAAATATGAATAGTGATAATATTAACAAATATTCAGTCCCAGTTCTCTCTTTGATTCTAGTATCTTTTAGATCCTCCAATAGCTGGCATGTATTAGGCATCTATCAAATATTCATTAGATCACCAGATAAAGAATAAATGACCTTTTTTTTTTTAAATCAAGCAGTTAGGGACTTTGAGCAAATTTCTTGGTCTTTCTGAGTCTAACCTGCTCATAATATCTGGCACATACTAGTTCCTCAATTGATTTCATTTAACTGAAATGTCCCACTTAACCAGCTGAAAGGTACAAAATAGGTTATGGTGTATGACTATTCCCAGTTCTGTATCTCACAAATGGTACCACCATCCACCTACTTGCTCAAAATAAAAATGTTGGAGTCATCATGGACTCTTTAGTTTCCTTCTCACCCAGCATCCAAGAGCAACCCCTCTAAATCCTTTGTGAGTCTGAATCTTTCTCTCTGTCTCTACTACCTCAACTCTTGTCCAAGCCACACTCATCTTATGTATGGATTACTGCAGTTGTCTATTAAATAATCTCTGTCCCTTCACTCTTCTCTGTCCATTCCTTTTTGGTCTTATGGATCCCAACCACCCTGAACCCCTTCTAAGAAAATGATGAATGGAATGTTGCAATGACCTGTTCAGCTGAAAGACTGGGGGGTGGAGGGAAGAAAAGGAAAGATTGTGTGTGTATGTTTGGGGAACTTAGAGTGTTAGAAGGCAAGGAAGCTTAAGAAAAGAAAGTTCCTGTAACAGGCAGCAAGAGAAGGAATCCACAAATGGGAGCAGGCAGTCCTTGGGAAAGGGACAATTACATGAGCAGGAGAAATGAGCTCCTGAGGTGAGCTCAGCCCGGGTGGGTCCATCATGATATGCTTTGAATGCGCTGCAGAGGCCTCTCTGCTGGAACCACCCTGTCCATTCATCAGGCTCCATGTGTTTAACTGAACAACTAATACTAAACATTTTCTGGATATAGGCTCTATTCTCCCACCCTGTTGATGGACATTAAGGGCATGATAATAGATTTATATTAAAAACATTTGGCCTCAAAAAGAAATGCAGCCAAGTCCTTGACCTTTTTTCCCTCCTAGGAGATTCATGCATCCTTGACCTATTTACCTGCTATCTTCCTAGCAAACCCTGAATTCTGTATATGGCAGTGGGGGGACCTTGTTGAACCTGAACCTTGCACTTTATGGGCAATTCCTGCCTCTATCATATGAGAATCTAATGCAGGGCTGCCTAGGGAGAGGACTCATGAGAGATTATTGGATATTTGAATACCCATCAGTGATTCCTTTTGAGATCTGGAAGAAGCTTGATCTCTTTATTTGCAGTCCCATTGCTGTGAGATGATCAGGACTGAATTTATACAGTTTCACATTGTGCTGTTGTATACATAGATTTCAAAAATCCTTCCAACTGGAGATAATGTGTCAGCCCTGATCCTCTTACACTGGAAGTGAAACACAAAGAAAAGCTAAATGGGATTCCCTGGTTGCAGACCTCGGCTTAGTGTGGGTAAGACTCTGGCCAAACATGAACTTCCAGTTTGCAGAGTATATTTAATTGAGAACTGTGCTTTATTTTGTTCCCTGAGCTAAATTGGCATCTGTACGAATGAAAAATGTAAAAACTTGTAGCTGCAGGCTTAGGAGAATGCCAGAAAGAAGGAAAGAGAAATTGTGTTTATAAAACCACAGGGCTTGAGCTATATTCTTCCCTTTCATGATCATTCTCCCATTTCTTGGTCTTTCTTGGTTGGAATGCCAGGCCAATGATATTTGAGAGCTATCTGTACTGAGCCAGAAGGCCAGGATCACACCCTCTCCTGCCCTCCTTTCTTGCTAATTTTACAAGCTCTAAATCAATTTACCAAATTGGTCTAGGGCCATAAGAAAGGGAACGGTTCATCCTTTCTCCTCTGGGTGACAGTGGTGTCTGCCCTCTCTCCCCCTGGCCTCTTGTCAGAACCTGAGAGCTCTGAGCGTAATACCATTTCAGCCTGTGCTTCTAGAACTTGGACCAGGCTCTACTGTTAAGTTGAAAGGCTTTAGTACCTGAGAACAATCTCAGGAATTAGGTAAAAAATAGTTCCCAGAGCATCTTTCATGTGCCTCTTAACCATCTGTATGTCTTCCTTGGAGAAATCCCATTTTTTTGATTGAGTTGTTTGTTTTTTTGATATTAAGCTGCATGAGCTGTTTGTATATTTTGGAGATTAATCCTTTGTCAGTTGCTTTGTTTGCAAATATTTTTTTTCCCATTCTGAGGGCTTTTTCTTTTTGCCTAAAGTTTTCTTTGCTGTGCAAAAGCTTTTAAGCTTAATTATGTACCATTTGTTTATTTTTGTTTTTATTTTCATTATTTTAAGAGGTGGGTCAAAAATGATCTTGCTGTGATTTATGTCAAAGAGTGTTCTTCCTTTTTCCTTGTAATAGTTTTGTAGTATCTGGTCTTACATTTAGGTCTTTAATCCATTTTGAGTTTATTTTAGTGTATCATGTTAGGGAGTGTTCTAACTTCATTCTTTTACATAGCGTTGTTCTGTTTTCAACATCCCTAATTATTAGAGAAATGTAAATCAAAAATACAAAGAGATATCATCTCACACTTGTCAGAATGGCTATCATCAAAAAATCTACAAACAATAAATGCTGGAGGGGGTGTGTAGAAAAGGGAAGCCTCTTGTACTGTTGGTGGGGATGTAAACTGATACAGTCAGTATAGACAACAGTGTGTTTTCAGTTGCTCAGTCGTGTCCGATTCTTTGTGGTCCCATGGACTGTAACCCTCCAGGCTCCTCTGTACATGGGATTTTCCAGGCAAGAATATTGGAGTGGGTTGCCGTGCTCTCCTCCAGGGGATCGTCCCAACCCAGGGATTGAACCTACCTGTCTCATGTCTTCTCTATTGCAAGTGGGTTCTTTACCACTAGCACCACCTGGGAAGCCTGGAGAACAGTAAGGAGGTCCCTTAAAAAACTAAAATAGAGCTACCATATGTCCCAGCAGTCCCACTACTGGGCATTTTCCCTGAGAAAATCATAATTCAAAAAAGACACATGCAGCCCAGTGTTCACTGCAGCACTATTTACAATAGGCTCGACATGGAAGCAACCTATATGTTCATTGACAGATGAATGGATAAAGAAGATGTGGTACAAACACACAATGGAATATTACTCAGCCATTAATTAGGAGGAATGAAATAGGGTCATTTATAGAGATGTTGATGGACCTAGAGATTTTCATACAGAGTGAAGTAAGTCAGAAAGAGAAAAACAGATGCTGTATATTAACATATGTATGTGGAATCTAGAAAAATGGTAAAGATGAACATATCAGCAGGTCAGGAATAGAGACACAGATGGAGAGAACAGACATGGACAAAGTGGTGGGGAGGAGAGGTGGAACGAAATGGGAGCTTGGGATTGATGTATATACAGCACTACCATGTGTAAAATAGATAGCTAGTGGGAAAATGCTGTATAGCACAGGGAGCTCAGCTTGGTGCTCTGTGATGACCTAGAGGGGTGGGATGGGGTGGGGGTTGGAGAGAGGCTCAAGAGGGAGGGAGTATACGTATGTTGTTCACTTGCTCAGTTGTGTCCAACTCTTTGCAACTTTGTAGACTGCAGCATGCTAGGCTTCCCTGTCCCTCACTGTCTCCCAGAGTTTGCTCAAACTCATGTCCATTGAATCAGTGATGCCATCCAACCATCTCATCCTCTGTCGTCCCCTTCTCCTCCTGCCTTCAATCTTTCCTAGCATCAGGGTCTTCTCCAATGAGTTGGCTCTTTGCATCACGTGGCCAAAGTATTAGATCAGGACCAGTTCTTCCAATTAATATTCAGGATTGATTTCCTTTAGGATTGACTGGTTTAATCACCTTTATCCAAAGGGCTCTCAAGAGTCTTCTCCAACACCACAATTTGAAAGCATCAATTTTTCAGTGCTCAGCTTTATTGATGGTCCAACTGTCACATACTTACAAGACTACTGGAAAAACCATAACTTTGACTATCTGGACCTTTGTTGCAAAAGTGATATCTCTGCTTTTTAATTCGCTGTCTAGGTTGGTCATAGCTTTTCTTCCAAGGCAAATGTCTTTTAATTTCATGGCTGCAGTCACCATCCACAGTGATTTTGGAGCCGAAGGAAATAAAGTCTGTCACTGTTTCCATTCTTTCTCCATCTATTTGCCATGAAATGATGGAACCAGATGCCATGATCTTAGATTTTTGAGTCTTAAGTTTTAAGCCAGCTTTTTCACTCTCTTCTTTCACATTCTTCAAGAGGCACTTTAATTCCTCTTCACTTTCTGCAACAAGAGTGGTGTCATCTGCATATCTGAGGTTACTGATACTTCTCCCAGCATTCTTGATTCCAGCTTGAGCTTCATCCAATTCAGCATTTTGCTTGATGTACTCTGCATACAAGTTAAATAAGCAGAGTGACAATATACAGCCTTGATGTACTCCTTTCACAATTTTGAACCAGTCTGTTGTTCCATGTCCGGTTCTAACTATTGCTTTTTGACCTGCATACAGGTTTCTCAGGAGGCAGGTCAGGTGGTCTGGTATTTCCATCTCTTTAAGAGTTTTCCACAGTGTTTTTTGTGATCCACACAGTCAAAGGCTTTAGTGTAGTCAATGAGGCAGAAGTAGATACTTTTCTGTAATTCTCTTGCTTTTTTATGATCCATTGGATGTTGGAAGTTTGATCTGTGGTTCCTCTGCCTTTTCTAAATCCAGCTTGTACATCTGGAAATTCTTGGTTCACGTACTGTTGAAGCCTAGCTTGAAGGATTTTGAGCATTACCTTGCTAGCATGTGAAATGAGTTCAATTGTGCGGTGGTCTGAACATTCTTTGACATTGCCCTTCTTTGAGATTGGAATGAAAACTGACCTTTTCCAGTTCTATGGCCACTGTTGAGTAAGTATACATATAGCTGATTCACTTGGTTATACAGCAAAAACTAGCACAATACTATAAGATAACTATACCCCAATAAAAAAGTACTTCCCAGAATTTTGTGCTTAGAGTTGTTGTAACTCTGTGCTAAAGGACTATAGTTTTCCGGATTTGCTAGCAAATAGAATTGCTTGGATGCTTGAATTCAGAATCAGTAGTGATTTGGAGGTCATTTCATCTGACTTTGTAGAAGAAAATACATCAGTTGTAGAAATCTCTCCTCTTTTGCAAACTGGTGTCACTTATCAGGCTTTAAATTTGAAAAAAAATAAATCCACAGTAAGGCAGGACTTCCCACTTGGCGCTCTTTCTTTTCCAGAAACCTCAGTGCTACAATACATGCAAGTAGTGAGGGGAATCTGCCTTCCCTCCCCAGGAAGCAGGAAAATGCCAGGGAAATATGCTGGTTCCATCATGCCCCGTTGAACTGTATTTTTTTAAGCTAATGTGCTTTTCTGCAGCACTCTACCTCAAAGGCCAACAGGGATTCCAGGAGATGAAGCTGAACCCTGACAGTTCATCTGCAGAGGAGGGAGAACTCTTTGATATTCATGTGCTGTGGCTCTTCTCCCTAGCAGAGCTCACTGACAGCCATTCCCAGCAGGGCTCGGGATTGTTTGGAGGCTACACACTTTTGTTCTGTAAACAGGGAGGAGGCATGAGCAAACTGCTTTCCCAGATGTGAATCAAGCCGCCTCCTCCTCCGATACTGACCCTGCTCCATCTGTGACCTAATTATCCCTTCCTTTCTCACAGGTGACACACCAGGCTTGGAGTAAGCCAGGCTGAGACCAGCAAAGGGAGCCTGCAGGTCATGGGGAGTTGGGCCAGCCTTCTTCTCCTTCCCCCTTTCCTCTCCCCACCCCCATCTTTTCTCTTTCACCGCTGCAATTAAAAAGGCAGTGCAGTGAGAACACTGGGGAGCCAGACATTTTTAAAACATGCCCTTTGTAAGTCATCACTATCTGTAGTCCTAATGCAGGGAGGAAAAGAGACGGAAGTGGTTGCCTGCTCTCAGAGCCCAGTCCCAGGAGGCTGCAGGCAAAGGAGAAAAGAGGCTCTCATGTGTGCTGGCAAGGGCAGACAAATGGCAGTTGCATTTGTTGAGGTGTGGGGCTGATCCCAGCAGCTGTTTAGACCCTCAGAGGGCTGTTGAGAATGTGCTGGAACCTCCAATCAAGCAATTCTGCTATGGCTGCTGGCTTTTTAAAAGCTGCCTGCCTGCTTGCCTTACATTTATTTCTATGGTGTTTTAACAGTTAGGAAGACCTTCCATGTACATGACTGCACTTAATCTCATGGTAACCCATGAGAGGTATGGATTACATTTAACCACTGTTTTACAGGCCAAAAAAGAAAATCTTAAGAGAGGATAAGTGTCATGCCCACAAGCAAACTCAGTAAGTGGCAGAAAGCCACACGGCTTGTGGTCTGGCTGGTCTTCCTGTCGTGTCCACAGTTCACCATCCTCTGTCATATTTCTAAAGCCCAAAGCAGTGGTCTCAAGCTTGAGCATGTATCAGAAGGACCCAGAAGGTTTGTTCAAGCACTTTTTGCTGGTAGCCACCTCCAGGCTTTCTGAGGGCCTGGATGGGTCTGAAGGTTTGCATTTCTAAGAAGGTCCCAGGTTATGCTGATGCCAGTCCAGCAACCACACTTTGAGAACCACTGATGACTAGAAAATCACCCTTCTGTAGTGTAAACCCATAGTTTGCTCGTTTTTGGGAGACCTATTTCCGTGTCCATAAAGCTGTTGTTAGCTTCCCAGGTGGCTCAGTGGTAAAGAATCCTCCTGTCAAGCAGGAGATGTGGGTTTGATCCCTGGGTCAGCAAGATCCCCTGGAGAAGGAACTGGCAAACCTCTCCAGTATTCTTGCCTGGGAAATCCTATGGACAGAGGAGCCTGGCAGGCTACAGTCTTGGGGTAGCAGAGAGTCGGACACGATTTAGTAACTAACCCACTACCAAAGCAATGTAATGTCACTGTATGTTAGGCAAAGGCATGGGGGGGTGTGGTATAGGTTAGGAAACACCTGTGGAGAGTTACACAGAGAACTTATGGTCATCAGGGGCTGAGGATGGGGGGGAAGGGATAGTTAGGGAGTTTGAGATGGTCAGGTACACACTGCTATATTTAAAATGGATAACCAACAAGGATTTACTGTCCAGCACAGGGAACTCAGTGCTCAATGTTATGTGGCAGTCTGGATGGGAGGGGAGTTTGGGGAGAATGGATACATGTATATGTGTGGCTGAGTCCCTTCCTTGTGCATCTGCAACTATCACAACATTGTTAGCTGACTGTACTCCAGTATAAAATTAAAAAAGTTAAACACCTGTGGAAGCTGAACTGCTCATGAACGCCTCCTCTCTTAACTCTGTCTGGGCATTCCTCTCAATGCCCAGAGTAACTTCCAGAGGCGTCATTTCCTCCAGGAAGCCATCCTGATCCTCACAGTTTAGGCTTCCCTGGAGGAAGATTCTGAGACAAGGATTTTGGTGCAATAGTTTATTTGGGAAGTTCTGAAAATGCTAATGCAAAGCAAGGTCTTTTCACCTCTGTAACAAAGCCCATTTCATTATAGGGGCATACATTAATTGGTGGGGATGTTTGTGAATAAACTTATAAAGGCATAATGTATGCACATATATTTCATCTTATTCTTTTAGTATCTGGAAATAGCTTAACAGCCTGCATGTTATTTATTTTGCAGTTTAAGAAAGGAAAGAATCCTGTGAAAAGAAAATATAGCACACTTGGGGTGTGAGGGTGTGGGGACACAAAAGATCACAGCCTGGGGATGGTGAGATGGGAAGACACGTTGGGGATGGAAGACCAAGTCCATGTCCTTACTCACTCGTTCAGTTATCCTTTCCTCCCAAGGACCCTGTCAGAGTTGCTGGGCCTATGATATGTATTGGGGAGACAAAGATAAAAACCACAGTCTGTCCATATGGTGGAAAAACTCACAGACTAGTGGGGTAAGTAGATTCACAGACAGATGTGGTGAGATGCTAATTTTAAACTAACCATTTCTCTCTCTCATTCCTATTCTCCTTTGGACCTTTCTCCTATTTAAGTAGCTAGGCTGGTTTATGCTCATCCACTCAGGCAAAGAATATGACAATAAAAGGAAGAGAAAGAAAAGTCACTTTTTGGCTTCTGGTTTTAAAGTTCCATCTTTTATTGCAAACAGAAAGGGCTCATAGTTGAGGAAAATTATTGTGGAGACAAAATGAAGCTCATTTCTCCAACTTCCACCATCCTTTAGACTAGAAAAGGAATATTTTGACTTGGAAGAGAGAGTTGAAGAAATCATAATACTGACATTGCTGGATCCTGGAGATATGGTACCAGAATCCTTCTAGTGGGTACCATCCTGGGAAAGTGTTAGGACCCTTCCAAAAGGAGACACTCATTGGAAAATTATTATTATCATTACTGTATGCATTTGTGCTTAATCACTTCAGTCATGTCTGACCCTTTGCCACCCTATGGACTGTAGCCCTCTAGGCTCCTCAGTCCATGGGATTCTCCAGGCAAGAATACTAGAGTGGGGTGCCAGGCCCTCCTCCAGGGGATCCTTCCAACCCAGGAATAAAACCTGTGTCCCCCATGTTCCCTGCATTGCAGGCAGATTCTTGACCCCCTGAGCCAACTGGGAAGCACCGTTATCATTATTAGTTTAATACTAATCATTATTACTTCATGCAGCATGCTCTCAGACCCACATGGACAAAGAGCGTTCAAAGAAATTGGTGCTTTTCTTTCTGCTGATAGTGACAACAAGATTGCAAGTTAATAGGTGTTCTGATAGGCGTGACCCTCGCCTCTGAAAAGTGCGAAATGCATAAGTATATTTTCATGCTAACAAAGATTGAGAAGTGGTACTCTTTCAGTTTTCCATTTTTGGTGGTGACTTTCACTAAACCCCACCTGGTATTCTCTGGTGAGAAGTCACACAATGATGCTTCAGTCTGTGAGTTAGACATGAACTTGTAGGCAAACTAAAGCCAATCACTGCTGTCAAATTAATACAACTGGAATAGGAATACTAATTTAAGAGGAGAAAGGGAACTGTATAAGGGATTTTAGCAGTAAGATGGTTTTGTTTCCTTGTGCATAAAATGGCAAGGAGATAGTGGAGAGAGGATCTGAGCCTGGAAAACATGGAGACAGACCTGGGGTAACCCAGGATCAATTCACTTGGACCAAAAACCAAGGTCCAGGCAGTAGGATGGACTTCTCAACTCACATGCAGAGATGACTTGGAGAACCTGAAATTCCACTCTCGTGAACTGCTTTGACATTGTACAAGTTCCCTAGAAATTATACCATCTCGAGTTGCAGTTGAGTTATACAAAGAGTAGAGAAAGTTATACTCACTTGATGTCTGAGTTTGTGGGCTGGGTTTCAAGCCTAATACACAAGTAAGTTACATTATGGAGCATGAGAGCCATACAGACACGTGTCTGGTACAGCAGTAACCTGGGTCTTTGGATGAGTCACCTTTCTGGAGGGGGATATGGCTTGAACTAGGGATTGATAGATAAATATAGATTTCATGATACTTTCATTTTTTAAAACACAGTCTTGCCAATGCAGTTTTGCCAAATTCATTATTTTCCAGGACCACAAGCCCGAAATTAGTGAGAAGTTACTAGAGATTTATTTCATACATAATATTGTTCCCCCTTTTCTAATAATTCTATACATCTTTAAGGCCAAGATCAAGTCTTTCTTCTTCTCAGAAACCTAGTTGGTATGCCAAGAACATGGTAATCTTTACCTTTCCCCCTGGCTGTTTAGAAAGATGGTCAGTTTTGTACATTTTAACTCATTAGCTCATGAATTATATAAACTTGATTTTTGACAGATTCATTTGAGTCATTCATATTTTTCTGGATTGATTATGACTGGATTTGGATGTTTCATTGAATAGATGTTCTCAAAGCTGGGACCAGTCAAGGGTCTACCTTTTTTTTTTCTTTTGTTTTTAGTTTCTCTAATACATTATACAGGAGGCTAAGGGATCAAGACCATCCCCAAGAAAAAGAAATGCAAAAAGGCAAAATGGTTGTCTGAGGAGGCCTTAAAAATAGCTGTGAATAGAAGAGAAACAAAAGGCAAAGGGGAAAAGGAAAGATATACCCATTTGAATGCAGAGTTACAAAGAATAGCAAGGAGAAATAAGAAAGCCCTCTTCAGTGATCAATGCAAAGAAATAGAGGAAAACAATAGAATGGGAAAGTCTAGAGATCTCTTCAAGAAAATTAGAGATACCAAGGGAATATTTCATGCAAAGATGGGCACAATAAAGGAAGAAATGATATGGATCTAACAGAAGCAGAAGATATTAAGAAGAGGTGCCAAGAATACCAAGAATTATACATAAAAGGTCTTCATGACCCAGATAATCACGATGGTGTGATCACTCACCTAGAGCCAGACATCCTGGAATGCGAAGTCAAGTGGGCCTTACGAAGCATCACTATGAACAAACCTAGTGGAGGTGATGGAATTCAGTTGAGCTATTTCAAATCCTAAAAGATGATGCTGTGAAAGCGCTGCACTCAATATGCCAGCAAATTTGGAAAACTCAGCGGTGGCCACAAGACTGGAAAAGGTCAGTTTTCATTCCAATCTCCAAGAAAGGTAATGCCAAAGAATTCTCAAACTACCACACAATTGCACTCATCTCACACGCTGGTAAAGTGATGCTGAAAATTCCCCAAGCCAGGCTTCAATAGTACATGAACTGTGAACTTTCAGATGTTCAAGCTGGATTTAAACACTTTCTGACATAAATCAAAGCAGGATCCTCTATGACCCACCTCCCAGAATATTGGAAATAAAAGCAAAAATAAACAGATGGGACCTAATTTAAATTAAAAGCTTCTGCACAACAAAGGAAACTAAAAGCAAGGTGAAAAGGCAGCCTTCCAAATGGGAGAAAATAATAGCAAACGAAGCAATGGACAATTAATCTCAAAAATATACAAGCAACTCCTGCAGCTCAATTCCAGCAAAATAAACGACCCAATCAAAAAATGGGCCAAAGAACTAAACAGACATTTCTCCAAAGACATACAAATGGCTAACAAACACATGAAAAGATGCTCAACGTCACTCATTATCAGAGAAATGCAAATCAAAACCACAATGAGGTACCACTTTACACCAGTCAGAGTGGCTGCCATCCAAAAGTCTACAAGCAATAAATGCTGGAGAGGATGTGGAGAAAAGGGAACCCTCTTACACTGTTGGTGGGAATGCAAACTAGTACAGCCACTATGGAAAACAGTGTGGAGATTCCTTAAAAAACTGCAAATAGAACTGCCATATGACCCAGCAATCCCACTGCTGGGCATATACACCGAGGAAACCAGAATTGAAAGAGACACGTGTACCCCAGTGTTCATCGCCGCATTGTTCACAATAGCCAGGACATGGAAGCAACCTAGATGTCCATCAGCAGACAAATGGATAAGAAAGCTGTGGTACATATACACAATGGAATATTACTCAGCCATTAAAAAGAATGCATTTGAATCAGTTCTACTGAGGTGGACAAAACTGGAGCCTATTATCCAGAGTGAAGTAAGCCAGAAGGAAAAACAACAATACAGTATACTAATGCATATATATCGAATTTATAAAGATAGTAACAATAACCCTGTATGTGAGACAGCAAGAGACGCAGATACATAGAACAGTTGTTTGGACTCTATGGAAGAGGGCAAGGGTGGGATGATATGGGAGAATTGCATTGAAACATGTAAATTATTATATATGAAATGAATCGCCAGCCCAGGATTAATGCTTGATACAGGGTGCTCAGGGCTGGTGCACCAGGATGACCCAAAGGGATGGAATCGGGAGGAATGTGGGAGGGGGATTCTGGAAGGGGAACACATGTATACCCATAGTGGATTCATGTCAGTGTATGGCAAAATCAACACAATAATGTAAAGAAAATAAATAAATAAATATATTAAAAAAAATAAACTACATTTACAAGCTTAGAAAAAAAATTAGAAAAGGCAGAGAGACCAGAGACAAATTGCCGACATCCGTTGGATCATTGCAAAAGGAAGAGAGTTCCAGAAAAATATCTACTTCTGCTTTATTGACTATGCCAAAGCCTTTGATTGTATAGACCACAACAAACTCTGGAAAATTCTGAAAGAGATGGGAATACCAGACCACCTGATTGTCCTCTTGAGAAATTCATATGTAGGTCAGGAAGCAACAGTTAGAACTGGAAAAACGGACTGATTCAGAATTGGGAAAGGAGCACGTCAAGGCTGTATATTGTCACCTTGCTTATTTAACTTATATGCAGAGTACATCCTGAGAGATGCTGGGCTGGATGAAGCACAAGCTGGAATCAAGATTGCCGGGAGAAATATCAATAACCTCAGATATGCAGATGACACCACCGTTATGGCAGAAAGCAAAGAAGAACTAAAGAACCTCTTGATGAAAGTGAAAGGGGAGAGTTGAAAAAGTTGGCTTAAATCTCAACATACAGAAAACTAAGATCATGGCATCTAGTCCCATCACTTCATGTCAAATAGATGGGGAAACAATGACAGACTTTATTTTGGGGGGCTCCAAAATCACTGCAGATGGTGATTGCAGCCATTAAATTAAAAGACCCTTGCTCCTTGGAAGAAAAATTATGACCAACCTAGACAGCATATTAAAAAACAGAGACATTACCAACAAATGTCCATCTAGTCAAGGCTACGGATTTTCTAGTAGTCATGTATGGATGTGAGAGTTGGACTGTAAAGAAAGCTGAGCCCTGGAGAATTGATGCTTTTAAACTGTGGTGTTGGAGAAGACTCTTGAGAGTCCCTTGGACTGCAAGGAGATCCAACCAGTCCATCCTAAAGGAGATCAGTCCTGGGTGTTCATTGGTAGGACTGATGTTGAAGCTGAAACTTCAGTACTTTGGCCACCTCATGCAAAGAGTTGACTCATTGGAAAGGACCCTAATGCTGGGAAAGATTGAGGGCAGATGGAGAAGGGGATGACAGAGGATGAGATGGTTGGATGGCATCACTGACTCAATGGACATGAATTTGAGTAAACTCGTGGAGTTGGTGATGGACCGGGAGGCCTGGAGTGCTGAAGTCCATGAGGTTGCTGAGTTAGACTCAACTGAACAACTGAACTGAACTGAATGCTTACTAAGAGCTTGTGTGTCTAGAAGCTGCTCTAAGAGCTATGGAGACATTCTTGTAACGCTGTTCAGTGCAGTTGAACTATTATCATGTTTATACACTTAGAATGAGTGAAGAACACAACTGAAGAAGATAGTCTGAGCTAGGACAGTTAATCAAAGGACAAGATGCATATGGTTCTAATCAGAATAGAAGGAAAATGCCTGCTCTTTTATATGGTGGTAAAATTCCTATTGAGCATAGCATTCATTGCGTTATTCCACACTCTAAATACAGTGAGATGCACATTGGTTTGAATTTTGTCTTGAAACTTGCTTGAATTAGGTAAGTTACTTAACCCTTATCGACTTCAGGTTCTCCATAATGTTAATAACAGGATTGTTGTAAGAATTAAATAACACACTCTTTACAGAGGGCTGCACTTCAAATGGAAAGCAGTCAATGAACAGTAACTATTATTATTGTCATTAATTTAACACTAATCATTATTATTTCATGCAGCATGCTCTCAGACCCAAATTGACAAAGGGTGCTCAAATAAATTGATGCTTTCCTTTTAACTGATGGTGACAACAAGATTGCAAGTTAGTAGTTCTGACAGGCATGATCCTCGCTTCTGAAAAACAAAATGCGTAATTATATCTTTATGCTAACAGGGATTGAGAAGTGGTACTCTTTCATTTTTCCATTTTTGGTGGTTAGCTCCACTGCCCCCCACCTAGTACTCTCTGGTGGGAGATTACATAATGATGATTCAGTCTGTGAGTTAGATGTGAACCTCTGGGCAAACCAAAACCGATCACTGCCGTCAAATAGAAACAACTACCTGAAAAGTACCAATTTGAGCTGATGTGTGGTTTTTGTTTTTCAAGTACAATTAGGAGAATCTAGGGTGAGAACAAAGAAAACAATTAAGTTGGAATTTAAGATTCAATACAGTATTGAAAAAAGAAGAAGAGGAGTAAAGGGGGTTATTTTACAATTTACTAAGGTACAAGTCTCAGCAGCCAATGTTTCTTTAACCATAAGACAATTCCTTTGTAAAAGTCTCTGTGGAACATGTAATTTTCCTTATTTCAGAGCCTTTGTTGTTCAATCACTAAGTTGTGTCCGACTCTGTGACCCCATGGACTGCAGCACGCCAGGCTTACCTGTCCTTCACTGTCTCCTGGAGTTTGCTGAAACTCATGTCCATTGACTTGGTGATGCCACCTGACCATCTCATCTTCTCTCATCCCCTTCTCCTCCTATCCTCAATCTTTCCCAGCATCTGGCTCTTTGCATCAGGTGGACAAAGTATTGGAGCTTCAGCTTCAGCATCAGACCTTTCAATGAAAGCTTATGTTTCCTAAACCTATTACATGTATGTTTTTTCACCTGCTGCTGGGAAGTCATCAAGTTTCCTTAGTGATAGCCCTCCTTACCAGAGCTGTTAAAAAAATATTTATTTATTTGGCTCCGTTGGGTCTTAGTTACGGCACTTGTGGATCTTTGCTATGTGTGACCTTTCACGGCGGCACACCGACTCTCTAGTTGTGGTGTGTGGGCTCAGTAGTTGTGGCATGAGGGCTTAGTTGCCCTGTGGCATGTGGGATGTTAGTTCCCTAATCAGGGATCAAACCCATGTCCCTTACATTGCAAGGCAGATTCTTAACCACTGAACCACAAGGAAGTCCCCTTACCAGAACTTTTTAATATCACAATTTCATTAGTTTCTTTATAAAAGTATGTGACTATTGTCCTCTATCTTGAGTAAAGATCTTATTATACTTTTTCTAGGGTAAACTGTTTCAATTTCTGTCTCATATCTTTTTTGAGGGGGTGGAAATAGGCAGAATCTAAATGGATAAACAAAATGATGCAATTTAAGTTAAAAGCTAAATAAGGCAGATGTAACAGAAGAATCAATTCTTACTCTCTTCCTCTTTCTCTGTATTTATGGATACATACACATATTATTGTATATGATTCCCAAATTACTAGCTACAGCATTAAACTTAAAGCTGTAACCAAATTTAACTATCTGTATTCTTCACTTTGAAGTGAAACATGAAGAAGGGACAGGCTAATTAATTCTTCCTCTTAAAAATGTCAGCCGCACATTGAGAAGCTAGAATGGAGGCTGGGAACACAGAGCAGTGATGTGGCATCACGTTCCAGAATAAAACACACACTTGGAACCAGAAGGAGGTCACTTACCTCCTCTATCTCACTCATGCCTTCCAGACTCATCTCTTTACTCCCTTTCTTCCCACCACGCCAGACCTTTGCTCTTTCTCAAATATTTGGTGGGACGTCCATTTTTACTGCTTCCTTAGTTTTGTGGTTTCCTTTCCTGAACTTTTTCCCCTACCTTCTGCAGCTGGGGGCAAAAAAGTCCTTCTCCATGCAGTGATACGGAGAAGATTTTGTTTTCTTGCAGGTAGAATGATGCTTCTCTTTTCTCAACTCAGGTTTTTGTTGGGTAAACATTTTGATTAGCAGCCTGGAGTGCGGGGAGATACGCTCCCAGAGTCTACTGCATAACCAGTTATGATTCCCTGAAGGGCTTTCTCAGGAGGCGGTCTACAAACCTTGGCCTCTCATTTTTTTTCTTTTTTCCCGCTGAGTTGATGCACAAACTGAGGCTGGGAACTGGTGACTCGGAATTTTGGTGAGGTTAGAGGGGTGCGAGGGATGTGAGGGGAGAAATGACACATCTGGGACCTGGAGGAAAACTTGACAAAGGAAAAGAAATATCTCACAGGGGTTTAAAAAACTGTGTTTGCTCTTTTGTGTATGATTTAACACTGTCTCCATCTCTCCAACAAATCTTCAGTGAAAGTCAATGTGAGTTACTAATGCTGGTCCTACTCTTGGCCCTTGGGCAGAACCTTTTTATTAGGCTCAAGACTGAAAACTGAAGTTCCCTGTGGGAGGCTCCCAACCTGTGAATGACTTCAGGAGTGAAGGCCCATCTTCCAGTGCCATCTCTTCCAGGCAGTCTTCCATGATAGCCCTATCATGGAGTTGCTGTTTCTCCTCTGAGTGTTGTAAACACGTTATTCATCAGTAAGCAGAGCTCTGAGTCCATGATCTGGGGTTATTAATTCATGTGTTTGGCTCACCAACTAGACTCTGAGTTACTTGAAATCAGGGTGCTAGGCTTTTTTGATCCTGTATCCATAGTATGGACTTGTATAGGTCTAGACTTGGTGCCCAGTAAATGGCGAAAATGAGTTGTCTGGTCCACTTCTATATATGGTATCTTCAGGTATGATTGCTGTTGGTATGGCATCATCCTGATGTAGAGCATTAAAGGAAGCTGTTCTAGGCAACTTTTAGGTCTTCCTTGCTGGGCCATCTGATGCAAAAATACTATTAGCTCAGGCTTTCCATAGTTTGACATTTTGCTTACAGGTCTAATAAGAATGTTCACCTTTCTCTGTAGCAGCTGGGAAGCTGTGTTTTTCTTAACTGCTGACCTTCTTACACCGTTTGGGAATGTGGCATCCAATTAGGCCAGAGGGTGTGCAGGCCAAGGAGTTGGGGTTATAACCAGGTCATCCTCTCTCTTAAAATAGTTTTGGAAAAAACCTCCTAAGCCAAATAACTATGAAGAACATTTCAGGACACAATAGGAATGAATTGAAGAGAGAAGTGAGTATTTGCCTGTAAGTTGAGGACAAAGAAGGAGGGCAAGACAGTGTGCTTTTTTTTAAACTTTTATTTTGTGCTGGGGTATAGCTGATTAATGAGCGTCCCTAGTGGCTCAGATGGTAAAGAATCTGCCTGCAATGCGGGAGACCTGGGTTCAACCCCTGGGTTGGGAAGATCCCCAGAGGAGGGCATGGCAGCCCACTCCAGTATTCTTGCCTAGAGAATCCCCAAGGACAGAGGAGCCCCGAGGGCTACATTCCACGGGGTTGCAAAGAGTCAGACACAACTGAGTGACTAAACACACACACAGCTGATTAACAATGGGGTAATAGTTTCTGGTGGACAGCAAAGGGACTCACCCATACCTATACACATATCCATTCTGCCCCAAACTCCCCTTCCATCCAGGCTGCCACATAACATTGAACAGAGTTCCCCATGCTATACAATAGGTCTTTGTTGATTATCCATTTTAAATGTAGCAGAGTGTAGGTGTCCATCCCAGACTCCCTAATTATTCCTTCCCCCCTTCTCCCCACTGCCCCTGTAATCATAAGTCTGTTCTTTTAAGTATGCGAGTCTGTTTCTGTTTTGTAAATAAGGTCATTTGTATCATTCCTCTTTAGATTCTGCACATAAGGGCTATCTCTTTGTCTGACTTGTTTCACTCAGTATGACAGTTTCTAGGTCCATTCATGTTGCTGAAACTTTATTTCATTGTTTTAAATGGCTTAGTAATATTCCATTGTATATGTACCACATCTTCTTTATTCATTCCTCTGTTGATAAGACATTTAGGTTGCTTCCATGTCTTGGCTATTGTAAACAGTGCAGTAATGAACATTGGGGTGAATATATCCTTTCAAGCCATGTTTTCCTCCAGATATATGCCTAGGGGGTGGGACTGCAGAGTCATATGGTAGCTCTAGTTTTAGTTTGTTAAGGAACTTCCACACTGTTTTCCATAAAAACTGGGTGTTTGTTCTGTAGAATGGTACTTGCCACTTGATTGAAGGATGAAAAGTTTAAGTGTGTGTGTGTGTGTGTGTATGAAGGATGTGGTGGAGAATGTTTGTGAGAGGGAGTTTACCAAGTAAACTTTTCTTTTTTCTGATATCCTCCTCTATAAAATATCACCTTCTAGGGTGAGACTTTGGAGGGGGGATATAGTTGCTCATGTTCAAGCATACTAAATAGCTTCCTGCGTGGTTAATTTGGGAGTTCTCTGATTTCATAAATCTTCTATCACTGTTCAGTTCAGGAAATGACCTTGGAAGGGTGAAAGTGTTGGTACAATTGTTAGATTCTTAGGCTTTGGAGCTAGAGAGAGAGATCAGTATGTTATACCTGTGTAAACAGTTGCCTTCAGGTTAAAGAGCATAGTTCTTCACACTTGTATCACATTAGACAATTATGTCAAGTGGGTACTTTATGGAGTTTGATATTAGGACAAACATTAATAATAAGTGTATTTTCCAGGTCCACATTTCAATTCTGTGACCGTGTGTAAGTTACTTAGCTTCCGTGAGTCTCTGTTTCCCTGTGGTATGGGAAATGGTACCCTTCATAGGATTGTTGTGGGATGAACTGAGCTAAGGTGTATAGTATAGAAAGACCATGGTAAAGAGCAGTGATGATGGTGGTGGGTATGGGTGATGGCAGTTGAGTCAGAGTCAGCTAGTTGCTACCCATTATCTGCATTTTGATTTCTTCCCTTAGGAAAAGACCCCTGGTGTATGTCAGGGTGACAGTGTGCCCAGTGCACATCACATTTGCCAGGCTCCCCTAAAGCTAGGTGTGAGCATGCGAACATTTCTGGCCATAAGGCAAGCTGAAGTTTGTGGGCAGAAGATTTTGGAAGGCTCCTTAAAGGGGAGATAGCCCGTTTGTCCTTCTCTGCTTGCTCCTTCCTGGTGCCTGGCTTTCAGAGGTGATGGCGAGTGCTCCGGCAGCCATCTGGATCCTAAAGGGGTCTTGACGATGGAAGCTGTGATCGGAGGGTGACAGAGCAGACAGATAAAGCTGGGTTCCTGATTTACATTAGATCTCTCTACCAGAGCTGCTTTTAGGTGAGAGAATTGTCTCAGTCGTAGGTTTTGTGTATTTGGTTTTTCATTTTAATAGCAAACTTAATTCTGATAGACAGTGATGACGAGGATTATCTCTTTTGAGAGTTCAAGAAGAGCATTTCTTTGGGGATTTTACAAAGGTTGCATCTTTTTCAGTTGCTTTCCAGCTGGGTCAGTCTGCTGGAGCAGGCACCTGAGGGAATAGGTAAATGCTGGGATAAGGAAAAACTGGGGCTCTAAAAAGCCAGTCCAGGGAAAAAATAAGATGTTTAGGAGAGCTCTGTTCTTACAGCTGTGTCACCTTGGACAAGTCAGATAACAGCTCTAACTTGAGACTTTTACTTAAGAGCTGCAGCAGGAAGTGAGATGATACTGTTTATATAATAATTACCCAAATAATGTTTCTTTTTACTGATTTACTAAAATAAACATTGAGAGAACCTTCCTCTTGGCCATGGAAAAGTAGGTGGAAATATTTTTACTTGTCTGAATTGGCATGCTTCAACAAATAAAAAACTCACTGTTTCTTTCCTGCAATTTTTCACTCTCGTCATACTCTGCACTTTCTAATCTCCCGGATTCTTGTTTGTGGCAGCTGACAAGCCTGGGCTCTCAGGCCCCAGGGGAGGTGGTGGTGGGGGGAGGGCAGAGAGGGTGGATACCACCTTTCAACTTCCATTCCAGTGCCCCCGGCATGTCTCTGCCCATAGCGGAGCCAATGACTTTTCTTATCCCCTGGGATGTTATGCTAAACACAATTACATGCAGCATTTGACAACAGAGCCAGTAATTTATGTGCTGCTTGAATGAAGAAGGAGAAGGGTAGTCAAGATGAATATCAATGTGATCTGAAAAGACACCACATTTCCCCATCTCTTCCAGGAATCCAGAACTGGTTATAGAAGGGAGGATGTTAATTGATCACTTGGTGAATTGATGTATTTATAAAACCCATCTGCCTTTAGACCGATATGTAGGGGAGATGCATTATCTGCTCCCTGTTCCCATCCCAAGGATGATTTGGGGTTGGGATGGTGGTGTGTTTGGGGGTGGGTGGGGACAGAAGTTAGTATCAGATTGCCAGCTTGCAAATGGTTGATGAGATCATGGACCTGTGAAATCTTGAGAATGCTATTACACCTCTTTGAATCGCAGTTTGTCATCTTTAAGTGAAGGATCAGAACTCTATGTTATTGGGCTGTGTTCTTAGGGTTAAATGAGATACATTATTTAGAGCATCTGGAGCAGTTGCTGATCGGGGACAAGGTAGGTGGTCCAGAATTCTTTGCCTTGTAATTGAAGGACTGAACCTCACTCCTGTCAGCCGTTGTTGCAGTTTCTCCTTGTAAAGTTTTAACAGTGACAGAGGGAGATCCTTCCCTTACATTAAAAGAGGGCTACTGTATGCTAGCTTCTCTGTAAGCACACATTGTTTTGAGGAACAGGGGTGTGTGTGTGTGTGTGTGTGTGTGTGTGTGTGTGTGTAAATTCAGACATCTTACAGTTTCTGTTTTCCATTGACAGTAAATAAAAAACAACCATTGCCATACTATCATCTCTTTGCTAAACTGGAGTATAGTTGCGTTACAGTGTTGTTTAGTTTCTACTACACAGCAGGGTGAATCAACTATATGTATACAGGTTTCCCATCTTTTCTGTATTTCCTTCCCAATTAGGTCACCACAGAGCATTGAGGAGAGTCCCTGTGCTATACCGTCAGGTATCATTAGTTATCTGTTTTATACATAGTATCAATAGTGTGTATAAATCAATCCCAGTCTCCCAATTCATTCCATCCCCCTCCCCCCCTTGGTATCCATATGTTTGTTCTCTATGTCTGTGTCTCTATTTCTGCTTTGCAGATAAGTTCATCTATACCATTTTTTCTAGATTACACATATATGCATTATATATGATATTTGTTTTTCTCTTTGTGACTTACTTCACTTTGTATAATAGTCTCTAGGTCCATCCATGTCTCTACAAATGAACCAGTTTCATTCATTTTAATGGCTGAGTATATTCCATTCCATTAAAAAATTGGTGTATACATGTATACACCACATTTTTTAAAGTCTGTTCATCTGTTGGTGGACAGTTAGGTTGCTTCCATGTCTTAGCTATTATAAACAGTGCTGCAATAAACACTGGGATGCATGCATCTTTTAATATTATGGTTTTATCCAGGTATATGCCCAGGAGAGGGGATTGCTGGTCTATTTTTATTTTTTTAAGGAACCTCAATACTGGTTCTCCACAGAGGCTGTGCCAATTTATGTTCCCACCAACAGTGCAAGAGGGTTCTTTTTTGGCATCTCTTTCAATGCAGGTGCTTCCTTTTCTTCCTGAACCAGACTCTGAGAACCAGACCATTTCTCCCCAGTACTGGAGCTGGATCTCTTCTTCCTCATGTTACCTTCAAGGCAGATTGAAAAATAATCCATATTAATCCAAGTCTCAGCTCTTCTCTTAGAAGGATGACAGGTAGGGGCCTCAGATTTTATTTTTGGGAGAAAGGAACAATATGATTGGCAAGACCTGGCCTGTTGTTCCTGTTTGGGGGTCCCAGGAAGGGCCTTTTTCTATGTGTGACCCGTGGACACCAGCCCAGAAAAAATTCTTTTTGGAGAAAGCCCTCAAGAAGAGACGTTATCTTACTGCCCTTTCTTACTGGCTCCCCAGAGCTCTTCACCGCTTTGTGCTCCTGGGTTGGGATTTCCACTTCCCTTTCAGTTCCTCTGGCTCCTCACTTGGTTCCCTGGCTGACCCCACCCCCCCACCCTACAGCCTGAGGTCTAGAGTTTTCAACTCTGCCCTTGTGAACCCATAGCTCTTCTCTACTCTCCAAGAAAGCCGAAGCGCTGGGTAGATCCAGCCTTGCTGATGGCCTAGGACGCTGTTATCCCACTGGGTGACCAGTGATTGACAAGTGAGGCAACTGCAGTAGTCTGTTGTTTTCTTTTATAAGGAATTGGCCCCTGAGCATGTCTCCCTTTAACCTGGGGAAAGTCCGTGCTCATTTTATGTTTCTTTTCATGGCTGTTTTGCCACAGTCAGCACACAGCAGGTGCTTAGTCTCTGTCTGTAGCACAAAGTAGAATTGAAAACCTCTGTGCTCGTGTCCAGTGGCTCCAATCTATGCTTTCTTATTAGAGCTGGAGTCTCCCTAAACTCTTGCTCCCCAGTTCCTGGGCTGAAACCAAAGCACTTGGACCTAGAGGTGGTGTTGGCTGCCCAGAATCTGTAACTGATTCTGGCTCAACTGGCATGGCACTGACACTCTTGTCAGTGTTGGTCATGTTCTCTGCAGCCCCTGAAGCCTCAGGTTTGCCTGGCCTAGCCCTCAGAATGGGCTGAGCATCCTGTTGAAAAGCCAGCAAGGAAGAGCCATTGCTCCATCCCTCAGTGGTTCTCTTTTCTCCAGAGGTCATGTCTTCATCCCCTCTTCTTCTTAGCCACTCCTTATCTCATTCACTTCTTAAAGCTCAGTGATTGTTGTTCCAGTGTGCCTTTTTGGGCCCCCCTCCACGTGGCAGTAGAGGGTCTTTGATGCCTCCTTTTCCTCTCCCTTCATCCTTACTTTACAGAGTGTTTTCTGGGAGTTAATGGAAAGGCCTGGGTAGAGTAGCTCTCTCCTGAATGTAGTAAAATGTTTAGAAATGTACAGGAGCTTTCTAAAGACAGAGTTAGAAATTACATGGTTGCAACATGCATCTCTTATGCTCATATTGTATTTATTCCAGTCAATCACGAACCTAATCAGTCAACCAACTCACCAATCCATCAGTTGGATAATAGAGATTTATTGAGTTTCTGATGTGAGCTCAGCCATGTCGTAAGGGCCCCAGGGAACACAGAACAAAGAAAAGGCACAGCTCCCGCGCTGAGGCACTTACAATCTAGTTGAGGAGAAAAGATAAACACTCACGTTGCTACGGAAAACCCCACAAGGCAGTTGTTAATTGCTTGCTGCATTCTGTGCGTGTGTGTGTGTGTGTGCACGCGCGGGAGGTAATGTGGCGACATGAAGCCAGCTTAGGTTTGAGGATCAGAG
Organism: Antilocapra americana; assembly: GCA_007570785.1. Lineage (NCBI taxonomy): Eukaryota > Metazoa > Chordata > Mammalia > Artiodactyla > Antilocapridae > Antilocapra > Antilocapra americana. Next base: position 3,143,346 of record ML662447.1, on the reverse strand, counting down.
AAACCAGGTTTGAATCCTATTCTCCCCCCCCACCCCCCGGTCTTCCTAGTTGTGAGGTTTTGCATTCCTAATCATCAGCCAAAAACATTTGCTGAGGACTTTTTGTGCACATCACCCAACTGCACACTGCTGGGGGATGGCAGGAGAAAGGCGAGGCGTGACGCCCACCCTTGAGCTGCAGTCTCAACAGAGGCAACGAGACACAACGGCAGATGACAACACCCTCCTCTGTGTTGGCCCTGGAACGGGTGAAGGGGAGCCTGTGACTGTGAACATATGCCCTGCCAGATTCACACAGGGACAGGATTTATGGCTCCATAGTGTGCAACTGGAATTAAAGGCTCTCCCATTTATGATGTTTTTCCTGTAGTTCAGGAACAAGCGGGTGATGACCGCATGTGAGCACGTTCTCCATGTGAGCTGCTGCTGCTTTTCCCCTCCTGCATTAGCACCTTAAATTCCATCATCTGGATAATCTTCTTCAGGATCAGGTGTGGCTTGGCTCTTTTAAAAAATTTTGTTGAAGTATATTTGATTTACAGTGTTGTGTTAATTTCTGCTGTAATGCAGAGTGACTCAGTTATACACATGTGTATTATTCTTCAAATTACTTTCCATCATGGTTTATCACAGGATGTTGACCAAAGTTCCCTGTGTTATATAGTAGGACTTTGTTGTTTATCCATCCTAGTTTGCATCTGCTAATCCCAAACTCACAGCCCTTCCCTTCCTCACCTCTCCTCCCCATTGGCAACCACAAGTCTGTTCTCTATGTCTGTGAGTCCATTTCTATTTTGTAGATCTGTTTATCTGTCTTGTAGTTTAGATTCCATGTGTAAGTGATATCATGTGGTATCTCTTTGTCTCCTTGACTTCGTTCGTTTGCTTATTATGATATTCCCTGGGTCCATCCATGTTGCTGCAAATGGTATTATTTCATTCTTTTTTTGTGCCTGAGTAATATTTCATTGTATAAATGCACCACGTCTTTATCCATTCATCTGTCAATGGACATTTAGGTTGCTTCTGTGTCTTGGCTATTGTAAATAGTGCTGATATGAACATGGGGGTGCATGTATCTTTTTAAATTAGAGTTGGGTGTATGCCCAGGCGTGGGATTGATCCTGCTATTTTTTATGTGGAGAAGAAAATTATGGTTGAAAGAAGGAAAGTACATTGCTCAAGGTCAAAAGCTAGTAAGTAGCTCAGATTCCAACTCACACTGTTCAGACACCATCCCTAATTTTGCTGTTTTTCTGAGTCTTTACATCATTTCCAGATTAGGCAACTGAGACCCAGATAGGTTAAGCACTTTCAGATGATCTTTACCCTGAGCTGGGATCCAGACCTGAATCTCTCTGGTTCTAAAGCCTAAGATTGTTCTCATACATGAGGTTGAGGAGTTGTGGGGAGAATCTGGAATGGGAAAGAAAGTTGCCACGTTTAAAAAAAATCCAGCATAGCAGTTAAAGTGAAGGGATCTTTCATTACACAAGACAACTCTAAGACAGTCTAAGCTGGTGCTTCTAAAATGTAATATGCATATGGGTTGCCAGGGGATCCTGTAAAAAGCAGTTTTGGTTCAGTAAGTCTGGGATTGGGCCTGGTACGCCGCATTTCTAACAAGCTCCAAGTGATGCTCAGCTACTGGTCCCTGAACCACACGTTGAGTAGCAAGAGTCTAAACCAGGTTTCTCAATCTGGGCATTATTGACATTTTCCCCGGGCCATTCTTTGTTGTGGGGCTGTCCTGTGCATTCCAGGATGTTCAGCAGCAGCCCTGGCCTCTTCCCACTAGATGTCAGTAGCACCATCTCCCCGGTGAGACAACCAAACCTGTCTTCTGACATTGCCAAATGCACCTGCAGGGCAAAATCGCCTCTGGGTAAGAACCACAGCTCTAAACCAGTGGTTCTCGAACTTGCCTGCAGATTGGAATCACCTCGGGAGCTTCAAAACTCCTGGTGCCTCTGTCTTACTCGGCAGATTGCAGTTTACTGGACCTGGAATGTGGCCCGGTTTTTGAAATGTTTAAAAGCTTCCCCAGGTTGTTCCAAAGTGCAGACAAGTTTGGCAGCATCTAGTCTCAGCTCAAACTCTGGTCCAATCAGCTTCTCCCTCTTCTTCAGCTTTCAGGAAGCTGCCAGGCCCAATACTCCCAGCTGCCCACTGCTGACCAGACACCTGGTCCTGGGAAAAGAAGGGAGGTTTCTAGGCTTCACTCATCACGCAGAGAGGCCAGCTCGGAGTTGGTGCGAATCCTCCAGTAAAGAAGAACAGAAAGACATTATGCAGGGCTGGAATATAGTTAGCCCCATCCATCATGTTGTCAGGGCTGCTTTGCAAGCAAAAGCATAGTGTTTCAGTCTCCAAAAATCCCATTTTGAGCTGTGCTCCCCCATAGGTGCTATAAAGGCCACTGCCATATTTTGGCTCCTTTGCCTGCCTCCCTCAGACTTTTGATGGAATCATCCTTTGTCCTCCTTACTCCCAGAGCCTAGAATAATAGCCTAATACTTGCCTGAAGTTTGGACTGAGCAGGTTCTTAAAGGCAGAGAATCTTTGCTAGGTAAGATCTCACCCAGTAGACCTTGGGAGGAATATTTATTTTTAGATTTCTTTCCATCTGATTATGTGTACTTGCATATGTTGTAGAGTTCATCAGGCTCCCTAAAGCCAACTATATTTTGCCGTCTGCTGTCACATGCTGTGAAAGTTGATGAAACACACCCACACTGGGAACCTTGGATAGGAATTCCTTAAGGACTCACCCTTGTCAGATGAGCTTCTCTGCATGTGTGCATCCGTGCTTAGTCACTCAAGTCATGTCTGACTCTTTGTGACCCTGTGGACTATAGCCTGCCAGGCCACATGGGGTTTTCCAGGCAAGAGAGGAGGGGCTTCCCAGGTGGCATTAGTCATGAAGAACCCACCTGCCAATGCACGAGACAGACTTGGGTTTAATCCCTGGGTCGGTAAGATGCCCTGGAGGGAGGGATGACAACCCACTCCAGTATTCTTGCTTGGAGGACCCATGGACAGAGGAGCCTGGCGGGCTACAGTACATAGGGTTGCACAGAGTTGGGCATGACTGAAGCAACTTTGCACACACAGGCACGGGAGAGGAGTGACTGAATTTCAGTGGCTGGAGCCGTGGATAAGAAAAGATGACATACTCATTAGTATATATTCCTGGAGCACTCTTCTGGGTGGCAGCCTGGTGCTGTGAGACTTTGGGGACAGGAAGCCTGGGCTAGGTTCCCAGGTCCACTTTGATATCAAAGTTACTAGCAAATTACCTAAATGCCCTAAGCCTCCATTTTCTTATTTGTAAACAGGAAGATTAATAGCACCCATAGGTTTGTTATGACTATTACATGAGAAAATAATATAGTCTAGTATTTATGAAGCATTACCATATGTCAGAAACATGTGTCAACTCAATTTAATTGTCCTGACAAATGATCTTTATCATCATCCTTCCCATGAATTAAGGTTCAGAGAGGCTGAGGAATTGACTTGAGCTCACACAGGGAGTAGTAATGCCAGGCACACTGACCTTAGAGCACATGATTTTAAGTCCTCACACTCCACGATGTACTGCTAAAGCACTGGCATTGTTGGTGTTCTACAAACGTTTCTGTTCCCCTTTCCTAATCTGTGCAGCACGTTTATTTTCCTGATTATTAACTTTATCAGTGGGTTGGGTAAAGATAAAAGAAGTAGTTTAGTAGAAGGGGAGAGTTCGTGTATCCCTTGGATGTTAGAATCAAGCACCTGGAGAACCAGAGCAGGCCAAAGTGAGGGGATGGATCTAACAGGCTAGACTAAGGGTACATATCCTTCTCTTAGATATTGAAAACCACTGCAGAGATTCAGGAAAGAACATCAATTACTAAAAGGGGATTTAGGTTGAGAGCTAAATGTGAGAGACCTGTGTACCTAGACTATGGTAAATGGATTACAGAAGGACCCAGTAGTCCATGAGCTGGCTAGGACTTGGCCATCTGTCTGCTATCTGCAGTTCTAGAAGGCTCTGAGAGCTCCATCCACGTTGGCAGGCAGTTTGCAGCCCAGTTTTTCAGTCAAGCGCCCATGGACTCACCAACACTCTCTTTTCCTAGAGATCCACAGTGGTAAACTCAAAGACATCATCTGATTTGGGTTTTGAAGCTAAATTCCTCTGTCTGATTCACCTGCTTATGAGACAGTGCACATTAAAGCGGTAACCACGGCAGCACCGACTACCATTTTTTGTGAGCCTGCTATGTCTTGAGCGCTTCACTGAATGTTTGATGTACATTATTTCATTTAGTTGCTCATGGCAACCTGATGTAGTGGGTCCTTGTCGTGCTTCTCTGCTGTATGTGGGTGCTCAGTCGCTCAATTGTGTCTGACTCTTTGTGATCCCATGGACTGTAGCTCCTCTGTCCATGGGATTCTCCAGGCAAGAATACTGGAGTGGGTTGCCTTGCCTTCCTCCAGAGGCCTTCCTGACCCAGGGATCAAACCTGCGTTTGGTGCATTGGCAGGCGATTCTTCACCACTGAGCCACTTGCTTCTCTGTTATGGATGAGAAAACAGACTCAGAGGGATTATATAATTTCCCCAAGGTCATCTGCATAGTAAAAGGAATTGGAGTCTAAAAGGAAATACATCCAGAAGGGGTATTGCAGGAAGAATTGGCTGTCTTAGGACCTTGATCCACGGATTGTTTAATGGGCCCCCCCTGACAGCAGAATCCTGGCTTTGCTGGGATTGGTGAATGCCCGTTGTGGCCAAGGCCCTGGAGATTGCTTTACAAAGTGTTTCTGAGTGAGACTCCATGCTCACAGCACATCCCAGGCTGCCTGAGATAGATTTTCTGTTTCAGTATGTGAAAGTGTCTCCTACATGTTAGTGTCACCTGCTCAGTGATAAAAGGGGTGATTTCCATAGTTTTCCCAGCATGTGGAAAATGAGATAGTGACACATGTAATATAGCTCAGAAAGGCCTCATGTCCCAGGTTTCTGCCTCATCTTTTTTTTTTTCAGTTCATCTAAACAGGTTCAGATCTGCTCCCATTTTGCATTTATCAGAATATAATGCAGAGGTAAAAATTCAGCTGCTGTAATTTAGCAGGTTGCACTGAATCTTGCCAATAGAGCATAAGGGTCCCCGAGAACTACAGTGTTCAGGGTCATCCCCATGTTTAGTCACTAACTCTGAGCTACATTTTTTCTGATCAAAAAACAGTCTGTTCTTTGTTCTTGGCCTGGAGGGATTTGTGAAATTTTTGGGGTGCAGGCCTCAGGTAGGAGCATTTACATTTGCCTGTCAAGTTCCTTCTTGTTTTGGGGTCTCTGGGGTGTACCCTGTTATTTCCTTTCTCCCTTTCCTATGGAGCATTGGAAAGATCCCCAAATTTGCTCACCAATTTGCTTTTTGACTTGGGGCAAAATTACCCTTGAAAGGGTATTAATAAATTACTTAATAGCCCTGGGTCTTTGTTTTTCTATGGAAAATTGGGAACTTATTTCCTTTAGCAAAAAATGTCCATTCCATTCTAGGCATTGGGTGTTTCAGGGCCAAACACCAGAAGTATCCTGGTGAGCAAATTCAGACTTGGTCCCTGCCCTTCCCGGGTGGAGAGCTCATGGGCCAAAGAGTTTGGAATGGGTGACACCTAGTGCTTGCCACGCTCTGCCACATCAGCTCAGTTGTCCCTCATGATTCCAACCCCCGTAAGGCAGGTATTAGCACCTCCATTGAAGAGGTGAGCTGCTGAGGTGGTAAGCGACATGCCCAGCCTTATGCAGCAATAAACTATACAACTCAACCTCAGATCTGGTTATGTGTGTTACCAAAGTTCACTGGTTCTCTAGCCTCTGATCTGCTTGTTTAAGAGGAAGGAAGCTAATGTTGACTGAATGCCCCTTAAATCACAGCACTCTTAAGGATGTCACCTAATTCATGCTCCCATCGACTTTTGAAGGAGGATTTTCCCCTCCATTGCGTGGATGAAGGGCTTCAGATTCAGATATTCCCAGGGGCTTACTCTGCCTCACAGATGGCTTCAGCCAGCTCTAAGTCTCCAGAGTTCACTGCTGGGCCTTCTGCTCCCTGACCTCTGGCTCTGTGAGTCTGTGAAAGAGCTCGCCTTGCACCACGGTAAGCTGCCTGCTTTTATTTACTACTTACCTTCCTGCCGCTCAGCCATCCATCCTGGAAACCTTATCTTTTCCCATTTGGTTAACGGCCTCTCCTCCCAACCAGCACGTGGTAGGTGTTCAGTGAACACGGGTTAGCTAACTAAATTAATGCTAATGATCATCCTCCAGGAAGCAGGGTCTACTCCAGTGTCAAATGTTCTGGTTTTTATCCTAGAAAGCTAAAGCATAGTCTACAGCTAACACCAATTCCTCCTGAGCTGGCACGATAAGAATGAAAGTAACCAGCTTCTTAGAAAATATTTGAAAGCTGCTTCTGTAGAGAGAGCCCACATTCATATGTGACGCTTTGTTTATGGAATAAACAGGGCTACCCACAATAGGCGCTGGTCTGATTTAAGCAAACATCATCCTTGCAGGAACGAATTTGTATTGACACGTAACTTGGTGAACCCCAGCTTGGTACTGGGGTGTTCCGCCGACTTCACACTGACCCTGAGGGCAGTCAGATGGCTGGGGCAGCATCTAGGACTTTGCTCACATCAACTCTGGATTCCGTAGGACACACCTCCCCAGAGGCTCTTCAAAGGACCACAGGAGCGGAGCTGTGGCTATTGATAGCAGTGAGGAAAAGGATCCAAGTATCGCAGGGACCCGGAAGCAGGGTGTGAGCAGGCAAGATTCTCCATCTACAGGAACAATCATTTGCAGGTTAATTCTTTCCTTAACAGGCTTCTTATGTGGTGCTAGTGGTAAAGAACCTGCCTGCTAATGCAGGAAACATAAGAGCAACCGTCATTCTTTCCCACTCTCCGCCATCCTACCTTGCTGTGAACTCCCAAGTTTAAGTGAAAAATAGTCCTAAAAGCAAAGGAACCATGCCCTATCTTAACAGCAATGTGCTGTGCCCTTAACATACAGACTGTGAAGTCTGCTTTCCCAGGACATAAGGGTTTCCGGAGCTTCACAGCTGTTAGCAGAGATGGCCAAGCATTTGTTTCATTTAATTGTACAGTCCAGATTCTTAGTGCTTACTGACAGCCCATTAAAAGAAGCTGCACCTGCATTTATTAAAAGAGACAGAAGGAAAATTCCAGGTCTCAGTGCCTTAACAGCCAGGTGGAGGGCTGGACTCTTAGCAGAAGCTGAAAATGGGCTGATATGGAGAGCAGGGCCCAGAAGCTAGTGAGCAGAGCACTGAGTGAGTGCTGAAGGATTTTACTGAGCACCCAGGTTTTTCAGAGGATGCAGAAGCCATAATAAAACTACCTTACATTTCTTTGCTATTTAATCATCACAGCTATATCATAAGGCAGGCATTGCAAGTACCGTTTTCCGGATCGCAAACTGAGGTCCCATGCAGAGTAACTTGCCTTTGGAAACTTTATAGCAGAGCCTGGACACAGACCCTGGTCTGTTTTATTCCACATCCTCATGAAACTGTATTCAGGTGTATGCTATGTGCCTGACAATGCTTTTAGGTACAGGTTGTACGGAGAAGGTGAGACAAAGTTTGCAAGCAAGGTCACAGAGGCATGAGAAGGGCTTGAACCAGGCACAAGTGCAGGCACAGAGCATACTAGACAAAGCAAACAGCAAATGTAAGGGCTCTGATTAATTTCATTTATCAGCTTAATTTATCCATTTTAAAATTATTTTTGAAGAAGTACTGTACACATAAGGCATACAAAGTATATTTTTTTCACATACCAGTTTCCTTTTTTAATTAAATGTATTTTTAATTGAAGGATAATTGCTTTACAATATTACGTTGGTTTCTGCCAAACATCAACATGAGTCAGCCTTAGATATATGTATGTCCCCTCCCTCTAGAACCTCCCTCCTACCCGCCTCCCTATCCCACCCCTCTAGGTTGTTACAGAGTCCCAGTTTGAGTTCCCTGAGTCATAAGGCAAATCCCCATTGGCACGGAAATGTACATGTTTCCATGTTACTGTCAACATACATCCCACCCTCTCTTTCCTCCCTGCCCTCTGTTTCCCTAAGTCTGTTCTCTATGTCTGTCTCTATTGGTGCTCTGCAGATTGGTTCATCAGGACCATCTTTCTAGATTCTGTATATATGTGTTAATGTACAATATTTGTTTTTCTGATGTACTTCACTCTCTATAGTAGACTCTAGGTTCATCTACCTCATTTGAACTGATTCAAATGTGTTCCTTTTAATGACTGAGTAGTATTCCATCATATATATGTACCACAGCTTCTTTTTCCATTCATATGTTGATAGACGTCTAGGTTGCTTCCATGTTCCAGCTATTACAAAAAGTGCTGCAGTAAACATTGAGGTACATGTGTCTTCTTAAATTTTGGTTTCCTCAGGGTATGTGCCTAGGAGTGGGATTGCTGGGTTATAAGACAGTTTTTTTCCTAGTTTTTTCAGGAACCTCCACATTGCCTTCCTTAGTGGCCGTATCAATTTACATTCCCACAAACAGTGCAAGAACATTCCCTTTTCTCCACACCTTCTCCAGCATTTATTATTTGTAGATTTTTTGATGATGGCCATTCTGACTGGGTGTGAAGTAATATCTCATTGTAGTTTTGATTTGTATTTCTTTAATAATGAGCTTTGTCTTCACTTTCCAGGTTCTTGTACTTCTTTACAAAGATGTTCCAGTGTAATAAATAAAGTATATATATATATGCATGCACATATGTACACATATATATGCGATATATACCCCCTTCTAAAAACACTTGTAAAATATCCCCTTCTAAAAGCATTTCATGGATGATGCCTGTATCTTGGAAGGGATTTTGAGGTCTGGTTCCACTTCATGTTTTTGGCTTACCATCACACAGTCCCTGTTGCTCACTGTGACCCTCGCACATGAGCCTTCTCCCAGTCCTTAGGACATTCTCCTTACCTCACAGAGACTTAGCTTGTGTTATTCCCTATTTGGAATGCTCCTGCTTCAGCTTAATCTCCTTCTGACGGAGTCCTTGATACATCCTTAGTAAGGACTTATTTACTAAAGCCTCAACCTCCCTCTCTTCCCGCCTCCACTGGGTTCTAGTTAAATTTGCTTGCTGCAGTCAGCATGGCTTTCCTTTGGTTCTTCACATGTGCCGATCACCTTGTCACCACTGGCCTCGGTATCAGCTGTTTCTGATCCCGGAATGCTCTTCCTCTTGGTGATATCATGGCCAGCATCACTCAGATCTCCGTTTGAACTTGATGAGAGAGGCTTTCCCTCGCCACCTCGCCTAAAGCAAGCCACCCCCTCTGTCTCTCTCCTATTACTCTTAGTTCTCTGCGGATATTTTTCTTGATTGACTGATTTGATTGATCTCTCCCACTCCACCCCAAATATAAGCTCTGAGAGAGAAGAAAATTGTCTATCATTTTCATCCTGTATTCCTAGTGCCTGGAGCACAAGGTACCTGATGTCTGTTAAGCGAATAAAGGCATTATATATTTGTGAGCACAGAAGTGCAGGATGAAAGTGGTGCTTAAGGAAGACTACAGATCAATAAAATTCAGGGCAATCAAGGACAGCTTAGATGTAGAACTATCAGAGAAAGGAAACTAGAGGAGAGCGCATTCATGGTGTTTCTGCCAGTTGCCGCCTCTCTGCCAGTTGAATCAGAACCTGTGAGGGTGGGGCCCCCATATCTGTATATTTCACAAGCTCCCCAGGAGTTTCTTGTATCAGCAGGGCTGAGAACAACTGAATTACGTGACATATAGCTGTCCTGACCACTGAAATAGAGTGGCAGCTCCATAGGCAATTTAAAATTAATTTTATAATAGTTATGATAAAATGGAAAAAGAAAGGTGAAATTAATTTTTAGAAAATAGCTATTTAATCCACTATATATAAAAAATATTATAATCTATCATAAATTTAGAAATTATCAATGAGATATTTTATACTCTTTTTTTTCAAATTTTTATTTATTTGGCCGTGCAAGGTCTTAGTTGTGGCACCCGGGGTCTTCAGTCTTTGTTGTGGCATGCAGGATATTTAGTTGTGGCATGAGAACACTTAGTTGGAGCATGTGGGATCTAATTCCCGTTACCAGAGATTGAACCTAGGCCCCTATATCGGGAGTGTGGAGTCTCAGCCACTGGACCACAAGGGAATTCCCCTACATTTTTTTCTTTTTATAATTAAGACGTTTTCAAAATCAATTTGTAGCTTATACTTATGGGCTTCCCTGATGGCTCAGATGGTAAAGAATCTGCCTGTAACAGGTAGGTAGATCCCCTGGAGAAGGAAATGGCTACTTAACTCCAGTATCCTTGCCTGGAGAATTCCATGGAAAGAGGAGCCTGGTGGGCTGTAATTTGAACTAGCTACATTTTCAGAGGTCAGTAGTCACATGAGGTTGCTGTATGTTAAGTCACTTCAGTCGTGTCTGACTCTTGGCAGCCCCATGGACTTGTAGCCCACCCGGCTCCTCTGTCCATGGGATTCTCTAGGCAAGAATACTGGAGTGGGTTGCCATGCCCTTCTCCAGGGGATCTTCCTAACCCAGGGATTGAACTTGCATCCCTTACATCTCCTGCATTGGCAAGCGGGTTCTTTACAACTAGCGCCACCTGGGAAGTCTGACATGAGGTTGGGGATACTATATTCCCTGGTACAGACCCACAGATTCCCTTCTGGTCTGTGCATGCTAAGTTGCTTTAGTTGTGTCCAACTCTGCGGCCCCATGGACTGAAGCCTGCCAGGCTCCTCTGTCCATGGGATTCTCCAGACTAGAATACTGGAGTGGGTTGCCATTCTCTTCTCCAGGAGATCTTCCTGACCCCGGGATTGAACCCGGGACTCTTAGGTCTTCTTCACTGGCAGGCCAGTTCTTTACCTCTAGCACCACTGGGAAAGTTCTCTGATCTGGCATCTGATAACTGATTCTGAGCACAGCTCTGTGATCTTGAAACCCGAAACAGCCTAGCATGTTTTGGGAATTGCATTTCTTTCTTGATCTTACTGATATCTGTGTTCTCCCAAGATCTGCCTTCTCTTGGCTCTGGATTCATTTCTTTTCAGGCTGTCTGTTGGTACCTGAAAATCCCCAGCCTGGATCAAAGCTCCCTTGCTAATCTGTGGGGAGGTTTCTTGTCTTCAGTGAATAAGACATGGGATCTGATTTTTAGCCAGTGGATGTCGCTGTTTACTCAAGGAGGGTCCTCAGAAGAGACAGTCTAAGCCAGTGACAAATGTGGAAACAGAAGTCGTTGTCTCCTTGTCCTCTGTATTAGTGTTTCCTTTCTAATTTGGAGGAGTGGCAGATTTTTAGGAAGGGAACTGCAGGTGGTCCTGGCTGGTTCACCGGTGTCGTCTAGAGGAGTTCATTGGTCTTGGAGATTCAGAGTCCCAGTTAATAAAACACATTGTCCAAAATGACAAGGCGATCATCAACCAAGTTAACTGTAGTCTTCTTGATTTTCCCTTTTAAAAAAAGGAGATCTGTATTTTTATAAAGCAGAGGTCACAGTCAGTCAGCCTGCAGCCAAGCCTGGCCCACAGCTGGGTGGCCCACATTGTGTTTGGAAAACAATTGAGCCAGCATTTACACTGGAGGGGATTTCACATAAACATTTTAATTTCTGGCTGTGCCTGAAATATTTAGCTGTGCCACATTAGATTCACACCCTGCAAAGCCACAGCTGGGATGACAGTCAGTTGTCTTTTAAATGGGCATATCCTGTTCATTTTCCACAGTCCTTACCATTCCCTAGTATCTCCCAGATCAGGTCACTTCACCCATTCAAGTTGGCAGCCTGTTAACATTTTTGTTATTTGGAGTAAATATGAACATAGGTATCAACTTTTTATTTTATTTTGATTGCACTGGTTCTTGGTTGCAGCATGCAGGCTTTCTCTAGTTGTGGCGTGTGGGCTTAGTTGCCCTTCTAAAAATTTTATTTATTTTTTTGGCTGTGTCAAATCTTTATTGAGGCATACAGGCTTAATTACAGTGCACAGGCTTAGTTACCCCATGGCCTGTGGGATCTTAGTTCCTCAACCAAGGGTTTGAACTTGTGTCCCCTGCATTGAAAGGCAAATTTATAATAACTGGACCACCAGGGAAGTCCCCATGGGTATCAGTTTTTGCAGGCATCTAAAGGATGAGATGATTTGGAAATGAAGATGATGTGATGTTTTCCAGCTTTATATTTGGGGCTGGAGAATTCTTGGCTTACGGTAGGACTAGTGGCCTATCGCCTGCACCTACCTCTTCAAGATTACAGATAGCTCAGCTGGTCAAGAGCTCCCTACTATAGACCAGGGGATGGGAAGTGAATGCAAAATCAATTAGAGGAGGTAGGATCTTTGATGTCACTCTCGAGGGGGGTGATGAAGATTGACCCCATTGTCTTCTCTTGACCTATTCTGCAGTAAGTGCAAACTGAACTCCTCTTTCACCTTTTTCAAGGCATGGGTCTCACATCTGAGTGAACACCAGCCTCCCCTGGAGGATGTGTTAATCACAAGCTGGACCTAAGTTTGCAGAATCGTCATTGAAAAGGTCTAGAGTAGGACTGGAGAATTCACACTCCTAACAGACTATCTGGTGTTGCTGCTGCTGCTGAACTTGTGACCACACTTCCAGGACACTGGTGAGATTGTTTCAAAGGCAAAGAGGTGTGTGTGTATGTGTGTGTGTGTGTGTGTGTGTGTGTGTGTGTGTGATGATACATTGAAAGCAGCCTCTTGATTTCCTTTCCAGAACCTGTGTCTGACACAAAGGCCAACACATTAGCAAAGGCAGAGAAGAATGAACTCAGGCACAAGCAGTGCAGCGGATAGTTCTGGCTTTTTCCTTGTCACTGTGTTAGAGATGCTTTTCAAGACAGAAGACCAAATACCATTGAGTGGCCTCTAACTTGGGCTGATTACCTGAAAGTGGATGAAATAACCTTTTTCTTGAAAGACAAGACAGCAACTGCAGAGCTACCTTCTGCTGCTTCTGACAGCACCGTGAAGAGGAGGCACTTTGGAGTGATGGGAGTTGACATTTACTGAGCTCTGTGTTCTGTGTTATAGGCTTACCTGCATATCTCACTCAATTCTCCAGCCATGCCAGGAGGAGATAGATATTATATATATTTGCATTTTATTGTTGAGGGAACTGCCTCAGAGTTGTTAAGTAACTTTGCTAGAGCCACACAGCTAGTGGGTGATTGCCAAGATTCGAGCAAACCAAACTCATCCAGTCCTACAGTTGCAACTCTGAACCAATGGGACACAAGCCAGCATGGGGTGTGAAGTGTAGGAATACCACTTACAAGCTACAAAAAAGGATGAATTAGTTTGTTTCTTTGTATCTTTAGCTTCTGCTGCAAATTGGAAGTAATACTACTACTTCCTAGACTGTGTAAGAATCCAGTTTGGTAAAGTCTGTATATCATCTGATACCTCCTCGTTTCAATATAAGTGCTCCTCTACTGCTGTCTTCCATTACTCTGTCTCGAAGGGTGCTCAGTGATTTGTCCTATGTGAAAAGTGAAAGTCGCTCAGTCGTGTCCAACTCTTTGCGACCCCATGGACTGTAGTTCATGGAATTCTCTAGGCCAGAATACTGGAGTGGGTAGCCTTTCCCTTCTCCAGACGATCTTCCCAACCGAGAGATCAAACCCAGGTCTCCCACATTGGTGGCAGATTCTTTACTGGCTGAGTCACAAGGGAAGCCCTATATAGGATTTGCCCTATACCTCAAAGCATTCATTCGGCATTTACTGTGCACCTGATATGTGCCCTGTGAACAATCAGATGTGGTCCCCGCAGGGTGGTGACAGGGAGGAGCTACAGGCTGATGATCTTGCTGTCAGCTCTCCCTCTCCAAAAGCAAGCTCTTCTCAGTGAGAAAAGCCCTATTTCAGTTGACAGTGCCATTCACCTTTATTCTTTTGAACTAATGGCCTACCTGTCTCCGTGTATCTCTTTCAGACATCAAACTCCTTACTTCAACAGGCTCCAGGTCCTAGGGGGTTTCTACCTGGGGAATCCCTTGAATCCTGGCGTGGTGGTGAAGGTAGTTTAGTTGCTAAGTCCTGTCCAGCTCTTTGTGACCCCATGGACTGTAGCCCACCAGGCTCCTCTGTCCATGGCATTCTCCATGGAAGAATACTAGAGTGGGTTGCTATTTCTTTCTCTAAGAGGTTTTCCTGAGCCAGGGATCAAACCTGTGTCTCCTACTTAGCAAGTGGATTCTTTACTGCTGAATCACTGGGGAAACCCTGAATCCTGATGACTGGTGTCTAAATCAGGTCTATTCACTCCTTGATTGGATCCTTTCTGCCTTCTAAGTGGGGTTCCTTTTATGCTTATCTTGATCCTCCCAATAGGCTCCATGTGACTGGCAGAATGAGCGTTCTAAATATATCTCTGAGCCCACTGCTACCTGTTCAGGTTCTCAGCACCTCCTCTCTGCCCTCAGGTCCTGTCTAGCCTCTGGGATGCCCAGCCTGCCACCTCTTTTGGCCTCCTGGCATTATCTTCTTCTCCTTCTCTAGCAACCCCTGGGAACCTGTCCTCTTACTCCATCGCCTTGGGCCTCTAGGGGTTTGCTCAGGAAGCTCTCTCTGCTGGGAATACTCTACCCACTCATTCACTTGGCTCATACTTACTCATCTTTTCTAACCCATCTCAGGAATCTGCCTTCTCGGAAAGCCTTGCCTGCACCCAAGTTTGGAGCAAATTCTTCCCCTGTGCCCTGTAGTCCTTGTTTAGCATCCTTTGTACACTGTCACTTATTTGCAGCTATCTCTTCCACCAGATTGGAAGCTCCAGACGTGTCTTTATTTTTTCATTCAAGTTGAGAGCAAGCAGCCATGGCCTGGATCCCTAAGGTCTGGGAATGTGGAATTGGGCCAGGGAGCTGGGTGGGGTTGAGTGGAGACCTCCTGGATTGTGGGGAGGGCAAGGTCTGGAGCTTTTATGTTTGTGGCATCCTGCACCTATGAGCAGGACAGCTCTGCATGAAGGGTCCCTAGGGTACTTTTGAAGCTGCAGGGCTCGGTGGCTTAAATAGCTGCAGAAGAAGTCAGCATCTTTATTTCAAGACCTTTCTCTCTGACATTTCTCTCCGTAAATGCCACTTCTACTGAGCCACGTGGAGACATAGGTCCAGGGGGACGTGACCTATTCAGAGCCTGGTTATCCATCAGAGGGACGCTGAGTTGATACTGGTTCTCTGCTGGGGGTCTTTGGGCAGCAGCAAACATCAGCTTAGGTCCACTGCCATCCTGCCCTGCCTCACTCTGCCTGTTTGCTGGCGGTCTCCTTCCTCAGGCTCTGTCTGTGCACAGAGATAAGCTATTAATTAAGCCAGGACCTTCATTCTCTCAGTTCCTCCCTCCAGCTCCTCCTCCCCACCAGCCTTGTGAACTGGCCCTTTGTGGCTCAGTGAGGATGCTGGGGACTGTGCTGTGAAAGGTTAGGTTCGGAGGCAGCCAGGGAGGGGTATGATGTGGTTCACCGCAGGGACTCTTGATTCCTTATCTCTGTTGTGGGCTCTAGAAGCTCTGAGAAAAAGCCGAAGGCTTCCTTCTTTTCAGAGACCTGTGAAATGTTGGTACAATTGTCTGACAGGGGTTTCAGTGTCTACGATCTGGGAAAAATGGCGGAAGGACTCCTTGTAGAGAACTAGTGAAGGTAATGGGAATAAACTCTTTTCAAATGGTCGTTTCTTTTTCCTTGAAAGCAGCTTCTTGCTGGTTTGTATCCTATTAACAGAAGCAGAGACTACACCTATTTAAGAGTGAATCAGCTTCTAACTGAACTTCCTCTTTATGATGATTCTTTATCAATCTGTGAGATGGTACGTGGGGGAATGGGGCATGGGAAATAGGCAGTGCACTCTGTCCTTTATAGATGAGGAAACTGAGGCACAGAGGAATCACCTGGTACTCATGAGGTTATCATCCTTCATATTTGCCAAGTGCTTTGCAGGGTGCAGAAAATTAACATGTAAATGCATGCATTTACATTCTTAAAATAATTACATTCTTATAACAAGAGTACAAGGTAAATTAGGGAATTGTGAACAATGACATCGACAAGGACTACTATTACAGATTTTTGTATGCTAGGTGCTCTTCTACATGATTATTAAATCTCACTGGACAGTGACAGTGACAGGTAACTGGTATCATGCTCTACTTGTCCAGAACTCAACTAAGTCTCAGATAAATTAAATAAATTGTCAGTGTGACACACCAGGTCGGTGTCAGAACTGGGATAAGAACTCAGGCTACCACACATAGTGTGCTTCAGTCTCCTTCTAGAATAGTCTCTGAACTTCTTAGTCTCTGAATATGAGCAGGAGCTTCAATTATTGCAGAAGGAGAACCCCTGTCCCCTTACTGCCAGCAAGCTGGTGAGGCAGGTTCAGGGTGCCTGAGACAGGAAGGTCTGTGTCCATCCTTGAAAAACCCAAAATGTGGATAGAATTCCCCAATGTGACAGTAGAGAAATGTCCTCAGTGATCATTCTGCTCCTGGAAATACTTTAGTTTTTCACCCAGACTTCTGGTTCCAGGTTTGGTTTATGGAACTTAACAATTTGTAAGCATCTAAGCCAGTCATGCTAAGTCGCTTCAGTTGTGTCTGACTCTGTGTGACCCTATGGACTTTTACATTCCCAGGCTCATCTGTCCATGGGATTCTCCAGACAAGAATACGGGGGGTGGGTTGCCATGCCTTCCTCCAGAGGATCTTTGTGACAAAGGTCCATATAATCAAAGCTATGCTTTTTCCAGTAGTCATGTATGAATGTGGGAGTTGGACCATAAAGAAGACTAAGCACTGAAGAATTTATGCTTTTGAATTGTAGTGCTGGAGAAGACTCTTGAGAATCCCTTGGACAGCAAGGAAATCAAACCAGTCAATCCTAAAGGAAATCAACCCTGAATATTCATTGGCAGGACTGATGCTGAAGCTGTAATACTTTGGCCACCTGATGTGAAGAGCTGACTTTGCAAAAGACCCTGATGCTGGGAAAGATTGAGGGCAAGAGGAGAAAGGAGTGACAGAGGACGAAACGGTTGGATGGCATCACTGACTCAATGGACATGAGTTTGCGCAAACTCAGGGAGATGGTGAAGGACAGGGAAGGCTGGCATTCTGCAGTCCATGGGGTCGCAAAAAGTCAGACACAACTTAGCAACTGAACAACAGCAAGCCAGTCATATTATACTCACAACTTCATTTTTAACTCAAGATTCAGAATTTTCTGCTGTTATGTAATATTATCCCAAACTTATAAATGACTTCGGAGATGCAGAGAAGTTAAATGATATGCTTAAGGTCACATGGCCTGTTAAGTCTGTAAGTTGCATAGCAGGGGTTTGAATCTCAGCCTGGTTGACCGCAGAGCCCCTCAAACTATCCACTTTAACATGCTACAGAGGAGTCGAAAAGCCTGAAGGCAGATTAGGGTGACATCATACAGCACCTTTGAGCAAGTCAGAAAAAGGTGCCTCCACTGAGCATAGAAATTAGAAAAAGGAACCAGTTCCAGGCATAGCCCTGGGAAATGTGACTCAGGAAGTCAAGCCTTGTAGGAGGATAAAGGCTTTCCTTCCTTCAGGCCCAGGGCACACTGCTACCCTGAGGGGTGGGTTGGATTTCAGCCGGACTGACCTGCCCAGCAAGGGCATATATGGCCTGCACAGCCTCTAAACTAGACAGGATGGTTCCTTCCAGAGTCCCAGCCTGTGGAGGTCAAAGATGAAAGGGTCTTGCTTGTCTTTACATCTGGGTGTCCAGGCATCCGAATACTGTAGCCAAAAGCACATGTTCTGCATCTGAAGGCCTGGGTTTGAATTCTGCCTCAGCTCTTTCCAAGCCCCTCAGCAGGAATAAGCCACACAGCCGTCTATGCTTCAGTTTCCCCCAAAGGGTTGTTATAAGGATTAAATAAGACATTGCTTGTTATGTGTGAACCTGGCACCAGCCTTACCAGCTCTCAGGGTTTGTAGGTGATAACTAGGAGAGTTGCCTGGAGGCTCCTCTCAAATCCATCACCAGTGCTTTGCAATGAGCCTGCCTCCCAGGCTCTCTTTACATCAGCTGCTTTGGCATGGTAATCAGAGGCCCATGAGGATCTAATTAGAGTTGGATAAACAAATCAGAAAAAGAACAAGACGTTCATTATTGGCAAGTACACCCCAGGTAAAGTTATCACGAGTCTCAGCTCCCTTCTAAGGTACAAAGCACGGGTGGAAGTATCCCAGAAATGAGAGCTCTTCTGCCCCCATCCCCACTCCTATTCATCCTTCCACACCCCAGCTTAGAGCTCTCATCCGTGGAGTTCTTCCTGATCCCTGCTGCTGCTGCTGCTAAGTCACTTCAATTGTGTCCGACTCTGTGCGACCCCATAGACGGCAGCCC
Source organism: Antilocapra americana (assembly GCA_007570785.1). Lineage (NCBI taxonomy): Eukaryota > Metazoa > Chordata > Mammalia > Artiodactyla > Antilocapridae > Antilocapra > Antilocapra americana. The sequence goes on along the minus strand of ML662447.1, from coordinate 3,124,827 downwards.
ACCAGGCTCCCCCGTCCCTGGGACTCTCCAGGCAAGAACACTGGAGTGGGTTGCCACTTCCTTCTCCAATGCATTAAAGTGAAAAGTAGAGTTGCTCAGTCGTGTTTGACCCTTAGGGACCCCATGGACCGCAGCCTACCAGGCTCCTGCATCCATGGGATTTTCCAGGCAAGAGTACTGGAGTGGGGTGCCATTGCCTCCTCCGCCCTGATCCCTTAGGTACAATATATCCCTGGTTCCACTGGAGGACATTGTCACATGCATCTGACACCTACTTATTCCTTTGCTAATTCATTCATTTGATTTTTTTATGCAAGTAGGACACCAGCACCTATTATGTGGAAGCCACAGTGGCAGGTGTGGGAGGGCTGTTCATGGGTGAGGATTCTGTTTTCTCTCTCTCTCTCTTTTGTCGTTTTTGGTTCCTGGATGTCTTCAGCAGGACACCTCATTCTGTTTCTGCATCCGGTTGAAACACTGGCCCAGGCTCACCCCTGAGCTTCAAGGGTGACCTTAGTGCAGAGTTGGCTTCCTTCACCAGCTGTTTCTGTTTTTGTGGGTTTTCCCCTTCTCTTTCTCTCCAGACACATAACATACAGAGCCAGGAGAGCAGCTGCACCAAAGCCTTCCCAGCTGGGGAAGCACCAGGGAGTCCACTACCTGGGCTCCCCTCCCCAGCTCCTGGAGTAACTTCCACGTGGGGCTGAGGATGACCGGAGGAGCTGTGTATCGAGAGTGACCAACTTCCTGGCACCATCTCCCACCCAGGAAGTGCCAGGGACCAGGAGGTGCAGATAGAGGGCAGGCAGGAACAGGAGCCAGCGGGGCAAAATGCTGGGGATTCAGACCCGAGGCTCCCTGGATTGGGGGAGGGGCAGTAGTGGAGAGTGAGGGCCTTGACCTTCAGGCCTGATTTCACCAACTCCTCCCAAGATGTTAGTGCTTCCCCAGCTGGGGAGGCTTTAGTGCAGCTGCTCTCCTAGCTCTGTTACATATCAGGAGAGAAGGAGAAGGGAAAAACCCCACAAAAACAGAAATAGCTTGTGAAGGAAGCCAGCTCTGCAATAAGGTCATCCCTGAAGCAACCAGTAGACTTGACCTTTAAGGAACATTCCACTATCTCAGTACCAGATAGTCAGCAACCATTTTGTGCTGCAGCATAAGAGAGGTGCTGGAGAGAAGGCAGCTCCAGGAGAGTTCTTAGGGCTAGGTGGGCGGAGGATTCCTGCATGTGGTCAGGAGATCAGGATTTTCATTAGGTATTCCTTGTGAGGGAGAGCACCAAGGACGGAGGCAGGTGGAGAAACGCCATTTGGGAAAGTCCAGGAAAGCAGCAATATGATGTGGTAATAACTAGCCCGAGATGAAATCTCATCTCATCTCATTGTGCAAATTTCCCTGGTAGCGCAGTGGTAAGGAATCTGCCTACCAATGCAGGAGACACAGGTTCCATCCCTGATCCAGGAAGATGCCATATCTGCAGAGCAACTAAGCCTGTGAGCCACAACTACTGAGCCTGAGCTCCAGAGCCAGGGAGCCTGTGTCCTGCAACTACTGAAGCCCACACTTCCAAGAGCCCATGCTCCACAACAGAAGAAGCCACTGCAATGAGAGGCCTGCACACTGCAAGGAAGAGTAACCCCCACTTGCAGCAACCAGAGAAAAGCATATGTGGCAACGAAGAGCCAGCACTGCCAAAAATAAATAAAAGTCAAAAGTTATAAAAATTTAAAAAATTTTCGTGAAACTGAGCCCCTTGCAGTCCTAGCTTCACTCTTGTTCATAGTAGCAAATGCGTGGTTTGAATCCCAGCTCTGCACTTACTAGAGATGGGATCCTGAGCAAATTATTTACTATCTCTGGAACAGCAATTTGTACTTCTGCAAAATGGGCATTGTCTTAGCTTGGGGGTTTAGACACAATGTATATAATGTGTCTTGCACAGTGCCTGGCAGGGAATAGCCATGATTAAGTAAAATGTAGCTATTAGGCTTTTTCCAAGGCTAGAATGGTGGTGGTGATATTAATGTAGCACTAGCTGCTAGAAAAAGGAAATCCCATAGTTTCAGCTGCATAAAACAATGGAAATCTGTTTCCTGCACATGTAACTGGTCCAAATGCACCTGATTGGTGGCCATTGGGTGATTTTCCTCCATATGTTGATTCAGAGACTCAGATTCTTTCCATCATGATGCTCTTGTCATCCACTAAGACTTCAGAGTCCATGTCGGAAGAGGGCAAAGAGAATGGAGAAAGTGCCCCGCTTCCTGAAAATCCTGACTTGGTTGTAATCTGTGGCATTCCTGCCCATATCATATTGCTAAGACCCAGTCATGTGGCCACCCCTCGTGACAGGGAGGGAGCCTCACTAATGACCAGCTGGGAGTTCCCTTCCAGGGCTAACTTTATACTGTTGAAGGAGGTGTGCACATTATTGGTGGGTAGTTGGTTTTCTGTGCTCCAGTGATGTGAATGATGATGAGTGATGGTTTAGGATGACATAGATGCCTTAGGAGAGAGCTGATCCTCGCCAGGCCAGTTACTCAATAGAATGGGTGGCAGCTAACTAATCAATTACATAAAGCCTAGCTACTCCTTGTGAGGTGGCTCAACAGCATTGGTATCAATAGGAAGCTTGTTTGACATGCAGAATTTCAAGTATCACCCCAGACTTCAGGGGTCAGAATCTGCATTTACAGTCCCCCCTGCTACCATCTCATCTAGTGCAGATTCTGATTTAGAAAAGCTAGGATTGAGCTTGGGATTCTGATTGTTTCTAACAACTTCTCAGGTAATGCGGATGTTGTCGGTCCATGGATTATACCTTGAATAACAAACATGCAGAGGATGCCAACTTCAGAAGCTCAAGTTCTTCCTCGGCAAAATAGGATTTTTCAGTGGCTTTGTGGAATGGGGGGCCTCTCACTCTCCAGTTGTGTAGAGGGCGATCATCTACCCTGCATGGGTAGCATTTCTCTAGGTAGAAGGTTAAGTAGGATCCTGCTTTGTCTGAGAAAGGAGGAAATCCAGAGACCACCCACGGAAACTCTGCAGCTGTGTGTTTACTGATATCTGGTGGCTGAGCAGAGAGACACTGTTTTCAGATGTGTGGTTAGCATCCATGTCTGGTGGACATGCATCTCTGTCCAGCTGAGATTTCCTTGCAATTGTCTGCAGCGAGCACCGTTAGTTAATAAAGCCTGGGCGAGAGTCACACAGGTAATCACCTTCTTCCCTCCTTTCACCCCCTCTCCCCGTCCCTGTGACAGTTCATTCTTTTGGAAAATTCATTAGCCTACAGTAACACTTTTCACTGGTGACAACTCTTAAGTAAAAGCAGCCTCTCACGTCTTACTTTTCACAGACTATTCTCGCAGCTCCCTGAGAATCACACACATTTCAGAAGAACAAAAAATAGCCTTGACTTGGGATCAGTGCTGAAGCTCGGTGGCTGCCTAAAAGTAATTCTGGTCTGTATTGCAAACTGATGGTCAAAGCATCTCAGAAATTGTAGACTGGAGAGTGGAAGGGGTGTAGTGTACATTTATCACCTACTGTGTGCTGTGCTGTTTTATTTTTCCAGTGTACCTCCTTCATCTGCAAAACCATCCACAAATAGGGAGGGAATTGGTGTTTATTAAAATCTACTAGGTACTCTGCTTTATGCTAGTCATCGTCTGTCACATCTGCCATCTGATTAACCTACAGCCCCAAAGAGTGAACATAATTGTTATTTTATAAATGAAGAAGGTAAAGGTTGGAGAGTGACTAAGTAAACCCCCGAGCCAAGATTTAAATCCAACTCCTTCCATGCCAAAGCTCACACCCTTCTGACCTCATTGCAGGGTCACTGTTGGTGAGATCCGAGTCTTGGACTTTTGGAGTGGTGGGTTGCTCTTCTCTAGTTCCCAGATCCATGAGATTGCTCAGTTTGGGGGTCAACGGCAGTCTAGTAGGGCAGCCAAGAATGTGAGCTTTGAGTCAAATCCATCTGTGTTTTTTTCTCAGCTCAGCTGGGAGTTTAATCAAATTGCTTAACCTCTCAGAAGCTCAGTTTCCTCAACTGGAAAATGGGGATAAAAAACAGTGCTACTCTCAGATGGAGCTCCCTGGTGGCTCAGTTGCTAAGATTCTGGCTGCAATGTAGGAGACCTGTGTTTGATTCCTGGATATGGAAGATCCCTTGGAGAAGGAAATGGCAACCCACTCTAGTATTCTTGCCTGGAGAATCCCATGGACAGAGGAGCCTGGTGGGCTGCAGTCCATGCGGTTGCAAAGAGTCGGGCACCACTTAGCCACTAAACCACCACCCTCAGAGGAAGAATGTGAGGAACAATGAGACAATAATACAAGTTTTAGTGTGACTCCAGATACACTTACATAACAAGTGTTTGTGAATGAAAAAGTGTTTGTTGCTCATTTGTGCCCCACTCTTTGCGGCTGCATGGATTGTAGCCCACCAGACTTCTCTGTCCATGGAATTCTCCAGGCAGGAATACTGGAGTGGATTGCCACTCCCTTCTTCAGGGGATCTTCCCAACCCAGGGATCAAACCTGAGTCTCCTCCATTGCAGGTAGATTCTTCATTGTCTGAGCCACCAGGGAAACCCAGTAAGTGTTTGGTAAATGCTAATTATCATTACTAATATTAATGTATGTAGAGTCAAGTTATTTTTGGCTAAAAAGGACAGACATCACTCATCTCAGATCACATGAATGTAGGGCGGGGCTGTTCAAAGCTGTGAAGAGCAGCCAGAATGGAAAGTCAGATACTGAGGCTCTTCTCTCCATCTTCTTTGGGCTACATGTCATCCTCACCTCTGCTTGTCTTATTGGATCTGGATCTTCTGTCTCTTGACCAGAGTCCTCTATTCACTTCTTAAAAAAAAAAATTCATGTATTTATTTGGCTGTACAGGGTCATAGTTTCGGCATGTAGGACTTTCAGTCTTCATTTGGGTATGGGATCTTTAGCTGTGGCAAGTGAACTCTTGGTTGCATCTAGTTTCCTGACCAGGGATTGAACCTGGACCCTCTGCATTGGAAGCGTGGAGTCTTAGTCACTGGACCACCAGGGAAGTCCCTCTTCTGTTCCCTTCTTTTGCTCAATGCCAAATAAGGCTTCCCAAGCTCTGAGTGTGCACACCATTTTATCCCAAGCCCCTGCCATCCACAATAGACTTATGGATTCTCAGGACATAATTTAAAACTCATGAGAGAGTACCATGCTAGTTGAAGGCCAGGAAACATATAGACATCTACAGTCTGAGGTCCGTTGGCCAAAAAATGTTGGGGAGGATAGTTTCATGTGTTTGGACCTATTACAAGAAGGACTGCCCTGTGCTTCAAGCCTTAACTGAACTCTTTCCAATTTTAGCTTCTGCGTTGTGTGGGCAGGCCTTGATAGATGTTTTTCTGTTTCTTTCTGTCTGTTATGCCTTTAGACATAATTGCTGCTATTTTTCATTAAAGAAGAATTATCTTAGAGAAAATTAGTTTCTCAGCCCTTTGCTGTTTTCATGGCCTGAAAGTCATTGGCAAATTCTAGAGCCAAGATTTTGTCTTTTTGTTTCAGGATCTTATTCACTGGAAATTATGAGGAAACCAACCCAGTTCATTGAAGCACCTCCCCAATACATTCCAAAACCCCTAATAGGGTTAGCTACTTATCTGTGACATAGTTATTATGAGCTTTGAATGGGAGTTTAAACAGAAAGTTTAGGGGTTAGAATAAGAATCCAGATGGATCCAGAATCTATCCTTCTACCTAGGGTGACTTGGGGCTAGAAACAGATTGGGATTCCTTATAGAGTTTTCAGAATTGATTGTAAACAATCATTTATTCATTCATACATTTAATAAAAAATATTTATCTAATATTTATGCTGTGCCATTACAGTAGAGAGAGTAATGCTCTCAAAATATATTTATGGTTTCTTAGAAATCCAGAACAGTTTGATGTTAGCTGGGGCTAGAGACTCCTCTTGGTCAAGGATCTATAAGTGGGCATATTCCTCTGGGGCCAAAATATTCAATTACTGGCACAAGACCTTTCTGCATAGCAGCAGCCTCAGTGATTGAGGAGCTATATATTTCAGATTGTATAACTTCAATAGAAAGATGGATTTTCTGTCTCCTGGGTTCCTGAGGGATTATGTGCAGAAGAGCCCCTTACATACTCTAGTTGGGCTTGTGACACAAGTAATAAAGAAATAGAGCTTTATTGTATTACATTATTGACTTTTGAAGTTTGAATATTTGGTTCTGTGGCCTCACCTTGTCTCCCCTGAATAATTCACCTAGGCATTGTGTTGAAGGATGAGGTTCAACCAAGAATAAAATAATTGTTCTTATGGAGTTGTAGTATAGTCAGGGAGACAAAAATTATTCAAACCATCATGCAAATAAAAAACTATGAAAGTGATATAGAATGTGTCAGGTGTGTGTGACGGAATGTTCATAGCTCTCTGTTTATAGAACAGGGGTTTAGTTAACCTTGGCATGACCTTGTGTCATCACCATAAATCGGGAGTGAAAAAGTCCTCCTTGCATTGCTATGAAGATATACCTGCAAAAAGTGAATCAACTTGACTTATGGATACAATGCTAGTGCTCAGAGAGGGAAGTTTCATGAAAGGGCTTCCATTTTCTGAATTAATAATTGTAGTAATAATCCTGATAATAATAGTGATAATTAAATGTCAGGCTGGGTGAACAGTATCAATAAATCTTTGCTGCCTTTGAGCTTATCAACTAGTAGGTAGGTTTTACTCTTGAGGAAACTGTGACTTGGAGAGTATAAGGGACAGGCAATCAAGAGGGGGAGAAGAGGGGACCAAATGCCAGAAGTACAAATAACTCCTGCCAAGGCCTGCTCCTACAGCTAGGGACAATTTCTAGGGAATAGGAAGTTGTTAGGTACATGTCCCAAGAGTGCTGACTATTTTTTTTACTCTTTTTTAAAGTATGGCTGTTTGCATTTGCTCAGTGTTTCTATACAGCTGCCAAACATATTACTAATCTGCCAGTACTTAGTTCATTGAGAAAGGGCCTGCCTGACATGCTGCAGAGTCTCCCTGGAGACCAGCAGCTGGCCATGTGGACACGATTAGTGATAACACTTGCAGGATGATAGGTGTTATGCAGCTCCTTAATGAGGATAACTCAGCCTTGTCTCCTGCAATACTTAGCACAGTGCCTAGTAAATACTAAATGGCAGAATATAGGACATTGCACTTACCAAGCATTTATGGGGGAAAAAAAAGCAGGTATTGGATTTTTGTTACAGTATTCTTTTTTCATTAATCTGATGTGCCCTGTTGATTCACCTTAATAGGATACTGTGATGAGTAATTTTATGTGTCAATGTGGCTGAGCCATAATGTCCAAATATGTGGTCAAACATTATTCTAAGTGTTTCTTCGGCTATGTTTTTGTGTGAGGCTAACAATTAAATTGGTAGACTTTGAATAAAGCAGATTGCCCTTCATAACACAGGTGAGCCTCATCCAGTCAGTTGAAGACTTGAATAGAACAAATGACTGATTTTCTCCAAGTAAAAGGGAATTCTACAGCAGATGGGCTTCTGACTTTCATTGCACATTACCTGTTTCCTGGGTAGCCTGACAGCTCATCTTGCATATTTTGCACTTGTCAGCCTCTGTAATTGCATGAGCCAATTACTTAAATCTTCTGTATATGTACACATCTCACCTTTTGGCTCTGGTTCTCTGGAGAACCCTGACTAATGAGTAACTAATACAGATACTCGTTTATTTAACCCCCTGATTTATTTAATACCTACTAAATGCCAGGTACTGATGGCAAAACAAAGAAGAATAAGCCATATTATTTGCCTTTAAGCTCTATCTGTTCATTATGTATTGAGAAAATGTTGACTATCTCCTATGTTGCAAGCATTGTTCTAGACACTTGACATACAGCAGTAACAAAACAGACCTGAATTCTTTCCCTCTTGAGAGCTGGGGGATAATAATAGGCAGGCAGGCAATAAATAAAGTATGTAAGTAAAATTAAAAAATATGTATAATCTGTCAGATGATGATAATGTGGACATGTCTGACTTTGACTGGGTGCCCCACCAGGCTCCTCTGTCCATGGGGATTCTCCAGGCAAGAATACTGGAGTGGGTTGCTATGCCCTCCTCCAGGGGATCTTACCCAGGATCATACCCAGGTATCCCACTTTGCAGGTGGATTCTTTACCAACTGAGCTACCAGGAAAGTCCAATTTAAAAAGGGTGGTCTGGGAAGGTTTTTCTGATAAGACAGTATTTGAGTAGAGACCCAAAAGATGCCCAGAAGTGGACCATGCGTTGCCTCAGAGTAGAGGGCCCCAGACTGCATACAAAGGCCCCCTACTAGGAGCTGCTTGGCCTAGACAGGAAGAGAAGGAAGACTGGTGTGGCTAAAGTGAAGTGAACCCAGCACAAGAAGAGGTCAGAGAGGTTATGGGTCGGGTCATGTAGAGTTTTTTCACCATTGTAAGAATTTTGTCCTTCCTTGTGGTTAAGGTGGGAAGTCATTCAGAGATGTTAAATAATGGCAGGACATTTAAGTAGAGGCATGCTTTGAAAGCTCGTTCTGGTTGATGTGGGAGAACAGAATACAGGGATCATAGGCAGAAGAGGGATTTCACTCAGGAGGCTAGTGTGATAAGGCCAGTGTAACTTGATGTTGGCTTTGGATCAAGGTACAATGGTGGTGGTGGTAAGGAGTGGTTGGGTTATGGCTGTATTTTGAAGGTAGAGCTGATAGGATTTGATGATGGATTAGTTGTGGTGTATGGGAGACAAGGAGTCAAAAATGGGTCCAGGGTTTTGGTTGGGCCAAATTCAAACAATGGAGTTATCATTTACAGAGAGGAATAAAGGAAAATTAAGGTTGGGATGGTATAGCATCACAGAGTAAACTGGGGGAGGTCAGCTGATATTTCTAAAATTCATGGGTTAATTCCTGATCAAGGAACTCCAGTTTTTCTTCGTTAAGGAGAATAACCAACCACGTGGCTAACCCTGAATGTTAAACCAGGATTTCCTATTTCTACCATATTTCCTAGGATATATGAAAATGGTTGTAGCAATTTAGATCTGTAAATTGTGCCTCTATAGAATATTTACATCTCTCGACTCTTGGGGATTATGCTTAGTGATGATTAGACTCAGCATCGTAAGTAAGGGCCAGAACTTTTGAGTTGGTCTTTTTGAGATTGCATCTTTACTATCCACCAGCTCTGTGGCTTTGTTTCCCATCCTCGTGTTCCACTTTCCTCACTTATGACCCAAGCATTACAATAGGCTGGTGATAAGTCATAGTAGCTGCTTAGTTTAGTGACAGAGTGTATTAGTGCATGGAGCCTTGCCTGGCATGCAGTGAGTTCTCAGCAGCTGCTGGCTACTGTTAATACTGTTATGAGCATTATTCCTTACAGTTCTGGGTAGTTTGCACATCTGTTGAAAAATTGTCTTTCAGTCAGTTTCACACCTGTGGTTTAGAATAAAAGAGGATGCCCCCTGACCCTCTCCCCCTGTCACATAAAAGGCATAAGCCTGTTCCCAGCCACTTATGTCAGTGAGTACTGTGGTCTCCGAGAAACTTCATTCAGACTAAGGAAAGCATCCTCCATTGCTCCCTTCCTCGTATGTTTTCTCCTTCCTGAAAATAAGATGTAAGAAGCTTTTCATTCCCACATGGCTTTGTTTGCCAATTTTAAGCTCAGTCACAGAAACTTTATTACTTACATGCAATCTGTATATTTGTTTGATCCTTTTCTTTTCATCTGAATATTCTCTGTTTTTTAAATTAGTCTTAATTTAAAAAATATATAAGAATAGCTAACATTTATGAATGTTAAAGGCTAATGCAGTGCCTGGCACTTGATTAGTCTTTACACACTGTTCCCTTTGCATGCTTTAAATGCTCAAGGAGCACTTTCTCCAAGCAGCAACCTGCATTTCCCTGTGTGATAGGAACTCAAAGGATATTAACGCAAAGGTGCTGAGTTCAAGCACAGTACTGTCATTGCCAACTCTATGAACCTGGTCAAACCACCACGCTTTTATTGTTTCTTCTCTATTATACGTCTAGAAGAAAACATTGCACACTTGGCTTGAAGGAGACATTTTGAGAAAGGCCTTTTGATGTGATCAGAATATAGTATTTCTCTTTGGTGTATTGAGAAATGTTTACAATGTATCATCCTGTCCCTTCCCCTCTCACCCCTCACCTTGTCTCAGGTTCCCATTGTGTGTGTGTGTTGGGGGGATTAAGAGTGAGGGGAGGCTGTAGGTTACTGTCATAGAGTCAGGCTCAGAAATGGGGATAAGATCTCTGTTTTTCATTTAATTTGACAATTAAAACAGATATTAGTGGCTTATCTTTAAAGTATGTCAAAACCTTTTTCATCAAAATAGTAGCATCAAAGAGTTTGCAACAAAGTCAGCATAATAGAATGTTTTGTGTCTATCCGTCCAGCTCACAGGGTTGTAAAGGATATGAGAATAAAACAGATGTTCTATAGGACAAAGCTTTGTATACTGAGTTGCCGTATAAGCGCTAAGTGTCGTGGTTGTAAACCAGCATGCCTTTGCTTCAAAGCAATTTCATTTGTGATCCACTACTATGTCTGCAGTAGCCTCACCTCTCTAAGTTGGCAGGATATGGAGAAAATTAACAATCAGTATGATGTGGGGTAAGTCAGGGACAGCTCCCATGAGAAGGTGAGCCCTGGGCCAGGTCTCCAAGGCAGTGATCCACACGGATCTGCAGAAACAAGGGTGTGAAGAGCTCTGGGGGCTAAAAGTGAGAACTGGCAAGCTGCGAGCAGAGCTGGGGCATCAGGTCCTTTCAGTCTTCACTGCCGACAGAAGCACCTCTTGCTTTTTGTGAGAGAATATGAATGAGTTCTATTAGTTCAGCTATGCAGGAAGAGCTCTCCCTCTGTGATCGATCCCCACACTGTCAGCAGGCAACTGAGATGTCTGAAGCAGATGGGCAGCCAGCCCTTCTTCCTCCACCTGCCTCTGCCTTCCTAGTCAGGACCTGATAGACACCCACTCCTCCCACAGATCAGCAGTCTGACCACACCCAGTTGGGGAGAGAGGAGTTTTCTATTTTCATTATTATTCTTTTTAGCCACTCATGCTATCACACTTTGTAAGTACCCTTAGATTTCAGAGAGTAAATCATTAATATCCAATTTAGGGAAGTCAGTCATATGTAACTGCAGCATTGGCAAAGTAAATGAAAAGTGGAAGGCTAGGAGCAGGGTATTAATTATCCTGTGCTGCAGACAGAACACGGGCAGGTGTTTATGGGTTCCATCTAGCCACTGCCACGGCTGTGCTGGCTCTAATCAGTGAGATTCATGTCTATGGGGGCACTTCTTCCTGTGCCCTGCCAAGCAGCCTCTAGCTCCAGCAATTCATATTACTGTGAATTCAGAAAAAATAAAATCTCTACTGATAACGTTTCATGAGGAGATAGCATCTTAGAAAGCTACATCCCTTCCCCTTGGGCAAGTTTTGTTAGAATAACCTTTCTGGATGTTTCTCAAATACACACTGCAGAGAATATGATTATGGTTACTGGAGGGGGGAAAGGGCAGGTGGATAAACTGGGAGACTGGAATGGACATGTACATGGTACTATATATAAAATAGATAACCGATAAGCACCTACTGTATAGCACAGGGAACTCTACTCAATACTCTTTAATGACCTACATGGGAAAATAATGTAAAAAAGAGCCTATGAGGTCGCAAAGAGGCGGACACGACTGAGCAATTTTCATAAAAAAGAGTGGCGCTATTATATATATAAAACCAATATGTATATATATAACCTATGTGTATATATATATAACCTACATACATATATAACCAATATATTAATATATGTATAACAGGCTTCCCTGGTGGCTCAGTGGCAAAGAATCTACCTGCTAATGCAGGAAATGGGGGATCAATCCCAGGGTCAGGGAGATCCTTTGGAGAAGGAAATGGCAACCCATTCCAGCACTCTTGCCTGGGAAATCCCATGGACAGAGGAATCTGGCAGGTGACAGTCCATGGTTTTGCAAAAGAGTTGGACACGACTTAGTGACCAAACAACAACAACAGTAACTGATTCATTTTGCTGTACAGCAGAAACTAACCCAACATTGTAAATCAACTATACTCCAATACAAATTTAAAAAAGAGAACATGAGACTAAACATCGCCTATGGGAGTTACAGCAAGTGAGTCTGGGATGAGGGTTTCTGCAGCTCGTGTGTGTGTTGTTTGTCGCTCAGTCATGGCTGACTCTTTGTGACCCCATGAACTGTAGCCTGCGAAGCTCCTCTGTCCATAGAATTCTCCAGGCAAGAATACTGGAGTGGGTTGTTATTCCCTTCTCCAGCGGATCTTCTCAACCCAGGAATCAAACCCAGGTCTCCTGCCTTATAGGCAGATTCTTTGCTATCTGAGCCACCCAGGGTAAACCCCTCCCCAGCTTACATGGGGATTAATAAATATACCCGTTAGTGAGTATTAAATAATGAGAATTTAAAAAATTGGTCCTAAGATCATTGAGTCTAAACCCTTCTCTTACTTTTGCCATCTTCTGTCCTCTGATCGGGACCTCATGATCCTCAGTCTGTCTGTCTTCTGCCTTTTCTCTGGCAATTTCCACTCTCAACTCAACAACTGCCATTCATGTTAAAGCTGCCTTGTGTATGGCATTATTTTGATGTTGTCGCACTGAAAGGGCTCTCCAGTAGGGGTGAGGGTAGTCAGGGTCACAGGAGGCAAAGAGGGAAGACACTGCTTCTCTGCCGTGTGAAGTCTTGGTCTCAAGAAGTGGGAATCCTGAGGACACTCTTCGGAATGGTGCTGGGGCTGTGCCTCCACACTGTGGCCTTGAAGGTCTGGTTCCTGGGCTGTGTGGGTTGAGGCTGACGGGCTTCTGCACAAGAGACAAAATGGCCTTGCAGGCCTAAGGCCTGGCTGGCCAGCTCCCGTTTTTAAGGAGGTGTGCTTTTTTTTTTTTTTTTCTTTCATCCATATCTTTTCTGGGGCTGCAAAGGCAGTCTCATAGTCAGTGAATAGTTGGGCTGGACATGGACAGATCCGCTGCATTGTGTCATTTCATGATTCTGTGTATTTAGAAAGCAGAACAAAACAACACTCTGCTGGGTAAATAGAGTGTGCACTCCTAGAATGAGGACCACAAAATTTATTGAAGTTACGGACATATGTGCATGCACACATACGTACCCACACATCTTGCTTCTAATTATTAGCTTCAAGAACAATGATATTTTCTTACTTGATCTAGCATAGGAAAACTTAATATAATTTTATTTCATTTCTCTCTACATTTTTTACTCTATCATTCTCTTTCCTATCACATTTCCTTGAATTTTTTCATAGGGTTTGGGACTTTAGATTGAGATTATGAACACATTGATTTCTGTGTAATGGCAATAACCAATGATATGCTGGACACAAATGTAAGCACTTTACACTTAATCCTTACAGCAAGATTTATTTTTGACATTTTCAGTAAGTTTTGTAAGCATATGAACAAAAATTATTTGGACAACTTGTTTTGCTAATCTATTGTTCCTTTATTGTATGTCTTCCCCAGTTCTGATTTCTCTCATTTTAATTCGTCTCTTGGCATCATGGGGCATGTCTCTTTTCAGGAAGTATGACACACTTACTGAGCACATTTGGAGCAGCTGAGACTGTTTCTGTTGTTCTTGTACATGAATAAGAGTTTGTCAGGATCAGAATTCTAAGTGCAATGTAGACCCTCAAAAATCACATAGAATTAATTCACTTAGAATTAATTAATTAATTCACTTAGGTTTAATCCATTAATTCATTTAGGATTAATTAATTCACTTAGGATTTTAGGGAAGATGTCATCATTCAATCTGATATTTGTTTCTTTGAAGTAGTATACTATATCTTGTGAGTGCTTACATTTTTTTCTTTAGCTTTGAAGTGGAAAAATATGTAATTGATTTTTAAAAATATTATTTATTTATTTATGGCTGTGCTGGGTCTTTGTTGGGCTTTCCTGGTGGCTCAGATAGTAAAGGATTTGCCTGCAGTGCACAAGACCTGGGTTATATTTGGTTGGGAGGATCCCCTGGAGAAGGGAATGTCTATCCACTCCAGTATTCTTGGGCTTCCCTGGTAACTCAGACAGTAAAGAATCCACCTGCAATGCGGGAGACCTGGGTATGCTTCCTGGGTTAGGAAGATCCCCTGGAGGAGGGCATGGCAACCCACTCCAGTATTCTTGCCTGGAGAATCCCTGTGGACAGAGGAGCCTGGTGGCCTACAGTCCATGCGGGGTTGCAAAAAGTTGAACATGACTCTGTTGTTGTGTGCACGCTTTCTCTAGTTTCAGTGAAGGAGGACTGGTTTTTGTTGTGGTGCACAGGCTTCTAATTGCAGTGGCTTCTCTTGTCGCAGGGCTTCCCTCATAGCTCAGTTGGTAAAGAATCCACCTGCAATGTAGGAGACCCCAGTTTGATTCCTGGGTTGGGAAGATCCGCTGGAGAAGGGGTAGGCTACCCACTCCAGTATTCTTGGGCTTCCTTGGTGGCTCAGCCAATAAAGAGTGCCTGCAATCTGGGAGACCTGGGTTTGATCCCTGAGTTGGGAAGATCCCCTGGAGAAGGGAAAGGCTACCCACTCCAGTATTCTGGCCTGGAGAATTCCATGGACTGTATAGTTCTTGGGGTCGCAAAGAGCTGGGCTGAGTGACTTTCACTTTCACTGTCTCTTGTTGCAGAGCACGTGCTGTAGGGCCCTTGGGCTTAATAGTTGTGGTGCACAGGCTCACTTGCCCCAAGACATGTGGAGTCTTCCAGGACTAGAGATTGAACAGTGTCCCCTGCATTGCCAGGCAGATTATTAACCACTGGACCACCAGGGGAGTCCTGACATGGAAAAAATAACACATAAAAGCAACCAGGAGAGTCAAGGTGTGACCATCCTCCTATCATTTTGGCCTTTCAGCCAAGGATCCCTTTAGATTTTCTGACTCAAGTTGGCACTGAGCAGGCGGAGAGTTGGGGTTTTCCCACATGACTGTAAAGGGAGGAGACGGGTAAAGGGGATGAGGACTCTGCATGGGAGCAATTATAATGATGAATTTGAAACCTAGGTTGGACTAAGCATATATATAAACATCGGGGCCCATTGAATTAGTGTTTTTGTTTTTTCAAATGTATACCCTGGAGTGGAATTTGCTGGGTCATATGGTAGTTCTAGTTTTAGCTTTCTTTTGAGAAATCGCCCTACTGTTTTCCGTAGTGGCTGCACCAACTTACGTTCCCACCAACAGGGTATGAGAGTTCCCTTTTTTTTTTTAACATCCTCACCAACATTCATTATTTGTGTTCTTTTTGATAATGGCTATTCTGACAGGTGTGAAGTGATAACTCATTGTGGTTTTGATTTGCATTTCCCTGATGATTCGTGACGTTGAGCATCATTTCATGCATCTCTTGACCATCTATATTTCCTCTTAGGAAAAAATGTCTATTCAGTTCTGCCCAATTTTTAATCAAGTTGACTTTTTGTTTGATGTTGCTTTGTATAAGCTGTTTATATACATCAGATTCCCCTCACTCTTTTTAAAGAACCAGGGTGTATATTCTTGTCTTCCAAGTCCTGTTTGCTCTAAGAGACACTTGTATTGTTAGACATAGCCTATGGTGATATAATTTAATTTTGTTAAGCTGCCAGTTCTCATTGTTACTTAACTATTGATGCAAGACAAGAGAACTATTGACTACATGGAAATCAATTCAAGGTTGACCTATCCACAACTGATGTAGTATCAATGAGTTACTTTCTTTTGAAAAGAAATTACTTTTTCTTTCTTCCCTATGTAACCTGTGGCCTCTATTGACTACACACTTTCAAACACCGACATCATCAATTTACTGCTGTATTTCACACTGAGTGTGTGAGGAAAAAAAATCTCAACATAGCAGAGATTAGTTTCCCATGCATTCAAAATGAGATCTAAATAAGCAAGACTTACAAGGGAAATGACCGTATTTATCTTGTTCATTCTTCACATTTTATCTCACTTAAGGAGGATGAAAATCAAATTCTTTTTGCCTTCTGACATGCAGTGTGGCCTGCACAGCCCGTGACAGATATGGATGTGAGTATGCGGGCTTTTGAATGTCATCAGTTCAGCCAAATACCAGAGCTTTCTGTTTGCTTCAACAGACAGAATAGATGCCTAATAAAGATGCTAACAAAATATTAAACAAATGAGCCTGCCATTGGAAGGGAGTGGGATCACTGGAATTTATGACACAGCTGTTATATGTCAGTTGACAGTTCTCTACTTTTTAAAAATAATTGTGTTTATGTATGGTTGTACTGGGTCTTTGTTGCTGTGGGGGCTTTTCTCTAGCTGTGATGCCCAGACTTCTCATTGCGATGGCTTCTCTTCTTGCAGAGTGCAGGCTCCAGGGTCCGCAGCGTCCGTAATTGTGGTTCCATGGGTTCTAGAGCGTAAGTTTGGTGGGTGTGGTGCATAGGCTCAGTTGCTCCGGACCATGTGGGGTCCTTCGCAGCAGGGATCGGACAGGTGTATCCTGCTTGGCAGGCAGATTCTTTACCACAGAGCCACCAGGAAGGTCCAGCTCTCTCTTTTTATTTGTCATTTCGGCAGATGAAATGAAAACCCCATGTGGTGTATTTCTCATGTAATGAAACTGAGACACAGAGAGATTCAGGGTATTGGTTCTATGTTTTAAGTCATGGACAAAGCCAAGCTTGCTTGGCTAAGACATGTGCTTTTTTTTCAATTCTTGTGTATTATTTTCTAGGTTCCCATATATCCCACAATGTCAAGATCTAGCTCCATAGTGAAAATGGATGTTGAGGTGAGGTTTAAGTACAGCTCCCTTCATCATTTGGGCTTCCCTGGTGGCTCAGTGGTAAAGAATCCACCTGTCAATGCAGGAGACATAGGTTCAATCACTGGGTTGGGAAGATCCCCTGGAGAAGGAAATGGCAACCTACTCCAGTATTCTTGCCTGGAAATCCCATGGACAGAGAAGCCTGGTGGGCTATAGTCCATGGGATCAAAAAGAGTTGGCTATGACTTAGTGACTAAACAACAACCACCCCCATCATTTGAGGCAAGCTGCATTCTTCGACTGGTATTCATTTGGACACCATGGGGAAGAAGACTTGGCATTTTGAAGGACTTTAGTATGATATATCTATCCCTGCTGGAATCTGCTAGTATTTCTCTTCATCCTAGTTCCTAGGTGTGTTCTGATGCTTCTACTCTTAACCTTCACTCATAAGAAGTGGTATGTGTTTTGGGGCAACATGGAAATGAAAAGCATTAATATATTTAGCATTTTTGGCAGATTAGCTAATCTTTCACCCACGGGCATTAAAATTGACATTTTCAGACAAGGCAATAAATCCTAACCTCTATCTGAATAACCTTTTAGTGGTTTCTTTGTGGATAGATGAATTGGAATATTGAAGAGAAAAATAACGTGTGCCTTGACTTCTTAAAAGCTTGTTTTCTTTCCCAGCAGATTATGTGTACATTTCACCCTCTTTCATCCAGATCTGCCTGATCTGAAGTTTTGAAACCATGCTTATATTGCTATGATTATTTTCTAGACAGCATCCCTCTGACCCAGATGCACAATGGGAGTAACTTTTGGCCTGTTGGGAAATGGTAGTATCATGCCAGTAACCTTTTATGCCTGGAGTTGGCGAAAGCCTTGGGTTTGTAGGGCAAATGTAATTTTCTAATAAAATACTTGGCTTAAATACATATGGGGCAGTTGCCAAATTTGTTGGCAATTCTACTTGTTGTCCAGAGAGGTTATATCTCCACAACAGCCATTTCGCTCCCAAACTTGGTCCCATTTACCTTAACAACATGGGATATCTACCCAGATAAGGGATATAGAAGGTATAATTCACGCTTTCTAAGTCCACCTAAATAACATACTAGTGAACCCCTTTCCTTCATCCCTTCCCTAAATATCAGTATATAAAGAATACATGCTGGGGACTAGAAACTCAGAGACTGGCAAGACCCAATATGGCTTCAGATGATAGGCACATAAAACACTGGTTAGAACACAATAAAAATCATTACAGGTAAAGGGCATCAGAGAAAGTCTTATAAGAGATATTATCTGGGGCAAATTTGGAGAATGGGGATGGATTTTCTACACTGAGAAGGCAGGAGAAAGGCACATGAGACAGAAGAGGGTTAAGAAAGAGTTTGACTTGATTGAAGAGTAGTTGGGATCAAGTTCACATAAGAATATGGAGGATAAAAGCAGGAAGTGAGGTGACATAATGTGTTGGGGCTATTTAAGGCCATAAACCCTAAATGCAGGATAAGGGGTCTGAATTTTATCCTAAGGTGATGGGAGCGATTGAAGGTTTTCAATAAGAAGAGTGCCATGGGAAGATTTGTATTTTAGAATAGAAGCTAGTGATGTATTGAGGGTAGATTGAGCCAATTAAGGATGAAGAGGGACTAGGGGACAGGATTCCCAGTTGAAGCTGTTTGACCAGCCTAGCTGAGCACCTAAATTAGGTAACTGGTGATGAGAATAAAGGGGAGAAATATGTTCAGGTGACATTTTGGAGACTGAATGGTCGGGACTTAGTTGCTGAATTCTTGAGAGTCCCTTGGACTGCAAGGAGATCCAACCAGTCCATCCTAAAGGAGATCAGTCCTGGGTGTTCATTGGAAGGACTGATGTTGAAGCTGAAACTCCAGTACTTTGGCCACCTCGTGCAAAGAGTTGCCTCATTGGAAAAGACCCTGATGCTGGGAAAGATTGAGGGCAAGAGGAGAAGGGGACGACAGAGGATGAGATGGCTGGGTGGCATCACCAACTCAATGGCCATGGGTTTGAGTGGACTCCGGGAGTTGGTGATGGACAGGGAGGCCTGGTGTGCTGTGGTTCATGGGGTCGCAAAGAGTCAGACACGACTGAGCGACTGAACTGAACTAAGTTACTGAATATGGACTGGGGATGTAGGAAATGCTAGGAATGGCCCCTAGTTTCTAATTGGACAACTGAAGGCATGATGGTGACCTTGAAGGAGCACAGGAAGGGGAGTGGTTTGTTGAGGGGGTGGAGGAGGATAAAGGCATGTTACTTTGGAGGCACTGCCTTATCTAATGCTGGTAACCTTGGATGAAGAACCAATTTCCTCCAGGGAGATGCCAGTGAAGTTCTCCCTCCTTTCACATTGGCCTTTTTGGGCTCACCAGGATGCTGCTATGTGAAGAGCTGTGTCATCCTGAGTTCTCCATCCTCACAGATGCAAGCACAGCTAATTAATAGCATCAGAGATCCAAGAGCAGCAGCACGGGGTGTGTGCAACTCAGGCTGAATGACCAAGGCAAGCCAAAGCTTCCTCTAATGCAGTGTGACAGTGGTATCAGGCCAGAGCTTACTCTTAATAAATCAGCTTTGTCGTCAAGCCATAATCACTCAGTATTCAAAAAAATCAACCTTCAACAGCTTCTAAGTCTAAGCCAAATGCCCAGAGCCATTATGTGGACTCTCCCCTGATGACAGTTTACATTTCCCGGTGCCTGGCATTGCCACTGGCGATTAGAATACTGACAATGTACTGGCCCAAAGTGTCTTCTTGGGGAGTCACTCTGCAACTGTTTGGGTGAAGAGAAGTGGTGAGCAAGGCAGACAGATAGGGACTGGCTGGCCAAAAAGATAGAAAGATAGAATGGAAACTCTGAAACTTTGCTGAACCAAAACATAGCACAAAGGAGAAATACATTTTTTTCCCTAAATACAAACTTCTGCTTTATGCAGGTCATCTCAGTGGAAACTATTCATACTGCCTAGCTTCTTTAAGAATGCCTACAGTGTGTGAAAAAAGCAATGTCCCAGGGTTGGTGAAATGTCCTCATGATGTCTTTGACCATTTTTTGAGAGTCAAGAAATGTAAAGGGAAAGTAATAGCGAATGGTTTCCTGCGTTCCCTATTAGGAATCATTAAGCTTCTTGGGGGCCAACCATGACTTAATAGGCCCTGCTGCCTCCCAACTGACAAAATCATGAAAGGAAGAAGTGTGAATGATGGACCAGGCAAGACCACTGAAGCCAGTGGTGTGTGCCTTTCCTCTCCCTTCTCTGCACTCATTGTCAACAATGCACAAAGAAGCTTTGCAGTTTTCTGGCCTAGGGCCAGCACATCCCATCAAATTTTATCTGTAGTCTCTGTGTAAGGAGAAAATTACAAGGCACAAAATTGAAGGCAGGAGCAATTAATGTGAAACACGCACAGCTAAATAAGCTATTTAAATATATGGCTACAGATTCCCGGGTCTATTCACTGGGATAGGGGCCAGCAATAGAGCCCCAAGCCAAGGTTCCAGAACTGGCTTCCAGGCAGATATCTCAATGCAAAGCCCCAGAGGAGCTGTCAGGAGATGCCTATGTGTTACTTTTGTGAAGAGTTTGTGAGGCTGAGTGATGGAGATTTTCTGAGCTGATTTGGGTGGGCAGACAGAATGCGGGAACTTAAGGTGAAGCATTCATTTCTATTCAGTTCTGCAGATGGAGTTAAATTTGGCCAGAGAGGCATAACACTTGGTAGATTGAATGTGAGCATTAGTGAAGATTGGATTCTTGGCTTTTTGATGATCAAAGGAGTCTCTGAATGGGCCAGTTGTCCCTCATCCTGAATGTCAGGTGAAGATGGAACAAAGCAGGCCTAGAGATATTCCCCTTTCCTGGAGACTTTTATGGTGATGTTACAGCATTGCATGACTTAATGTTTGTAGGGATTTTTTTCAGACTTATACTAAAAGCTGGAAGGAGACTAGGAAGCTGGGTTGGGTAGACCAGCTGAGATCGTGATTACAACTGCTGACTTGGAAATTTTCCTAGATACATGATGATAAAGGAAACAATCTATCATTCCTGCCCCCCCCAGGAAATTCCTTGGAGTCCATGAATTTGTTTATTTATTCTTCATACTAAAAATCTGTCCTATTCTAAAAAGAGTGTTCTTCAGATGATTGCCTTTTAGATTATTTGAAGGCAAAGAGTCTTTGAGTCTAAAAATCACTTAAAATACAGGAAATCTGATGACTCATTGTGAAGTTCGGAGAAGGCAATGGCAACCAATTCCAATACTCTTGCCTGGAAAATCCCATGAACGGAGGAGCCTGGTGGGCTACAGTCCATGGGGTTGGGAAGAGTCGGACACGACTGAGCGACTTCACTTTCTCTTTTCACTTTCATGCACTGGAGAAGGAAATGGCAACCCACTCCAGTGTTCTTGCCTGGAGAATCCCAGGGATGGAGGAGCCTGGTGGGCTGCCGTCTATGGGGTTGCAGAGTCAGAGATGACTGATGCAACTTAGCAGCAGTAGCATTGTGAAGTTGATGTCTTTGCTTCCTGGCACAGTCCTTGATTCAATTCAAGAATAAATGAACTATTATAGGATTACTATAAAATTGTCATTAGTAAAAGAAAAGATCCTGACTTAGAAATATCTCATCTCAACCTCCATATTTAAAAAAGAAATTCTTCAAAAAACTTTAAAAAGTTCATCTCTGGGAATCCTTTGTAGAAATTTTGTAGAGAGACATAGTACATTAAAATGAAAGTCAGAGGCTTTATTATTGATATAAGGACCTTAAGCCAACAACTTGAGCGTCTTGGCTTCCATCTTCTCATCTGTGTAATGAGAAAGGTAGATGGAGTGATCTCTAAGGGCTGGTTTCTATCCACTGCCTATCCCTTTACAACCATAACTGCTGAAGACTTACTCAGATGTGCAAGATGTGTCCTGGGACCAGCAGCATCTGGATCACCCCAGGTGCTTATAGGAAATGCAGTATCTTGGCTTCCACCCTAGACCTACTAAATCCGAATCTGCACACTAGTAAGAACTTGGGGTGGTTCATACACCTTAGAAAAGTGCTGATCTACAGCCTGCAGGTTCCTATCTTTTGTACTCTAGCACTCTTGCTGATCTTGCTGTACTACTTTATTTACTTTTTTTTTGGCTGCACCACTGGCTTGTATGATTTTAGCTCCCTGACTGGAAATTGAACTTGGGCCATGGCAGTGAAAGTGCCAAGTCCTAACCACTGGGCTGCCAGGGAATTCCTACTGCACCAGTTTTTTGACTGAGCATATCCCTTTCCTCTGTATCTTCACTCTCTTTCTCTCTCCCTCATATATGTTTTAGGGTTTAGGGTCCTACCTCAAACAGACTGAGCTCCTGGAAGAGGATACCACCGAGTCTTGATTACCCTTTGACTCAAGTCAACTGTATGTAATTCATGTCTTGGGTAACTGATACTGTTTGTTGTCTCCATGAAGACTTTATGTATGGTTATAGATAACTAATTATTTGATTGGCTCTTATGTATTTACCGGTATATCAAACATATTAATTAATTTGTTGCCCAGAGCAGACAAAATATACAGGTCTTCTATCTAAATTCTACTTTACCAGCTTTACAGCTACCAGGAAATGTTGCATGTTACAAATGGATCTAAAAGTACATATTTACCTTCTTTCGCTGTAAACCTTCAAATACATCAGACACTTTAATAACACACAATATCTTCATCCAAAGTTGACTTAGGAGTGTATATTGCCATGACTGAGTTGTTCCGTCCGTGAGTTTAAGATTAATTACTGTGTGAATTCCAGCTCTGAGAACCTATTGCAGTGTTCCAGTTTCAAGGACAGACATTACCAGACAATTATGCTATGATTATATGGTAGTTGATTTTCAGTTTTCAAGGTCAAGATTAATAGAATAAATATAGTGCAAACACAACATTGGCGTTTTAAACCTTTTTTTTTTTTCTACTGAAAGAGAAAATAATTTTTTTCCCTTGAGCTTGCTGAGCCAGCTGTCTTTGTGCAGACAAAGGCCCTCTCCTGTTATCAGCTGTTGTTGGAAATGGGAGAAGCAGCTGCTGGATCAGAGCAGGCTTAGCTCCCACTGTCAGAAGTGGGGCAGCTATTCGCATGGGGACAGTGCTCTTTTGCTTGTTGAGTTCAAATTGATAGCACAAAGAATTTGTGTATGATGGGAAAGAAGAGGAGACTCATGCCCACATAGGGAAGGGTCCATAAGGCAATACATTCTTAAGACGAGAAACTTAATCACAATTAAGATTAGGATAGTCAGAACTTCCAAGAGGAGAGTGAGCTTTCTTGCTTACCTTATATCAGGGGTTGACAGCCTGTGCCCCGTGAGTCAAATCTTGGCAGCTGCCTCTTTTTAAAAATAAAGCTTTTAAACTTTGGACTACAGCCATCCTCATTCATTTGCATATTATCTATAGCTGTTTTCATGTTACAAAGACAGAACTAAGAAATTCCAACAAAGACCTTAGAGCCTGCAAAGCCTAACTGTCTTGTCCTTAACAGAAAAATTTTCCTGACTTATACTCCATTTTATTCCTGAGCTTTAAATATTATGGGGGAGGGGAGTGTTGATGAATTTCAGTTAGGATTATCATTTATGATGAAACTTCACCCTACTATAATATGAACTTGGTTTCTGAACAGTGGTCAAAATAACTTGATGTAAAAAATGGGCAAATGACTGGAACAGATATTTCTCCAAAGAGGACGTGCAACTGGCCAACAGATATAGAAAATGGTGTTCAACATCATTAATTACCAGTGAAATGCATATCAAAACTGTATTGAAATATTACTTCACACCTGTTAGGATTGGCTATTATCATAAAAGGAAAGATAATAAGCATTGGCAAGGATGTGAAGAAATTGGAACTTTTGTGCACTGCTGGTGAGAACATACAGTGGTATAACTACTATGGAGAACAGTATTGTGGTTTTTGAAAAAATTAAAATTAGGATCATTGTATGATCCAGCAATCCCACTTCTGGATATATACCCAAAGTAATTGAAGTCAGAATCTCAAAGAGCTCTCTGCAGTCTTATGTTACTGCAATGTTATTTATAATTCTTAAGATATGGAAACAACCCAAGTAATCATCAGTAGATGAATGGATAAAAAATGTGGTATATATAGATACAACAGAATGTTATTCAGCCTTAAATAACAGCAAATCCTGACATTTGCAGCACTGTGAATAAACCTTGAGGATGAACTCTTTACCAGGTGAAACATGTCAGACAAAGACAAAGATTGCATGATTCCACTTCCATTAGGTGTTTATGATAGTCAAACTTAGCAAAGCAGAGATTGCTATAGTGGTTGCCAGTGGCTGGGGTATTGGAGAAATAGCAAGTGGCTATGCCAGGGACATTAAGTTAAGACAGACAGATAAACTCTAGAGATTGGCTGTTACATGGTGCCTATAGTTAACAGTACAGTACTGTGCATTTTGACGTTTGTTAAGAGAGTAGATCTTACTACAAAAAATGAGAAGTAAAAACAAAAGGACACAAGGGAACTTTGGGAGGTCTTGGATCTGTCTGTTACCTTGGTTGTGGTGATGGTATCGTGTGTGTTTGCATATGTCCAAACTCATCAAATTCTACACATTTAAGTAGCATAGTTCTTTTATATCAGTTATATTTCTATAAAACTTTTATAAAAAGAAAAGGAAAAAAGTAGAAACTCTGACAGATGTTTTCAGTTTTTTGGTCCAGCACATTTTTTGCTGAGCCCTGCAGGAGATTGGGTGATGTCTGCCTCTCATCTTTCTTTACAATGGTTTAGCTTGAGAAGAGCATGGAAGGAAAGTGTTACAATATCCTGTGGAAAATCAAGTGTGGCAGGAATTGTTTCCAATGTTCTGCTTTGCTAACTCTTGAGTCTCAAAGCCTCTTTCTTAGCCAGTACCTATTCTGAGTATTAGTAACAGATCTGCTGACATTAACATGAACGGGAGAATAACCTGTAGAATACCCCTTCATTATTATTGGACAACTAGCAAATAGATGGGGAAACAGTGGAAACAGTGGCTGCCTTTATTTTTGGGGCTCCAAAATCACTGCAGATGGTGACTGCAGTCATGAAATTAAAAGATGCTTACTTCTTGGAAGGAAAGTTATGACCAACCTAGACAGCATATTAAAAAGTAGAGATGTTACTTAATCAACAAAGGTCTGTTTAGTCAAGGCTATGGTTTTTCCAGTGGTCATGTATGGATGTGAGTGTTGGACTATAAAGAAAGCTGAGCACTGAAGAACTGATGCTTTTGAACTGTGGTGTTGGAAAAGACTCTTGAGAGTCTGTTGGGCTCCAAGAAGATCCAACCAGTCCATCCTAAAGGAGATTAGTCCTGGGTATTCATTAGAAGGACTGATGTTGAAGCTGAAATCAATACTTTGGCCACCTGATGTGAAGAGCTGACTCATTTGAAAAGACCCTGATGCTGGGAAAGATTGAGGGCAGGAGGAGAAGGGGATGACAGAGGATGAGATGGTTGGATGGCATCATCGACTAGATGGACATGAGTTTGGGTGGACTCTGGGAGTCGGTGATGGACAGGGAGGCCTGCTGTGCTGTGGTTTATGGGATTGTGAAGAGTCAGACACAACTCAGAGACTGAACTGAACTGAAGCATTTGTCTTACACTTCTTTTTTTTTTTTTAAAGTTTTATTGGAGTAGAGTTGACTTACAATGTTGTGTCAATTTCAGATGTACATTAAAGTGAATCAGATATACATTTTTTTTTTCCATATGTGATGGTTGTGATCAATGCTCAAAGGGCCAGTTTATGTGAATGTGAACTCAGGTTCACGTGTGAATGGCAAGAAGGTCAAAGGGGCTAGCTTCATGAGTACCTCAAATAGCACAAATGAGATTACAAGGTAATACTTTTAACTAATTTGTAAATGCTATACAAATCAAGGATCTGGTATATACTAATTACAAACCAATTCTTGTGCACTTTTTACACAGATTCCCCAAGAATAACTGTGTCTTTTTAAAAAATATGACTGGTTTTATTGGCTTAAATTAAAGCAATAAGATGATTGCTTTAAAAGTATAGTGTATCTGAACTAGTGGGACAAGCTGGTACTAGGTGCCTCAGGATGTGAAACAAAAATACAGCACCTATGGCGTATTCCCATCTAAAAAATTCAACCGGAATCTAATCCAATTTCTAGGAATTATGGGATAAAAAGAGACAAATTAAACAATGTCAAAAGGAAGCAACTACCTGAATCCAGAAATGCGGGGGGACAATCTACAAATTTTCCAAAAAATCAACATTAAAAAATAAAATAGAAGGAGGACTGATAGAGAGAAACAGATTTAAGTAACACAACAAGCAAATGCCAAGCAGACTCTCTGGATCCTTAGTGGAACAAACCAACTTTGAGACAACTTGACTAACATTTAAGAATAATCTTGCTTGCTTTTATTAAGTCTAGTAATGGGCATTTAAAAAATCCTTATCAGTTAGAGATGCAAACTTACTATTTTAAAAAGAAAAAAATACACACACTGAGATTTTTTGGAGATTTTGAGTTATCAGAGTGTCTACTTGACGGTTTAAAGATGAGGTCTCTCTTCCACCACCAAATTCAGGAGAATCACAAAGTCCTACAGATGTTACTGATCGTTTTCAAAATACTCACGTTCTTTCTCTCTTCCTTTTCCCTTTATTTATTGCAGAGCTTACAGGGAAATTCAAATGTTTTTGTCAGTTTGGTTTATCTCGGTCCTCGGTTTCTTCAGCTACAACAGCAAAATCACAGAACAAGATTGAAAGGTCTTGGAAAGCCCATCTTATAGGCTAAAAAACTGAGGCTCAGAGACAACTGAGTGATTTTCGAGGTTACTCTCCTAATTCCCAGCAGAACCAAGCAAGCACCCATGGCTTGGAATATCTTCCTTACACGGACAGGGAGGTTTTCACTGGTCACTTACCTTCCCGTGTTTCTTTCTCACATGGGAAATGTAAACATCTCTTTGTGTGAACAGTTGGGTCATACTCCCAACACGTCCACCTAGGACTATCCATTCTTGGATTCCAATGATTGTTTTTCACTGGTGATGGGGATTTCTTTTCCAACTTCTCTTTCCTGTTCATGGATCGGGTGTCCTCTTTGTTTTGGTTTGCTGAATTTTGCTCAAAGGCAAGTTTATTCCCAAGTTGGGAGGCCCTTCAATACTTTTCAACGTTCCATGCATAGACTTAATATGGTCCATCATCAGTTGCTCCTGTGCGTATAAAAGAGAACAGTCTGGACACTTGAAGACAGACACCTTCTGGTTTTCGATGTGTTGGTCAAAGTGGCGATACAGCAGGGCTTGCAGGGTAAATACGGTGTTGCACATGGAACACTTACATATTATTTTTGGTTCTTCTGTCTTGATGCCAGGATGTTGCGTACAGGCATGAGAGTGTGTACTCAGGGCAGACTTAAATGCCATTGGACGAATAGGACACTTGTAGAAGACTTCACAGTGAGAACCTTGAATGTGAGACTTCAGTAAGGCCACATCAGGGTACACAACATTGCAGTGCACACTTTGGAAACCCACTCTCCAAGTGTAGTGCAGCCCGTTCTTGGTGATGTGGGTCTGGAAGTGAGCAGACCTGCAGACGGCCCTGCACTCGGGGCAGGTGTAGGGAGATTTGTGCTGAGGATTCTCTGGTGAGAAGCGTGACTGCACTGGTTAGGAAGCAGCATCTGGCTGACAGTGCAAGTCTTTTGGCCACTTGTATCTGCAGCCTGTTGGAAATAGGTGGCCAACGACGTCTCATTCTGGAAAACTTTGTTACACTCCATATGTTTCAGACTGTGCCTACAATGCTTTGGAGGGGTCTTCATCCAGAGGCATCGCTGGAATGATGGGTGTGCTGGAAGGGGCTGATATGACGGTCTGGGTTATGCCAGACTGAATTTTGGTGACAGTGTGTGTGCCAGCTCCCACGGAGCTCGGGAGGGTGTACGATGAGGCTGGAGTATTGCTTGATGGAGAAACAATCATTTGATCAGCTGGGACTGGCTTCGAGATCAAGTGAGAGCACTGCATCACCATGCCCTTCTCCTTGGAATAAGTTACACATTTATATATATCCATTCTTTTCAGATTCTTTTCCCATATAGGTTATTACAGAATATTGAATAAAGCTCCCTGCACCATACAGTAGGTCCTTATTAGTTATCTGTTTTATATATAGCAGTGTGTGTGTGTTAATCCCAGTCTCCTATTTGTCACTTCCTTCCTTGTTTCCCCTTTGGTAACCATAAGTCATCTTATGTGTGCATGTGTGCTCAGTCGTGCTGACTCTTTGTGGCACCCATGGACTACAGCCCATGCTCCTCTCTCCATGGGATTTCCCAGGCAGGTGGGAGTGGTTGCCACTAGAGTGGGTTGCCCTTTCCTCCTCCAAGGGGTCTTCCTAACCCAGGGATCAAACCTGCGTCCTCCTGCGTCTCCTGCACTGCAGGCAGATACTTTACTGCTGAGCCACTGGGGAAGCCCATGTCATCTTACACTTTTTAATTCTAGTGCTAATACCAGTAACTAGCATTAGTGGAAACAATCTACAATCTCCTAAAATAAAGAGTCTTATGGAATCCATCGCCAGCCCAGGTTTGATGCTCAGGGCTGGTGTACCGGGATGATCCAGAGAGAGGGAATCAGGAGGGAGGAGAGAGGGGGGTTCTGGAAGGGGAACATGTGTATACCCTTGGCAGATTCATGTCAATGTATGGCAAAACCAACACAATAAAGTAAAGAAAATTAAAAAAAAAGTGAAAAAAAATAAATAAAATAGTCTTTTTAGTGTATTTCATGGAAACCAGAAAAGGAGAATAATATATCTCCCTAAGACTCAAGGAAGAAGCCCAGGCTTCATCATCAATACCCAAAGCTTAAATTCTACTTAAACTCTTCCTTGATATTGTTATGGGAGATTTCCACAATTTTTACTTACTATGTTGGTGTTAAAATAGCATTCTTTCCCTCTGATAAATGGCTGTGTACTTCATGCATGTTAAAATATGTTATTGCTAGAGTGTGAGGCAACTGAGAGTAGAAAGCAACCTTTCAATCATGTCCTGTGAAATTCCAGGTTCTACTGCAGTGTTGGGTTGCTAAATGTCAGTACTAATTATATTATGATAAGCATCCAAATTCAGATTCTCTGGGTGAAAAACAACAAAACTCTGATAAGTGTCTGGAACAAAGTTGAAGGAGAGAAATAAATCCCAGCAAACACTTTTAAAGGAATAGTTTTAATTTCTTTTCCTTTCCTTTTTTTTCTGTTAATTTTTTTGGTTAAATTTAAATTTTAATCTAGATCCATAAGGTCTAGATTTTCCCACATCTTCAAAAAAACAAATGGTATAGAATTTGGAAAGAGCAGTCTTTGGAGTCATAGCAGGTTTGGACTCCTAGCTCAGTAGCTGGTAGGCTTCTGTGGTGGCCCAGATGGTAAAGAATTTACCTGCAGTGCAGGAGACCTAGGTTCAGTCCCTGGGTTGGAAAGATCCCCTGGAGAAGGGAACCCATTCCAGTATTCTTGCTTGGCGAATTCCATTGACAGGAGAGCCAGGTGGGCTACAGTCCATTCGGTTGCAAAGAGTCGGACATGACTGAGCAACTAACACACACATGCTTTCAATAGCTGGCACACAAGTTGTTTAATCTTAGACAAGTTCATTGATTTGAGTGTCTGTTTTCCTCATCTGTTGCAGTAACAACCCTATATGTGAATGTATGTGGAATGCATGAAATTCCGTGCACTATCCTGCACATTAGTACTAATAGTTTAGGAAATTACTAATAGGTTAATAGGTTAATTGCTTAAAAAGTTTTTAAACTCTTGTCTATCCTAATACTTAAATGGCCATATTATTCCATCTTGTTTTGAGTCAGAGAAGCAGAGCTAGCTGCCATTTTCATTGAAGTGACTTATTTGTAAATCTGGATGGATATTTTTAAAACTAAACTACTAAAGGATTCAGAGTAGTGAGAACTGAAATGAAATCGTGGTCTAATTCCTTTCTACTATATCCAGTTTATACGCTTCCCCAGATCTGTGTGGTGCAAGAGGACTGCCTGCCTCTTGGGCCCAAGCTGTTGTCCTGGAAAGCCTTGGCCAATGTTTTTAGCACTTTATTTCCTGAGATCCCAGGTTGGCTTTGCCACTGCACACAAAGACTGGATTCCTCTATTGCTATGGCAACTCCAGTGCCAGATCCAGCTTAACCAGATACACAGGTTGGCTGCTCAGAGAATGGTGTGGGGGTGACACAACCCAGAAGTGAGGAGAAGTCAGTGCCCTCTGGGGCAGCTTTAACCAATAACATTTACAGAAGTTAGTAGTGAGTCCCCTGATATATCAGTAATCCGATGCTCCAAGACAGTGAGTCTACAAGTCTACAAGGCTTTCCAGAGATGTGCCAGATAATCCAGAAACAGGCTGGGTTTTCTTATTTTTTGCATTTGGTGACATGTTTATGTTTTTATACATCATCTCTTTTATCTTTATATAGGTATAAAATCCCTTATATGAAAAATAAGAATTGTGAACATAATTTTAACTCTATTAAGATAGGACAAAAATTATACACAATAATTTGGAAGTTTAGGGTGATAAATGGAATAAAGTAGAACCAGTGAGTCTACCAAAGGCAGAGCCAGTCTGGATTCTGGGTTTTTTAATCCAATCTTAAAGTCTGTCTATCACTGCATACTTGCATTCTGTATAGGGCGTGCAGAGTGATGCAGTATCCTATAAAGCAGGGGTTGGTGACAAAGATTTTTTTTATAAAGGGCTAGATGGCAAATATTTTTGGCTTTGAAGGGCATGAGGTCTCTGTTGCAGCTATTCAACTTTGCTATTTCAGTGCAAAAGCAGCTGCAGATCACATATCAGCAAATGGACATAACTGTGTTTAGGACCAAATACATGATATGAACGACTTTGTTCAAAATGACAATGCAAAGCTCTTTTTTTTTTCTCCCCCCACGAATGATCAAGAATTTCAAAACATCAGTAGCAGTGCACTAAATTAAATGGGGGGCCTTTCTAAGTGAGGCCCTTGTGACTATGCAGGTTACACACCTATGAAGCAAGACTTGACTGTGCTCAAATAAAATGTTAGTCACTAAAACAAGTGAAGGGCTAGATTTGGCCCATGTACAAGCTTATTAGACCCAACTATAAAAAATCAACTGATAGCATGTATCTTTGCTTGATCAAGAGGGTCCTCAGTTAAGTGCATGCTATTGATATGCTTAATCAGCCATTCCTCAATTTTCCCATTTATATGCCATTTGCTGGGCCTTGACGTATAATTGCCCTGGCCCTAGAAGCTAATAGGCCTACAGCAGTGCTTTCTGCGCTAAGTATAGCCCATGCTGCTCTTTCCTGGTTACCTCTGGGAAGACAAAAAAGGCCTTTTTGTTTTGGTTCGTTTTTATTCCAGGTAACTTTATGTTGACTTTCTCTGGAAGTGTCCTTGACTTCTGAAACACCTTCAAAGACCACTTTTGAAATAAACACATAGTGATCCTTTCAGAAGCCTGTCAGCTTTTGATTAACTCTTGCTGACTTTCTAAGAGCATGTCTTGTCACTTTTCTTGAGTTTTCAGGGGAGGCCTTTGTAGTGACCAGAATATTTTTTTTTAATCTGTTTTCACTTCCCCAAATTAGAACCATGCTCCTGGTGTGTCCCTTGGCTGGGTCTGCTGGTTTCTGTTACAGCCCACTTGGTTTCTCGTGCTGGCTTAATGACTCAAGAGTCTTTCTCTGGGTAGATGTGGGATTTTAAAAACTCCATGATGTTATTAGTAGCAGTGCTATCTAGAAAGTGGATTTGGCCTGTGTAATTGGAATGGACACCTGACTTTTCTTCCCATTCCTTATCTTTGGGATTTGCTTTTCTATGAGACAAGAAATAGGTTCATAGGGTGTGAGGACACTGAAAAAAAATATGTATTTTACAGGAAACTCCAAAGTCTGTTACACAAAGTATGTAGCCATAAGTAAAGAGCTCGTATTGGGCCTGGGGTTGGTCCATGCCTGCCTGGGAGAAGGCACCTCAGGCTTGTTTTCTTCTAGCCTGATTCCCAAGCTAAGTGGCATGATAAACAATCAAACAAGTGAACCAACAAACAACAACAACAACAACAACAAAAACAAGAAAAAAGAGTGATAGGGACATTGGAATAAATTCCATTCCCTCTTAGTGGCAGAGTGGCCTTCCAAATGTGGATGATGTAATTCCAACTATCTGAAATAACACTGAAATAAGATATTGGAAGGAATAATAAAGATACTGGCAGAGTGCTTCTCCTGGATTTGGGGCTGAGAAACACATCATCTGTAGGTGGTCCTTCATTTTGTTCAAACTACTCAGACTGCTCCTGAAAGGCAGGTTTACTTGGTCAAGTTGATCAGGGAGAGAATCCACTTCTCTCCTACCCCAGTCATGAGGGTCCAGCAGAGATGAAACATCAGGCTGGATGACAACATCTCATTCATGTGGGGGATTGTAACGTGCCTATGAGGTTATGGCATGATTAATTCAAGTGACTGTAGGCTTGCTTTGCTCACTGTCAAGGCAGAAACACCACAGCACTGCTGCCTGGGTCAGACTGGGAACCTGGGGAATAGAGCCAATATTGAGAGAATGCTCAGCAGTAGTGCAGAGAAATAGCTCTGAATTCCAGGGGGAACTTGCAGAGCTGTGACAAGGTGTATTTGCAAATCAATCTGTGAGCCGGGTTAGAGAAGTTATTACATCGGTAGCCCCTAGACATCCTGGATACAGAGGAGGTAAATCTCCTCTGGCTGCTTGGTAGCACTGGGTATTTCTGCAGTGGACCACTTCTTGCTCTCTGAGGCTTTTTAATTTGAGTACAGACCGATCTGAGAGCAGAGAGATGGGACTCAGGATTACTTACAGGTTTTAGACAGACATCATTTGCCTGCATTTGTAAGCCCACATCATGGCGAGTAACAGGCCAGAGTGGGCCACACTCTGTATATTTGCCTTCTTGTCTTGGAGCCATGGAGGTGATGGCCATTTTACATCAGTAAGTTGCTGCAGGGAAATATATTCGTTTTAGGGGTGATGAGGAGGCTTGATGAGTAGACTCCTCAACTCTCTTCCAGGAGGAGCGACCTCGTCATTATCTTCTTTGTGTCATTGGAAATCAGAGATCTGACATGATGGAGGGTCAGAACAACTGTGTTGCCTGGGGCTTGCACAACCAGTGAGGCACACAGCTGGCCAATTAGCCAGTGCTGGTGGGGAGAGAAGGCAGCACGTGAGGTATATGGTGGCACTTCCTGGCTTTTGGAGTCATGACCTTCAGGAAATACCTCCTGGCACTCCTGACTTTCTCATGCTTTTATTTCCCCTTCTCCTTTGTAGCCCCACATCTCATTTTGAGATTGTCTGGGATTTTGGTTTCAGATAGTAATTTGTTAACTTGATTTTTGAATCAGTGGTTACTTAACTACAAGTTTGAGTGATTTCTTTGTTTTCATTTGTTTCTTGCATCTCAGCATTTTTCTAGTTGTATTCATTTTTTTTTCTATTGTGTATTGAGTTCTTTCAGAGAAGTTCCATGAGGAGATAATCATATGAATTCTTGTATGTCCAGATGTATCTGTATTTTGCTTCCCTCTTGCATATTATTTTGGCTGGAGATAGGAGTTTAGTTTCAAAATAATTTTCCTTAGGGCTTTGAAGATTTGCCTTAAAAAATTTGGTATCTGATACTTTCAGTGAGAAATGGCCACCCACTCCAGCGTTCTTGCCTGGAGAATCCCAGGGACGGGGGAGCCTGGAGGGCTGCCGTCTGTGAGGTAGCACAGAGTTGGACACGACTGAAGTGACTTACCAGCAGCAGCAGCAGCAGCAGGGTGACAAAAAAATATGTGGATGTTTTGAGGATTTATTTATATATATCTGTGTGTGTATATATATATTCTGAAGCAACACCACTACGCTCTAGGTATGTGTCTTTTCAACCTACTTGTCAGCATGTGGTGACAACCTTTAGTCTGACTATAAACACTTTCAATCCTGAGAAACTTTATTTTTATCTCTTGCCTCCATTCTCTTTACATTCTCTTTTTGGAACTTCTACTGGACTGACACTAAAACTTTTACCTGTATTCTCCATAGTTCAATTATTCCAACCCCCTTATTTTCCCTTTCTTTCTAGCAGTATTACTACGTGACAAATGACTGGAAAATTTAGTGGCTTAAAATGCTGACATTTTGTTTTGTTTTTTGATTCTGGGTTGACGAGGCTGTGTTCCTGCCTGTGCTGTGTCATCCAGGGTCACCCAGGTGGCGGCCTTCAGCTGGAAACTCAGTGGGGGCACCTACTCCGTTTCCCCGAAGCTTCTCTTTCTGTGTGGTGTTATCCTCAGGAGGTTCTCCACATGGTCCGTATCCTCCACAGAGTAGCTTAGACTTCCTTCCGATATGGCAGCTTAGAACGTTCTAAGTGGAGAAAGCTCTGTTTGCATCAACCCTGATAATGTTCCATGGGGCAAAGCAAGTCAAAAGCCAAGACTAGGTCAGTGTTTGAAGTTACTTTACAAGGGTATAAATGCTGAGAGGTAGGGTTTTTTAAGAGGCTAACAAGTCAATCAAAGTTAGGATGCTAATAACTCT
Organism: Antilocapra americana; assembly: GCA_007570785.1. Classification (NCBI taxonomy): domain Eukaryota; kingdom Metazoa; phylum Chordata; class Mammalia; order Artiodactyla; family Antilocapridae; genus Antilocapra; species Antilocapra americana. The sequence goes on along the minus strand of ML662447.1, from coordinate 3,090,177 downwards.
TTGTTTTTCCTCTCTTTTAACTTTTATATTAGAGTATAGTGGATTAACAATGCTATGATGGTTTTAGGGGGACAGCAAAGGGACTCAGCCATACATACACATGTATCCATTCTCTCCCAAATTTCCCTCCCATCCACGTTGCTGCATGACATTGAGCAGAGTTCCCTGTGTGCTAGCTCATCTTTTGAGAGCAAAATTTCTCTTCTCAAGTTAAAGGCCTACCTGACTTAAGACCCAGCTTCTTCTAGTGGCCCACACCCTGTGGTCTAGTGCACAGGGAAGGACTCTGTCACCTGCTAACCGCTCTGGTGGGAGGACAGGGCACCTATTAGCTGTCCTGAGTTCAGCTTCCCAATTAAACTTTTCACGGTGTGCTTTGTTGCCCCCTCATTTTTCTGCATCTTTTGTCTCTCAATCTCTAAGAGTCCCAGTCTTGGCCCACATTGTTTTAGCTGGCAGCTTCCTTTTTCCCCTTGGGATAGCCTTCTGAATCTCCTCTCTTCCTTTTATCCCCCACTGGAGATTGAATGCTACCCTTTGAGAATATAAATTGGGTCTTCTGCCAGAAATAAGTTTACTTACATCTTTTTTTCCCAAAAGATGTTTCACTAAGTCTTTATGATTTAAATAATCACTTTTTAATTACACTTAGCAAATATTTGTTGAATGGTTCAATTAACATGCAGGAATTTATTGGTTGAGCTTGATGAAATCTGTTATTGCAGTGTTGGAGGTACCCTGAGAGGTCACCTAGACTAATAATTCTCAACTTTACTTAAAATCTGTCAATGGTTTCCCACAGCACTTGGATAAAGCCCTGTTTTCTGAGTATTTCACAAGTGACCTCTTGTGGTCCATGCAGTGCTTCATTCTCCAGTCCCATCTTTTTGTCTTTGGTCATTTCCTCTTCTATACTGGACTCAATCTCTATTTAGCTCTTCACATTTGTCTCTAAAATTCTGGAAAAGCAAGGCTTTCTGTCAGTAAGAGTCCTCTCTCTTTAGTACCTAGTCAATGCTAACATACCCTTTAGATCTAGTTTCTCTGGAACATCAACTGTGACTTCCCCACAGTCAAAGCTGTGTTAAAATCTCTCATGTGCTTCAAAATGCTCTGGCCTGAGAACTTACCATTCTACAATGTAATTGCAAATCGATTGTCTGGCCCACCCAATGGACTGTAAATTCTAGAAGGGACCATATTGGTCATTCAGCCTGTAGCACATTTTAAAACATCCTGCCTAGTACTGTGCCTGGCATGTGGTTGACACAGAGGAACCATTTTCTGAGTCACTGACTGCATTCATGTAGTTTGGGAGACTTTATTACATCTGGAGAAAATTTTCTGTTATTAGCCTATATTTAAACATTATGAGGAATCTGTTCAACACTTTCCTAGAACAGAGGTTTGAAAAGAATTTCCAATTGAAAACAGAGTTCTGCTATTAAAAGAGCTTGAAAAATCCTACCCTGGAACCATGATTTTATTTCACAGATGCAGAATAAATTCTAGCATAGGGAGTGATGTACAAGTGTCACATCTTTGTGAGTGGCAGTACTGGAACTAGGTCACCATCCAGTTCTCCATGCGACCCAGCCTCTGTGATGGGCCACGTGGCCTTGCTGTGCCATCTGACCTTGTCTGACCAGTCCTAAATGTTCTGTTCATAGATGTTAAGGCAATACCCAACTTTCCTTGGGATGAAGATGACTCCATAAAATATCTCTCATTAGTGCTATTTCCTATGACATTGGGATCATCAAGCCTTAATGGGCCTTGAGCAGAAAAGGCTCAGCAATTCTATTCATATCATGCTAGGACTTTGAAGAAGGTTCAGTCTCTCTCTAGCAGATTTCAAAACTCTTCCTTTGGGTGTATCAGATGACTTATGCATATCTTAGCACAGTCAAGAGAGGTAAGCAGGCTGGTTTTTGTCATCCTGATTTACAGCTAAGGAAACTAAGACTAGAAATTGACATGAGCTTGGCCCAGATAGTGATAGGCAGAGCCAAGAAAGAACCGGTACTCGCTGCATCCCTCCTGGGGATTATACTGCTGACCAGCTTAGCAAATACTTGACATTCCACTCAGTAAGATGCAAACTACAACATGAAACAGGTCAACATAAAATCACAAGTGCTTGTTTCTGGAGCAGCTTGTTAAATAGGCCTTCTCCATCTTTGACATTCAGTAGGAACCTGATAGTGAGTGCTGTGCTGTGGTATACCACCTGGGGCCACCCTTCACGACCGAGGTGCTCAGACTGCCAGCTGCTGGGAGAGCTGTCTCCTTGACTCACAGCATGCTCCTTCCCTGGGAGTTTCCCTTGACTGAGGGAGTTGTCTTTGCCCAAGTTAATTGCCCTTCCCTGGGGGCAAGTCTGCATGGAAGGCTGATTGACGCAAGGGTCCAGAGGCTCAGATGTTTCCAATCTGAGAAGGGACCATCAGGCTTCAGAGGTCCCTTGGGGGTCCGCTAAGGGCTGACACAACTGTATGGAAGTCCATCTTCTCCTTTGGCCCAGCCCTGCCCCTTCCTTCACTTCTTTACAGGAGTCACTCCTGCCTGTGCTCCCCAATCAGCCTTCTTGGTGTAAACTCCATTTCAGAGTTAATTGCTGGGGAACGGATCTACAAAGAGAAATTGATGAGCTAGGCATTACCCACTCCCCATGAGGAAATGAAGGAGAATCCTTCCCCATCATCAAGTTGGGAGAGGAGGAGCTTCAGAGAATCACAAAGAGCATGAAATGTGTTCTGGATTTTGCAGAATGTGGAAACTGAGACCTTACCCATACCTGAAAGGCTTTCAGCTGGGAGGCTTGCTGGGGGTTACTTCTAATGGCTGAACAGGGCAATAGGAGGGGGAATGAGGTCCTGGAGAAACAGGCATCTTGAAAGGTTTTTATTCATGAGGCTGTCCTAGGGGGTGGAATGACCCCTTCCTGGTGGACTGCCAGACTCCAGGGCCCTAGGGTACCATCCTGTTGGTTAGTTAGAAGAGGCAATGTTTTCTAAACTTCTAAAAATATGAACCATTTTAAAAATCTTTATTGAATTTGTTACAATATTGCTTTGTTTAATGATTTTTCGGCCACAAGGCATATGGGATCTTAGCTCCCCAAACAGGGATTGGACCTGCATCCCCTGCATTGGAAAGTGAAGTCTTAATCACTGGACTTCCAGGGAAGTCCCTAGAAGAGGCAACACTGACATCAGCAGCATGAAGGCATTGAGAGTCTCTTGAAGAAAACCCCAGAAGTACTCCCATAGGGCAGCAAAGTCAGTATTTAAGTATCTGCATGGTTAAGGACATTAAGAAACCCAGAGAGAATCAGAGACAGCACGAGGCATATGAGACACATTGACATCCCTTACTTCTCTTGTTGCTCTTTTCCCCTCCCCAGCATCAGAGGAGCCTGGAGCAGCATGGTGCATGGAGGAAGCATGAAAAGCCTGGGGGAATGCTTAAGAAAAATATGAAAACAAAGCGAAAAGACTATAATTGCTCTTCCTTTCCCATTATCGGCTTTCTCTCTGTTCGTTCTTGTGGTTTGGGTAGAGATGTTTTAAATTGGATGAGAGATTGAAGTTTTGATATTCAAATTGACAGGCTATTTTAATTGAACATGAGATCAATTATTAATACTTGAGAATGACTGAGATAGCTCTGGGGCCTGCCTGAGATTTCATTCAGGGACAGACAAGTCTGGTTTGGCTGAGCAGGTGAAGGGAAGGGAGACCTGATCAGAGCACATTTACTTTCTTCTTGAATCTTATGGAGTCAGGCTCATTCAATGAACAGGTTATACTCAGCTTCCTCTTTTGTTAATTTCCTGCTGAAGGCAGAAGGCAGTGTGGCAGTTCCTTTGCTCTGGAAGATTTTCTTAGCATAGTACTTTCCCAAGTGTGTTCCATAGTCTTTCTGATGTTAATGAGTATTTCTCAAAAAAGATTCTTTGTGGCCAAATAATTTGGGAACCATTGGGCTAGTCACTGCTAATATTTTCTTCAGGCCTCTTCAGAGCTTTTAAAACATTAGAGTGCTTTTTAAGTTTTAAGGATGAGCTTTCCCAGCTGAAATTCATTTGGTAACTAAACCATTTCTTCTGATGAGTATCTCTTAGGGCTTGTGTTTCTGGAAGCACTTAGAAATAGATGAATTTTAGGAGCACATCTCCTTGTATCTATATGTCAGAGCAGTGCTTTTTGGTCATGAGCACATGGCAAGATGGGTTTCCTTGGTGCCTCAGTGTCAAAGAATCTGCCTGCCAGTGCAGGAGACATGAGTTCAATCCATGATCCAGTAAGATTCCTCTGGAAAAGGAAATGGCAACCCACTCCAGCATTCTTGCCTGGAAAATTCCATGGACAGAAGAGCCTGGCAGGCTATTTGGTTCATGGGTCACAGAGTCAGACACAACTTGACTGAATAAACAAAACATATGGCAAGATAATATATTGAGATATTGTCTCAATTTGAGCTGTGACAACAAAGTTACCATAGATTGGGTAGCTTAAACACCAGAACTTGATTTCTCACGGTTCTGTAGGCTGGGAAGTCCAAGATCAAGGCTCTGGAAGATTCAATGTGTGGTGAGGGCTCACTTCCTAGTTCATAGATGACCTCATTCTCTGCCGAGTCCTCACATGATGGGGGGCTGTCTTATATGGGCACCAACCACCTCATGGGGGCTCCATCCTCATGGCTTAATTCCCTCCCAAAGGCCCCAACTCCAAACACCATCACACTGTGGACTAGATTTCAGCATATGAATTTTGTGTTTTTGTTGGGGGGCAGGGTATGCACACACACTGGGTCCATAACAGATACTAACTGAGAAGTTAAGGTTTCACCCTTGCTTCTCAGCCTAGCTATGCCATGTAGCAATTTTAGGTCTCCTCAAACTTACCTTTATGGGCATGGGGCTTCCTGCACTGGGTTGCCGTATGTATTCTCCCACAGGAGTGCCCCATATAGCATTCACAGAGCAGTGGGAGAGGGGTACCCACGGTAGCTGGGCAATGGTTTCCCTGGAGGCTGTCCTGCAGCCTTCATTTTCCTCCTGGAAAATGAAGCAGGTGTCCTATAGCAAGGTTCAATTGCCCAGCATCCTGAGGCCAGTCCTATTTTTAGCAAGACACTCTCCACGAGTATGGTACCTTCTTCTCTTCTGATCCCTTTCCTCGGATATACTATCTAGGTCCTGGAGTACAGTCATGTCGTCCAGTAGTAGAAGACTTGGGGTGAGGGGATGGTTCAGGGCACCAGCAGTTCTCAAACCTGCATCGCTTATGTCTTCTGTATTGGCAGGCAGGTTCTTTACCACTATCGCCACCTGGGAAGCCCACAACAGTTGTGTTATGGGGATTCCACCTGCTATATTCAGGCAAGGACAGAGTCAACATTCAGAGGGAATTGGGCATGAGAACAGCAGCATCTGTTGTTGAGACAAGTAGCTCTGAGGGAAAAATGTACAAAGAGGAAAATTCCTTTCAAGATTCACCTTACTATTTCCTCAATCCCACACTTGTTACTTTTGCCCTTGCTGTAGAAATCCTATTGATTTATAATAAAGCTCTGCCTGTGGAGAGGAAATGAGCGCGCAGGAGCACATTACTGAGTCACTGCGCTTGTTGTTAATATTTGGTGCAGCTGGCAAAATTACTGTGGAAAGTGTGGTTCCCTCTGTGTCCTATGGAGAAGGCTTCCCAGAAGCCACAGAATTTCCATCAGCACCTCCCTCACCTCTCCGCACGGTGTCTCACCTCCTCTGAGGTATCCCTGGGTGCCTTCGAGGATAAAAGAAGATAATGATTTAAAGGAATTAAAAAAAAAATTTCCTGTAAGCAACCCAACAGAAGAACGGAGTACCTACAGAAGAATAAACAGCCACTCACCTTGGATTTCACTCTAACACAGAACCACCATCTCCAGAGGTTTAGATGAAGAAGGTGGTGACCCAAGAATTCTACCTTCGGCTAAATTGTTATTCATATGTGAAGCTGTAAAAAGGCACTTTCAGGAATGCAATGGTTTAGAAAGCATGTCACTTTCTTATTCGTCCCAGAAACTGCTATAAGATATATTTTGACTGACTAGGAGATAAATCAAATCAAGGATTAAAAAGTGGATGAGAGCGTAACGCTGCCAGGAAAATCTCCGTTTGTTCCCAAGAGTATAAAAGAGCCAAGTCACATTTTCTGACTTGGGTGCAATAGAATTTTTAAAAATCCATAGTAAGTGGAATCAAGAAGTAACTTTCATAAATGACTTCTGGATGAAAGATGAAATGAAAATGCAATTATAGAAAATGAGGAATTCAATATAATAAAAACATTTCCTAATTTAATCCTAATCATTTCAATAATAAAATAAGTTGTTATATGGTGTGAAAATCATTGTGATCATGACAGGAGTTCTCACCTTCCCCTAAGAAGCAAATGATGGAGAGAGGAGCCACCTACCCAGGAGAAGCACCTGAATGGCCCAAGAAGCCTTCAGAGAGAGAGGGTGGATGAACTCATCTGAAAGGAGTTAGCTGAGGAATAAGAAAAATAGCAGGGGTGTCTTTTCTGAGGTTCCAAAGACAGAAAGTGGAATCAAAGGCAGCAGCAGGATGGAGCTAGAGACTTGCCTGCAGGTCTTGAGGTTCAAGGAATCCTGAGTCTACCCTCACATCCCTGTTCACAGTGAACTTGGTTGCATTGCATGTGCCCCTCCAGGAAACTGACTGAGCAGCTGCATCAGCCCTTGGCTGCTGTCCCTGCCGCCTGCTTGGGGAGACTGCCGAAGTCTACCTGAGGTCTTGCCTTTAGGGGCCCCTTGGGAGTCCTCAGAGCTACACTTGAGTGTAGGGGCAGGAAGCCCATGGGAGGGTCTGTGAAATGCCATCAAGTGGCCCTTAGAGATCCTCTCCTGGTGAGTTGCCCTCTGCCCCTTTGCCTGCTCCAACCAGCACCTCTGCCCAAAGCCCACATAGCAAGGGCCACTCTTCCTCCATTAACCACTCTTTCCTTCCTTCATCCATGCCCACAGAGGATGCTAATCTGGCAGTGCCCACTGCACACAGGCCTCCTAGGAACTCTCCCCAGCAGCAGTGGAAAGGGTACCCTGGGCATTAGTGCTCATGTCCTTGGGAGGCTGTCCTATTGTAGTCCTTCTGGAAACTGAGGCAGAGGTCCTGCTTCCTCTCACATCTCCAGATGTGGTTTGCAGGATGAAACATGAGAATGACTCACCAAGTGCCAAGGCTGCAGATGCTCAGGAAGTGGCTTGTACCACGGGTAGGACACCTGGAGAAGGGAACACCCTGGCACCCTGAGAAAAGGACAAAATCCTAGGTCCTCTGATGAAGCTCCCGGTATGTGTGGCCAGGGCCCCCTTCCATGCTCCTCTTACTGCATATCAATGATCTTGCTACAGCGTGGACCTCTGAGCATGGAGCACCCCCTCATCCCGAGTGCCCTCTGCCCCTTCCTGCACTGCACTGCCTGGTCCACCAGTGCCAGTTTGTAGCCTGTCTCTGCATTGCTCTCCTGTCTTCAGCTCCACACTCTCTCTTTGACCTTCTAAATGCCACCTGAAGATGATTTTCCTACAACACAAATCTGATCACATCTTCATCCTTTACATTTTTCTGGGCCTGCTTGTTAGTTCTTTGGATAGTACCTGAAGCCAATTGCATGATTCTGCATGTCTTTTCTGGGCTTATTTTGTTCCTTCCTGTCTAAGACTCTTCTCCAGCCTCTCAAAATGAGTTGGTATTTCCCACCTTGGACCGCTGCTCACATTCCATGCACTGCCTCATCACACAGCTCTTCTCTTTCATCAGGGAGAGTAGCTTCTTCTCATACTATGGGTCTCAGACATTCTTTGAGCAGGAGAGCCTTCCCTGGTCCTTGAGGCGTGGCTTAGGTAGTGCTTCAGAGTTCTAGGCGTATTTTTCTTCCCCATCACAGCAGGCATTATGCCCAATTGTATTGTTTATTTTCTGGTACACTCTCAACAGACCCTAGGTTCTGCCAGGCCAGGAAATGTTTTCTGATCATTTCTTGTTTATGTATTTATTTGGATCCTGCTGCTGACTCATAACTGGTTCAAAAAGTACTTGCACTGATGAACATATATGCAAAAATCCTCAATGGAATTTTAGCAAACAATTCAGAAACACATCAAGAAGCTCATAAACCATGATCAGTTGGGTTTATTCCAGGAATGCAAAGATTCATTATATGCAAATCAATCAATGTGATATACCATATTAACAAATTGAAAGATAAAAACCATACGATCATCTCAATATATGAAGAAAAAGCCTTTGACAAAATTCTGCACCCATTTATGATTAAAACTCTTCAGACAATGGGCATAGAAGGAACCTACCTCAACACAATAAAGGCTGTATATGATAAGCCTAGAGCAAACATTCTCAATGGTGAAAAACTGAAAGGATTCCTCATAAGATCAGGAACAAGACAAGGGTACCCACTTTCACCTCTGTTATTCAACATAGTTATGGAAGTCTTAGCTGCAACAATCAGAGAAGAAAAAGAAATAAAAGGAATCCAGATCAGGAAAAAAGAAATAAAGCTCTCACTGTTTGCAGAGGATATGATACTGTATACAGAAAACCCTTAAGATAGTATCAGAAAATTACTAGAGCTAATCAGTGAATTTAGCAAAGTTGTAGGATACAAAATCAATACACAGAAATCACTTGCATTTATATATACTAACAATGAAAAATCAGAAAAAGGAATTAAGGAATCAATCTCATTCATCATTGCAACAAAAAATTTAAATATCTAGGAATAAACTTAGCTAAGTAGATAAAAGAACTGTACACAGAAAATTACATGACACTAATGAAAGAAATCAAAGACAACATAAACAGATGGAGAGATATTCCATGTCCCTGGGTAGGAAGAATCAATATTGTGAAAATGACTATACTACAAACACAATCTACAGATTCAGTGTATCTCTATCAAATTACCAAAGGCATTTTTCACAGAGCTAGAACAAAAAAACTCACAATTCACATGGAAACACAAAAGACCCCGAATAGCCAAAGCAGTCTTGAGAAAGAAGAATGGACATAGACGAACCAACCTTTCTGACTTCAGATTATACTACAAAGCTCCAGTCATCAAGACAGTATGGTACTGGCACAAAAACAGAAATAAAGACCAATGGAACAAGATAGAAAGCCCAGAAATAAACCCATGCACCTATGGATACCTTATTTTTGACAAAGGAGGCAAGAATATACAATGGAGCAAAGTCAGCCTCTTCAATAAATGGTGCTGGGAAAACTGAACAGCTACATGTAAAAGAATGAAATTAGAACACTTCCTAACACCATACACAAAGAGAAAATCAAAATGGATTAAAGGCCTAAATGTAAGACCAGAAACTATAAAACTCTTAGAGGAAAATGTAGGCAGAACTCTCAATGACATAAATCAAAGTGAGATCCTCAATGACCCACCTCTTAGAGTAACGGAAATAAAGACAAAGTAAACAAGTGGGACCTGATTAAACTTAAAAGCTTTTGCACAGCGAAGGAAACTATAAGCAAAGTGAAATGACAACCCTCAGTATGCGAGAAAATAATAGTAAATGAAACAACTGACAAGGGATTAATTACTAAAATATACGAGCAGCTCATACAACTCAATGCCAGAAAAACAAACAACCCAATCAAAAAGTGGGAAAAAGTCCTAAACAGACATTTCTCCGAAGAAGACATACAGATGGCTAACAAACACATGAAAAGATGCTCAACATTGCTCATTATTTGAGAAATGGAAATCGAAACTACAATGAGATATCACCTCATACTAGTCAGAATGGCTATCATCAAAAAATCTACAAACAATAAATGCTGGAGAGGGTGTGAAGAAAAGGAAATGCTCTTGTACTGTTGGTGGGAATGTAAATTGATACAGCCACTATGTAAGATGGTATAGAGATTCCTTAAAAAAATAGAAATAAAACCACCTTATGATCCAGCAATCCCATGCCTAGGCATATACCCCGAGGAAACGAGGGTTGAAAAAGACACATGTATTCCATTGTTCACTGCAGCACTGGTTACAATAGCTAGAACATGGAAACAACCTAGATGTCCATTGACACATCAATGGATAAAGAAGTTTTGGTACATAGACACAATGGAATATTACTCAGCCATAGAAAGGAACACTTCTGAGTCAGTTCTGATGAGGTGGATGACCCTAGAACCTACTATACAGAGTGAAGTGAGTCAGAAAGAGAAAGATAAATATTGTATTCTAATACATATATATGGAATATATAAAAATGGTACTCAAGAATTTATTCACAGGGCAGCAATGGAGAGACAGACATAGAGAATAGACTTCTGGACATGGGGAGAGGGCAGGAGAGGGTGAAATGTATGGAAAGAGTAACATGGAACTTACATTACCATATGTAAAATAGATAGCCAAGGGGAATTTGCTGTATGGTTCAGGAAACTAAAACAGCGGCTCTGTATCAACCTACATGGGTGGGATGGAGAGGGAGATGGAGGGAGGTTCAAAAGGGAGAGGGTATATGTATACCTGTGGCTGTTTCTTGTTGAGGTTTGACAGAAAACAAAATTCTGTAAAGCAATTATCCTTCAATAAAGAAATAAAAAGAGGCGCTGCCAGGCTCAGCCAATCAGAGAGCAGAGTGGGGCCCCTCCCCGCCGGTGACTGGAGGAGCAGGATGGGCTGGGGCCGTGGCTCTGGCGCATGCACTCCCCGTCGTATAGTTTGCAGACTGCTGTGAGTCCGTGCTCCTACCCTGCGCGAGTCCTCAAGCCTCTTTCCCTGCTGTCTAACCCGCTGGGCTCTGCGATGCCGGTGGACCTCAGCAAGTGGTCCAGGCCTTTGAGTCTGCAGGAAGTGGATGAGAGGCCACAGCACCCTCTGCGGCAGGGCGGAGGTCGACGAACTGGGCAAAGTGCTGACACCCACCCAGGTTAAGAACTGGCCCACCGGCATTACATGGGATGGCCTTGATCCAGGTAAATTGTACACCTTGGTCTTGACAGACCCGGTGCTCCCAGCAGGAAGGACCCCAAATACGCCAAATGGCACCATTTCCTGGGGGTCAACATGAAGGGCAACGACATCAGCAGTTACATTTCTCTCCGATTATGTGGGCTCTGGGCCTCCCAAGAGCACAGGCCTGCACCGCTACATCTGGCTGGTTTACGAGCAGGAAAGACCGCTGGTGTGTGACGATCCCATTTTCAGCAACCTATCTGGAAACCACCGTGGCAAATTCAAGGTGGCCTCTTTCCGCAAAAAGTATGACCTCTGGACCCTAGTGGCCGGCACATGTTACTAGGCTGAATGGGACGATTATGTATCCAAACTCTAGGAGCAGCTGTCTGGGAAGTAGAGGAGATGAACTCTGTCCCAGAGTTCCCAAACAGCGTTTCAGTTTAGCGATGCGTGTAGATTTTCCCCCATCTCCCTGCCTCAGCCCTGAGTGGTCAGATTTAGTTTTAGGGTGACTTTTCTTTCCTTCTGTCTTGTATAATTTTAGGGAGTTTATATTTTGATCAAATTTGAACTCCAGTTTGGTGGGAGATTCTTTGGTACTGTGATGGGGTTTATCAAAATGTTAATACAAGAACAACAACCCAGACTTTAAAGAAGAGAAAAAATTCTGGTAAAAAGACCAGGTCTGCAGTATTTGAGCAGAGCTTCAAAGAATCTTTAAGGGAGGTTGAAAACAAAAAAGAGATTGATTGCCTCCACCTTTGTGAGCCAGAGCACAGGATTGTGTGTGAAGGCACCTACTGGCATGTGTTTTCATGGCCCTGTCTCACCAAGACAACCAGGGGCTGGCATGTCCACTAACCCCCAGCGTCTCAGGATGGTTGCTGGGTGTCAGTGTCCCGCGCTGGCTCCTTTAAAGAGCAATACTGGAAAAAGCTCAAGAGAAGAAGTCGCTTTGCTGTTAAAGCCTGGCCATCTAGATGAGCATCAGGACTGGGTAAGAGGCTATCAGAAATCTGAAAGTCTGTGGTTGTTAAATTGATTCCTCTTCGGTGTAAAAAAAGAAAGCCAGTCTGGAGTTGGTGAATGTTGTGTTAATTTTGCTGTTTGCCTATAGTTGAACAAAAATAAAAACACTGTGTAGGTGGAAAAAAAAATGAAAAGAAAAAAATCAGGGTGAACATTTTAAATTATTTTAAATATTTCTGACTTCAAATTTCTAGTTTACATAAATAAATTGTGTTATACAATTTTTCAATTCAGAAAAGTTTATGGAACAACTAAAAATTATAATACATCAACCAGAAGTCTGTCTCTCTAGATACATATATGCATACACATACCACTAGAGTGTATCTTTATAAAAATAGAATTATATTGTATATTGCTTTGTAGCCTCCTTTTTTTCTTGCAACATATTGTGACAAATTTGTCATGTCATGAAACTTTGTTTTTCAGTGACTGTGTGCTGAATCTTTATATAAGTAAAAAAAAAAGTGCTTGCAGAACAATTACAGAGATAATAGTGAGTTCGCTGCATCCCTACTGGCTGCTGCACTTGCCACTGGAGAATGATAGGACTTTGGAGGTGGTGCATCTCTTGTTGGTTCCAGAGCCTTAAGCAGCTAGTCTCATTGAGGGTTCATGCCCCGTGGGGGTGCCGAGAAAGTCCAGTTTTGTCGAAGGCCGTTGAGTGCAGGGGAAAGGAGAGGGGATGTGAGCAACCACAGTATCTTTCAGGTGAGCTTCCCTTTTCTGCAGAGCGCTTGAGTGTGACTGTGCCTACATCCCAGTGCCTTGGATGTGTAATAGGAACCGACATCCTGGTCATTCGCATTCCTGAACTTGACAGGATCCAGGGGGGCTGGTCCCGAATGGTTGGTCTTCCTTTGTGTTTGTGTCAGAACTCCAAGAGGGTAGATGGTTTGGGCTGTGCCAAGGGGAATTCAGGTTGGAGAGGTTAGTTCCTGCCACCTTTTAAATGACACGTGGTCAGCAGTTACCTAAAGAAATGGAGACTGTAGCAGAAAGCTGTAGATTTTCCATGAACTCCTTTTCTTTTTTTCTTTCTTTCCTGCCCCACCCCTGTAGGACACACAGCTTGAGTACATTTTTCAGTCGTCTTGGTAGTTTGGTGATAGTTTTAGCAAATGGACTGTTGATAGAAGTGATAGCTGCCATTTCGAGGCCCTGCATCTAAAATACATCCTGTGTCATGGACTTCTTTGGTGATCCAGTGGTTAGGACTCTGTGCTCCCAAGACAGGGGGCCTGGATTCAATCTCTGGTTAGGAAACTAAGATCCCACATACTGCCTGGCCTAAAAAAAAATGAAACAAAACAACCCTCCTGCGTGAGAGACACTCCATACTGGCTCTCTCGTGCTTTGTTGACCAGACAGATGCAGAAGACCCACTGCAGAACTCCAAAGTCTAGAGGGCTCCAAGGGGTTCAGGAGATAGAGGAGCAACTACATGGAAGGTGCCCGGGTCCCTGAAGGACTCCATGGAGTAGAGCAACTCTTGCTTATCCTTCCTCCCTTGCCAGCCCAGTGTGGCCTGTGACGTGAACAAGAAGCAGACTTTTGTTGCATTAAGCCCCTGAGATTTGGGAATTATTTGTGAAAGCACTGAGCCAACTCTTAACACAGCAGTCTTCCAACCTTCCTCACTGGCCTGTCTTATTTCCCTAAACTTCCAGTTTTACTGTTAAGTACTTAGGAGACAAGGTTAAAGAGCAGGCAGAGGTCCTACTGCTGGAGAGCTGGCACAGACACTGGGAGTTGAAGGAGAAAGGGAGTGCTGGTATGTTGACTGTCTGTGTTACTCTGTCACTACCATGTGCCAGGATGTGCAGGAAGTTCTGTCAGAGTGTGACTGTGGTTGGCACAATACCTGCTGTTTCCAGAAGTGCTGGCTGTGCAAGGAGAAGGTGGCTCTGTGGAAACTGGGCCCTCCTATTCCTGCAGAAGTTCTGTGTCCCTGATCCTCTGAGCACTGGAGTCTGTGAATGGGGACAGGCCCTGCCCATCCTAGGACACTGAGCTGCTGTCCAAGGCAGGCAGGAATGGAACAGATTCTTCTTCTTTGTGGTGAAAATATTCCAGGTTCAGGGTCAAACAGATGTAGGTTTCAAGTTTGCTTTGATATTTGACTAACTGTGGAAAATCTTAATATCTTCAAGTTTCCTTTTTTCACATGTATTTCTTTTCTATCTATTTAATCTATAAATATAGATATATATACTCTGATATGTATCTGTTTTATCTATGTATCTATCTATCTAACCTATCTATCTAATCATCCCTGGGGGCTCAGATGGTAAAAAATCTGCCTACAGTGTGGGAGATTGGTTCCATCCCCTAGTTGGGAAGATCTTCTGGAGAAGGGAATAGCAGCAGCCCAATCCAGGATTCTTACCTGCAGAATTCCATGAACAGAGGAATCTGGTGTGTCCATGGGGTCACAAAGAGTTGGACATGGCTGAGGGCTAATGCTTTGATTTTCACTTTCAATCTATATATATGTACATTATTTATCTTTATATTTTTATCTATTTATTGGTTGTTGATCACAATAGGTAAATTTTAAAAGCATTATTTTACACAGCCCTCGGTAGAGTGCCTAATACATGCCATGTCCTGAGTATGTTAGCTCTGTGCATGGTAGTAAATACAGTAATACTAACTGCTTAATGAGTGTTATGTTAATTCATTTGGCCCTCACAATAAGCCTGTGACTTAGGTCTGTTATCAGCTCCATCTTCTAGATAAGGAAGCTGAGGCAGAGTTATACACCATCTGCAGTTCACCTGGCTATAGACTTAGAGCTAATGTTCGACCCCACCCAATCAAGAGTCCCTGCTCTTAACTACTAAGATTAAGGGGAGGAAGAAGGTGACAAGGATGATGTTAGCATCATCTGTTTTACCAACCTTTCTGTAGGGGACTTTGCCCATAGGAAGATTCCATTGTGACTGAGGTTCCTTTGCTTCTGGTTTCCATGGATCCCAGTTTGGGCAGCTGAAGCGTGTTTAGATGTGAGAAAGGAGGTCTCTCTCAGTGTGCAAAGCATCTCTGCACACTGCCAGTCCTACGCGTCCCAGCAATGCTGCCAAGGAACTGGCTTGGGAAAAAGAGGCAGACTGACGCTACCCTGTGAGGGGTATGGCTTCTCCTGCTCATGCCACCCACAGCTTCCATCAGGAAGCCCTGAGGAGGTGCTACTCCTCAGGGGCTGTGTTGGAGGGCTGGAGGTCTACCTTTACCATCTTGCTGCTGTCCTCTATGGATGTAACTAGAGAAGTCAAGATTTTCCTTGACTTCTACCATTGCCTGGGGCTCATGGTCCTCTTGTCGTGTAAGCAAAATAGATTCCTGCAGCAGCTCAAGAATTTCATCATCCTGGGTAAAGCCTTGCCAGAGCCTGTCCAGCACCCCTGGTCATGCCACCAACTGGGATGTTGCCAGTTGTGGCCCTCAGTGAAGGCCACGTTGTGTGTGGACACAGGTGTTGATCACGAAGACCAACTGCAGTAGGCCTGGGCCTGCAGGCCCATCCTAGAAGGCTCAGGACACCTGTTTGCGATGTGGTGGCTGCTTCTGTCTCAGCATCGCCCAGCACACATGATGGTAACAGCAGTGTCCTAGTGCTATGTTCATTTCAGCTGAGAAGTAGAAATTACTAGGTATATCCAGATAGTCACACCACTGTCATAGACTGGACTGTGTCCCCACAAACTCATATATCATCAATTCACTAACCCTCCAATATGACTGTATCTGGAGATGCGTTCTTCACAGAATGATTAAATGAGGTCATAAGGGTAGGGACTTAACCATAGGATTAGTGATGTTGATTTGGGACACCCAAGGGCAATGATGAGAGTAGAGACCATGCCCTCGAGGGATTCCCATGAACACCTGAGTTTTCTAAGGCAGACAGTGAGCAGATTCAAGTCTCTACCTTCTGTCTTTAGCACCTTCCATTCATGTACTACAAACTATATTCACAGGGCTTACAATAGGGAGATCTCTGAGCCAAGGAGGATCCCATCTTGCATTGGATCATATTGTGGAGGGTGTTTTGGAGGATGAGAGGGGAGTTGAGAGACTTGCTCTCCCCACTGTGGTATCTACAGTGTCAGAGTGAAATGGGGCCCCAGGGGACCTGCAGGAGCTTCAGGTTTGGGCCCCTCTGAAGAATGATCACCAAGCCAGACTTCTTCTCACCTTGCTCCCGGCTTCCTCCCTCCGGGCCTGTCTCTTCAGTGGACTACCCTTTGGTTTTGAGCACAGACAAAATCTGAGCACCATCATCTTTCTTTGATTTATTACATAAACCACATACTGTTGAGGGGTTGGAGAGGCTTGGGCTTGAATACCACCTCTGGGAACTTCCCAGGTGGTCCAGTGGTTAAGACTCCATGCTTCCAATGCAGGGGGCCCAGGTTCGATCCCTCATCAGGAAACTAGATCTCACATGCCACAACTAAGAGTTCATATGCCACAACTAAATATCCTGCATGCCACAATGAAGATCGAAGATCGTGTGTGCTGCAGCTAAGACCTGGTGCATTTATTACTTGTAGATTTTTGGATTGCAGCCATTCTGAGTGGTTTAAAGTGATATCTCATTGTGGTTTTGATTTGCATTTCTCTGATAATGAGTGATGTTGAGCATCTTTTCATGTATTTGTTAGCCATTTTTATGTCTTCTTTGGGAGAAATGTCTGTTAAGTTCTTTGGCCCACTTTTTGATTGGGTCAATTATTTTCCTAGAATGGAGCTGCAGGAGTTGCTTGTATATTTTTGAGATGAATTGTTTGTCCGTTGCTTCATTGGCTATTATTTTCTCCCATTCTGAAGGCTGTCTTTTCACCTTGCTTATAGTTTCCTTTGTTGTGCAGAAGCTTTTAATTTCAATTAGGTCCCATTTGTTTATTCGTGCTTTTATTTCCAATATTCTGGGAGGTGGGTCATGTAGGATCCCGCTTTGGCTTATGTCAGAGAGTGTTTTGCCAATGTTATCCTCTAGGAGTTTTATAGTTTCTGGTCTTATGCTTAGATCTTTGATCCATTTTGAGTTTATCTTTGTGTATGGTGTTAGAAAGTGTTCTAGTTTTATTCTTTTACAAGTGGCTGTCCAGTTTTCCCAGCACCACTTGTTAAAGAGGTTGTCTTTTCTCCATTGTATATTCTTGCCTCCTTTGTCAAAGATAAGGTGTCCATAGATGCGTGGATTTATCTCTGGGCTTTCTATTTTGTTCCATTGATCTATATTTCTGTCTTTGTGCAAAAGGGAACTCTCTTACACTGTTGGTGGGATTGCAAACTAGTACAGCCACTATGGAAAACAGTGTGGAGGTTCCTTCAAAAACTGCAAATAGACCTGCCATATGACCCAGCAATCCCACTGCTGGGCATATACACCGAGGAAACCAGAATTGAAAGAGCCATGTGTACCCCAGTGTTCATCGCTGCTTTGTTTACAATAGCCAGGACATGGAAGTAACCTAGATGCCCATCAACTGACGAATGGATAAGAAAGCTGTGGTACATATACACAATGGAATATTACTCAGCATTAAAAAAAAATTCATTTGAAGCAGTTCTACTCAGGTGGACGGAACTGGAGCCCATTATCCAGAGTGAAGTAAGCCAGAAGCAAAAACAACAATACAGTATACTAACGCATATATATGGAATTTAGAAAGACGTTAACGAGAACCCTGCATGCAAGACAGCAAAAGGAATGCAGATGTATAGAGTAGACTCGTGGCCTCTGTGGATGAGGGAAAGGGTGGGATGATATGGGAGAATGGCATTGAAACATGTTAATTATCATATGTCTAATCAATCGCCAGCCCAGGATTGATGCTCTGGGCTGGTGCAGCGAGATTTCCCGTGGGGATGGAGGAGGGAGGGGGGTTCTGGAGGGGGAGCATATGTAAACCCATGGTGATATCATGTCATTGTATGGCAAAACTAATAAAAAAAAAAAGAGAAACCTTGCCAAAAAAAAAAAATAAGACCTGGTGCAGCCAAACAAATACATAAAAATGAATATTTGAATACCACCTCTGTGACCTTGAGCTGTGTGATCTTGAGCATGGCACTGAATCTCTCAGAACCTCAGTGTCTTTCTCTGTAAACTGAGTTACTGTGAGGATTCCAAGAAATTGAGTTCCCTTAATAGTGTGTAAACCACCTAGCTCCATGCCTGGCATGCAGGTATCCTGGGGTGGTACTCAGGTTGACTGGCCGCAGACAGGCCACTGCCATCAAACCCAGCCCGTGGTGCCAACTGCTGAGAATGTCTGCAGTTGCCTACCAAAGAGCCTTCAACCTGATCAGAATGTGATTGTATCCTGTGGCTGTGACCATGTGGGCTCCTGGGACACCTGGTCTGTTTCCTATTCTATCCAGACTCATCTCTCCCTCTTTCCTGCCAGGTACCTGATGCTTCCTGCCTAGGGCAAGTTCTGCTGTCAAACCAGATGGCTTCCCTGCCAGACTGGTGACTTGGAGTCAGACACATACAAACCCTCTTTTTAATACAAGATAAGGTGAGGTTGGAAGTTAATAGGAGGGGAACCCAATCATTCTCTTCTAAGTGCTATCACTAGTATGGGGGCAGGGGGACTGCCTAAATATCAGGGGAGCTGGCTTTCCCCCATTGTCTGAGAAGATCACAGGAGCCCATCGCCTGTGGTGACATTCAGGGCTGTCAACTAGCCAACACAATGTCCATTCACCCTCAAATTTAATACAGAAATCAGGTGTGTTGTGAAAGGGCCTGAAAAGACTTTAATTTTCTCCTCCGTTGAAGGCTCCATGATGACTGGAGTGTCCCCGGCTCAAAGGCACTGTCCATCACGTGCTTTGATGAATACAACACTTAGCCCAGCTGTGCAGTCTTCCCAGACAGCTCAACAGTGGGGCTCAATCAAGTCTTAGAACTTCTCCTCCCATCCTCTCAGACTGGCTCCTGCTTCCCTCTTTCTGGGAGAAAGGAGTCCGTTATTGGATATTTCTCTGATGCTTATCGTTGGCTGATGGGATGTCTCTGCTGATTTCTGTGACCCTTGACATGGTGTTCTGTAACTCTGCAAATGACTTTTCTTGGCGGGGACGGGGGTGGGGGGGTCATTAGGCTATCACCTACTCCAGCTCTGTTTCCTCTTCTAGCAGCTGAAGTAGGAAAGCTGTTCTGTTCCTTTGGAAAATTTGGAAATTTCTGCTTAAATTGTCAATCTGTGAGACTTTGAGGCTCATTAAATCTTTCCTCCATTCTCAGAGCTGAGTAAGCTGGGGTTCAGCTCCCCAGGTATTAACTGGCAGTTTAAACTTAAATGTCCCACTTAGACAAACCACTCCACAGGGACAGACTTGGTTTGCAGGATATTGCAAGTAAATCCAGGAAGCACTGAGCTGGCATACATTTTTGACTTGGCTCAGTGGTATCTGGGGAATCATGGGAGGAGGTGCTTAAAAGAGGCTTTACAAAGGAGCCAGGTCGGTGACATTTGGTCTGTTATCGAAACGGTGGACTTTTGGTAGGAGTTGTCACAACTCAGGTGAACTTAGCTGCCAGGCAGGCTGGGTCAGAGCTAGCAGGCTGTGGAGCTAGAGGAAGCTGGTACTGAGGCTTGGAGAACTCACTGAGCTTCAGGGCAATTCCCTCAAATCAGGTTGCTGGGTGTCCTCTGTGCAGACATTCAAAGGGACATGGGGACCCTGGTCTGACTCTATGGAAGCATCTGAGTCAGGTGGTGTGCCCAGTATCATGTTACAGATATTCCTTATCTGTGTTCAAAAAGACTGCAATCAAAAAGACTAATATATGCTGGTTGCCTACAGGAATATATTTGAAGCAAAACGAAAAGCCTTATAATTCTTGATATCTCATGTTCAATATTTCATATTTCATTTTCATTTCATGAAAAGTTATGGTAACCCAAAACAGTACTATAATTAAAAAGTATTCTGAAATCATATAAATCCAGATATATGATAAACATTTTTATCCATCTGCCACAATACCTGGACTTCCCAGGTGGCACTAGTGGTAAAGAACCTGCTTGCCAATACAGGAGATGCAGGAGACATGGGTTTGATCCCTGAGTGAGGAAGATTCCCTGGAATAGGAAAGGGTAATCTACTCTTGCCTGGGACATTCCATGGACAGAGGAACCTGGTGGGCTGCAGTCCATGGGGTCGCAGAGAGACGTGACTGAAGTGACTTAACGCACACCATGATAAGTTATATACAAATAAGACGCCAGCAGAGAGTTCAAGGGAAGCAGACCTCAACTTAGGCAGGTGAAAGGCGTCAATATCTCAGCCTGGTATTGTCAAAGACATGAGGGCTAGAGTTTTTCCAAGCTAGAATTCAGAAAATGATGTCAGATGGACTGAGCCTTCGAGGTGCAGATCAGCTCTAGGACATGGGGGAAACAACACCCCCCAACCCCTGCCGTACTGATAAGCCGATACCTTGGGCATCATTTCCCTGAGGCTTTGTGAGATTGATGCTGCAGGCTGAAGAGGTACCAGATAGGCTGAATCTAGCAAAGGATAAAGCTGTCTCTTTTACATAGAAGGAAAAATATAAATGGCTGGTTGGTGGTTTAAATATATTCTCATAAGAAGAATAATCTCATTATGTCACAAATGAATATAATTATAGCATTTTATATGTGTTGCTGGCACTCAGAATGGGATTTGTGGCATAGATTAATAGTCCTTAGAAGCTAATGCTTTTTCTTACCATTGACTTTCCCTTTTACATTTCTGCTGCTTTCTCTGGTTACACTTAATTCTACTTCCTGTGCTAAACTTACCTCTTTCTACCCTATTTTACCTTTATTTTTACCTTCTGATTATTGTGGCATAGCTGAGAGCCTCAAAACTTAGTGACTTAGACAGGCATTTGAATTTGCTTTTGCATTTCATTAATCAGAATTAGGAAAGGAAGGGTTTTCTCTTCCCCATAATGTCTGGGAAGACTTGAGTGGTTGGGAATGATTTAAATGATTAGACTTACCTGAACTTCTTCACTTGCAAACCTGTTGCTTGGGATGGAGTGCCAGGAAGGTTGGGCTCAGCTTACTCATCAGGAGAATCCACATGGAAGCCAGCCAGCCAGCATGGCAACTCAGAGCATGGCAACTCAGGGCTTCCCAGGTGGCTCAGTGGGAAAGTATCCGCCTGCTAATGAAGGAGATGCAGGAGATGCGGGTTTGATTGCTGGGTCAGGAAGATCCCCTGGAGAAGGAAATGGCAACCCACTCCAGTATTTTTGCCTAGGAAATCCCATGGACAGAGGAGCCTGGCAGGCTGTAGTCGATGGGGTTGCAAAGAGACACAACTGAGCACGCATGCATGCGTGCATTATGACCCAGCCTTGAAAGTCCCACAGTGTGCCTTCTGCCATACTCTCTTGGTTGAAGTGGTCACACGCCTGCTAACTTTAAGGGAAGTGAAGACAGAGAGGAGTATCCCCAAATTTGAGGCCATGCTTTCAGGTCACCATGATCTCTGGACTTTGCATTTGTTCAACTGTTGCTGCTGCTAAACCTTGGCCTATTTTTTTTCCCTCTCATTCTGCTCAAGCAGGCTGCCACCCTACTCAGGTAGTGCTCTTTCTCTTTGTCTCGCCTCTCTGAACCTATCTGTTCATTTTTTGCAATTTGTTCTTGCTGCATGGCTGTGGGGATGGGGTTATTCTTTACCTTTCCCTCAGGAAAACCTGTCATTTGGCTGAGTTTGCAGCTGACCAAACCAGGAAGATCATTCAGAGTGAAGCATTATTCTTAGTGTTTCCAAGATACTTCTGGTTCCTTTCTTTTCCCACTGGTTTTTAATCAAAGGTCATAGGAAATAGAGATGACAGAATAAATCATTTTCTTAAGTATCTCAACTTTTCCTGGACTCCAATAGCTCTTGTCCAGGGAAGGCCACACAACTTGAGATTTTTATCATACACAGTAATATATTTTTTCTCTAATTGTTGAAAAGTATGCTGGTATGGTCTCCTAGACTATATTCAGAATCTGTAGGAGTGAGAGAACAAGTGTTATAGTTTGCTTATACCCACTTGACCAACCTTGTTGGCAAAACAGTCCACCTAAAACTGAATAGGTATAATTGATTTGAAAGGTCATGCTCAAGCTTACTTCAGTTCAGTTCAGCCGCTCAGTTGTGTCTGACTCTTTGCAACACCATGAATCACAGCATGCCAGGCCTCCCTGTCCATCACCAACTCCTGGAGTCCACCCAAACCCATGTCCATTGAGTCAGTGATTCCATCCAGCCATCTCATCCTCTGTCGTCCCCTTCTCCTGCCCCTAGTCCTTCCCAGCATCAGGGTCTTTTCCAATGAGTCAGCTCTTTGCATGAGGGGGCCAAAGTATTGGAGTTTCAGCTTCAACATCAGTCCTTCCAATGAACACCCAGAACTGATCTCCTTTAGGATGGACTGGTTGGATCTCCTTGCAGTCCGAGGGACTCTCAAGAGTCTTCTCCAACACCACAGTTCAAAAGCATCAATTCTTCGGTGCTCAGCTTTCTTCACGGTCCAACTTTCACTTCCATACATGACTATTGGAAAAACCATAGCCTTGACTAGACAGACCTTTGTTGACAAAGTAATGTCTCTGCTTTCCAATATGCTATCTAGGTTGGTCATAACTTTCCTTCCAAGGAGTAAGCGTCTTTTAATTTCATGGCTGCAGTCACCATCTGCAGTGATTTTGGAGCCGCCCAAAATAAAGTCAGCCACTGTTTCCACCTTTTCCCCATCTATTTGCCATGAAGTGATGGAACCAGATGCCACGATCTTAGTTTTCTGAATGTTGAGCTTTAAGCCAACTTTATATTCCCATTTGAATGCAGGGTTCCAAAGAATAACAAGGAGAGATAAGAAAGCCTTCCTCAGCGATCAATGCAAAGAAATAGAGGAAAACAACAGAATGGGAAAGACTAGAGATCTCTTCAAGAAAATTAGAGATACCAAGGGAACATTTCATGCAAAGATGGGCTCCATAAAGGACAGAAATGGTATGGACCTAACAGAAGCAGAAGATATTAAGAAGAGGTGGCAAGAATACACAGAAGAACTGTACAAAAAAGATCTTCATGACCCAGATAATCACGATGGTGTGATCACTCACCTGGAGCCAGACATCCTGGAATGTGAAGTCAAGTGGACCTTAGAAAGCATCACTACAAACAAAGCTAGTGGAGGTGATGGAATTCCAGTTGAGCTATTTCAAATCCTGAAAGATGATGCTGTGAAAGTGCTGCACTCAATATGTCAGCAAGCTTACCTCAGTGTGATTCAATTTTTCTGCTTGGTTTATCTGTTTGATTAGCCCAACAAAGTAAGTATTACAGCCTGGGTGCAAATAAGTGACAGCCAAAGGAATCCATCAGTCTCTTTTTGAAAAGGACATTCGTATACCCTTTTGTGATTTTATAAGTTATGACATTATTTGGGGGCGTGGTCTTCTGTATTGTAGGGGGCAGGTAAAGCACACAGGACTTGAGGTTGAAGGCAGGGATTGAATCCCAACTCTGCCTCTAATAGTGCTATGACCTTGGTAAGTCATGTCCTCATTCTGAAATCTGGTCTCTTTAGCTATAAAATGGTAGTAACACAACCTGTTATTTAGAATTAGGACTAAATAGTGCCAATTTTTAATGGCAAGGGTGAAATGAAAGAGTTTATGGGAGTGTTTGTAAAATGCAGTGATAAAGTTTGCAATTATTCATTAGTAGTTTAAGTCAGGGCTGTTAATTCAAGGAGCCAAGCTGGTGATTTGAATGACTGAAAAAGCTGGATCTGAAAAAAGGGTTGGTGCTACAAGTACCATGTCAACCTACGCATGTGATGACATTTCATAGAAATAAACACACACACACACCTGGGGAAATCTAACCAAGATCAGTAGATTATATCAATGTGAATATATTGGTTGTGATATTTTACCATAGTTTTGCAAGATGTTACCAGTGGAGGAAGTTGAGTAAAGTGGTGGTGTATCTGTAGTATTTCCTCATGTCCATATGAATCTATAACTATCTCAAAATGTTAACAGTAAAAAAAAGAACTGATGCTATAGGGCAAGATGCAGAGCTGTTCTTATTCATTTTCCAACATTTTAGTGAGCATTCAGGCCTGGAATCAAAATCTTTATCTAAAAACTTAGAAAAGTCAATCCAGTTTGAATACATTACGGATTGCCTTAGAAATGAGCCTCAACTATGACCTGTGGATAGGACTCAGGTTTTGCAAGAAATTAAATATTTTTTCCTGTGCTGTGGGAAGATTGGACAGCTTTTCCTCTTGATTTCTCACAAGTCAATTCAGTTTTTCCTCCTTCAGGACTCCTGAGATAGGACTCTATTTCTGAAAAGCAAATCGGGCATTATCTGTTATCTCAAGATATCTTGGTTTGGACGAATTACAGGAGTCCCCTTTACTTTTGAATGCTGGAAACCACTCCACTGAGAGGAGGAAGCACAAAGGAGCAATTTCCTACCGAATTCTTATTAAAGAAATAGCTTTTCTATCTTCTGCTCCTATTGAAGGCAGTAGCAGGATTTCAGTTTGGAAACCTCTGTAGCTCAATGGAACCAAGAATTGAAAACAATTCATGGATTCATCTAAGGGATTGGATTCAGGTAGACCCAATCATTTTTGGCACATACAGATGCTTTATTTCACCTGCACTTTATAGCAAATGCTACTCTATTGTTCACATACTCAAAAAAAAATTATATACATGTTGCTCCATCTCTTCTTTTGTCACATGACTTCTCTCACAAAATAAACCTTTCTGACGATGTGAGCTGGTGGTGGGAGCCAGGTGAGAGAGTGGACAGTAACAGAAAACTCACAAACTTGATTTTACATGATTTTATTTGTTCGACTTTGCCATTGTTTAGATTTGTCAGAAGCTAGAAGGAAACAATTTTTGGTATTTATTGAGTACCTACTATGTGCTAAAGGTGGTGCTATTTATTATCAGGACTAGAAGTCAAGTCACAAATCCTGAGATGAGGTGATTTACAGATTAAGAAGTGTTTTCAACTGCATCATCTTACCTCGTTCTCAAAAAAATCCCTGTCAGGTAGAAATTATTGCTAGTCATGATTTTATGAGATTTTTATGACATTTTATGAGAGAGATGGAATCTCAGATAGGTTAAGAGAATGCCTTATATTAAGGCTGTTGTCAAGAACAGAGCTTGAGCTGTATGTAACTTACAATCTAATTTCAACCCCTACCATCTTTCTCCCGTAGTATGTGACAGGATCCTATCTTCCAAGGGAACGTCAAACACATTAAAATGTGCAAGCTTTCTCTCTGTTATTCCTCCCCACCCCCACCCCATCTCTGTCTCTCTCTCTCACACACACAAACATGTTCACACATGACGTAGATTGAGATATCAGAGAAGTCTTTACCTCAAAACGGTCACACATTCCATGTAGTTGCTTTAGGGCCACAAAACTCATGTGTTTCTGTGTAAGTTGTCACATTGCTTACATGTATGATTACCAAGGTATGCAGAGATGGCTGAGTAGGCTTTTTTTCTGATGTATTCCAGGAACCAGAAGAGATTTTTTAAAAAATCTTTTCCATTTTGAGATTCTGTCAATCTTTTCATCTAAATAATTGTATTTTACTCAAGAAATTCATTTTTACTTGGAAAGCAGTAAATCATAGAAAGCAGCAAAAGGAATGATGAAACACCCCCACCATACATAAAACTAAAATGACCAAGCACATGCTAAATATACTTCATAGTTAAAAAGTTTAACTTTGGTGAAGAGATTTTTGGAATTTATTCCCCTTCCTTCCTTCCCTTTCATCTGCAAAATTGGCACCACATAAACAACTTATGATTCCTAATCCCTATTACCTAACAATATATTTTGCACACCTTATAGGTATAATAGTTGATTAAATCCCCTCTTCTGGAACAGTTTGATTGTTTCAAATTTTTCTCATTAAGAATGGTGTGGGTTTTTCATAGTTAATATCAAAATTATTCTAAGGAAGGAAAGTATCTTCACTTGGGATAATATTTTGCTAGTCATCAAGGCTGGAAAATAAAACCTATCCTCTACAAGCAGGAAGTCTGAGAAAACTGCTCAAGTCTGAAGGAGGATGTATTCTCCAGTTCCCACTTTAGATGTGGCCGAGGAGAATATCTGGTGGGCAGAGGCTAGGAGCCACAGAATGATGGAGAAGAGAGCTACTCCTAGAGTACAGAATCAGAGCTTCTCACCTCATCCCATCCCTCTCTAGACATCACAGTGTCTACCCAGGTGGAATTCAGAATTGCCATGAGCTAGTGATTCTTTGTTTCCCATTCTTCAGCATTCTGAATGGGAGTATTTATTGCAGTGAATCTGCCCCTGTCCTGGTACTGTATGATAGATGCATGTGGAAGCAAATAACTTGTCATTGCTGCTCTGGATCAAGAAGAGCTAAGACTGATGGAGAAACTGTTACCATTACCTTGAGCCTAGGATTTGATTTGACTTTAGTGATTTTATATTATGTGATGTTTTCTCCCTTGGGGAAGAGGTGGTTCTGTTGTTTTTTATTTGTTTTCTGGAAGAGGAATTTGTTGAATTCTTGATGACCAGAAAAATAGATTGTGGTAGATTCCAGTGCTCATTCATACTTGGTTCCCTTTTCTTCCTGAATGCTTAGGAAGACCTTTCTCGGCTCCCTTGTGGTTAGGTAGGGTTATGTACTAAGCTCTATAGCCAGCATGTTTTGGGTAGAAATGAAGTGTTTCACTTATGGTCAACGAATTTTAGATCAAGTATCACTTTTCCGTGCTTTATTGTCTCCTGGAGTAGTGATCCAGGAAGACATGCAATGATTTTTTTGATGTGGCATCAAAAGGTCATGTAACCTCTGTTAATCTGAGATAATTATTAAATTAATCTGTTAATTTTGTTGGTTTTGCAAGTGTGGTTTATCTTGGAAAAGCCATCACCCATATTACAGCTTTTAAGGGTCCTTGAAAAAGTTCCTGTGCATGCTCAATTGCTTCAGTCATGTCTGACTTCGTGTGGCACTATGGACTGTAGCCTACCGGACTCCTCTGTCTGCGGGATTTCCCAGGCTAGAATACAGGAGTGGGTTAACATGCCCTCCTCCAGGGGATCTTTCCAACTCAAGGATTGAACTTGTGCCTCTTACATCTTGTGCATTGACAGGCAAGTTCTTTACTACTAGCACCACCTGGGAAGCCTGAAAGCTCACACTTACGTACATTTGCTGCATGGTGAATACTGTCTCCTTGGCATCTGAGGTCCTGGGTTCACAGTGAAGAGGCAGAAGGAGGGATCAGGTCCCCAAGCACCAGGTGATGGACCAGGTGATGGCTGTAGATACCTGCCAGCTTTATCCTGAGTGTCTTTGTGGAGTGAAAAGTGAAAGTGAAAGTCACTGAGTTGGGTCCAACTCTTTGTGACACCATGGACAGTACAGTCCATGGAACTCTCCAGGTCAGAATACTGGAGTGGGTAGCCTTTCCCTTCTCCAGGAGATCTTCCCAATGCAGGCATTGAACGCAGGTCTCCTACATTGCCAGTGGATTCTTTACCAACTGAGCTCTCAGGGAAGCCCTGGTAAACCCCTCACCAATGCATGTTGTCTGTGTATAATTAATAAAGAACCTCACTTCCTTTTGTTAAATCACT
The DNA here is from genome assembly GCA_007570785.1 of Antilocapra americana. Lineage (NCBI taxonomy): Eukaryota > Metazoa > Chordata > Mammalia > Artiodactyla > Antilocapridae > Antilocapra > Antilocapra americana. The sequence goes on along the minus strand of ML662447.1, from coordinate 3,062,425 downwards.
AAGATCTGTTTCTGTAGCATACTTTGATCTATCCTGATTAAAGCACATAAAGTATTATTAAGCTTTTATAATGCAACTATATCTCTCAAGTTTTCCATTTGTATTTTATGATAAAGTCACTAGAATTGCAAAGATTTTTATAACTTTAAGCCTAAAATCTCCTATGATTCAGCAAACCTACATGGAAGATCAGAAATATTTAGAGTCTGAGATTTGGAGTTTGATTTTGTCTCTTTTGTTTATTATGTGTGTAAACTTTGCAAGGCAGTAAGGCACAAAGTTATTCATTGCAGCAGTGTTTATAACATTGAAAATTTAACAGGCGTAAGTGGCTATTGGGTTAAATACATTAGCGTATGATAGGATAATATGTAGCCATTAAAACTGTGTGGTATGGTTACATTTATTTGCCTGGAAAGATGTTCTAAATATATTTATTGCTAGGTTAGAAATTACATATTTCTGAATAACCTAGGAGTCAAAGAAGAAATTTCATAGGAAATTAAAAAATATTTCTAACTGATGATAATGAAAATATAACATATTAAAACTTGTTAAGTGAAGGTAAAGCTGTGCTTAGAAAGTTACAGTTTTGAATACTTAGAAAAAAGAAAAGTTTAAAATTGTTTGTCTAATATTCTGACCTATAAAAGAAGAACCAGTACACAAATCTCTCTATATTCTTAACATTCTCTCTTTAGATTACCTCATTCAATTCTGTTCCTTAAATACCATCTACCTCTTTCACTGATGTAGCTCTGATCTCTTTCCTTAGCTTCAGGAAATACAAATTCCTAGTTGACATGTTCTCTTAGACATATGAAAGTGAAGTGAAGTCGCTCGGTCGTGTCCAACTCTTTGCAACCCCATGGACAGTAGCCCACCAGGCTTCTCCGTCCGTGGGATTTTCCAGGCAAAAATACTGGAGTGGGCTGCCATTTCCTTCTCCAGCGGATCTTCCCAACCCAGGGATCAAACCTGGGTCTCCTGCATTACAGACAGATGCTTTACCCTCTGAGATACCAGGGAAGCCCTTAGACATATAGTAGTCTAAAATTCAATGTATTTAAAACACTAAGACTGGACATGGCCAAATAAGTATGTCAGGAAATAAATAGTAATAATTAGTGATACTAATGATAATAAAAGAAACTACAGCATATCAAGTTAAAAAAAAAAAAGAAATGAGAACTGACCTTGAATTGGTAACCTTGAGAAGAGATGTTTCATTGGAGCAATGGGGGAAAAGGATTCATGTATAATAAGTTTAAGAAGAAACGGAGAACTGTTTTGAGATTTGTTCTAAAGAGAAACAGAATAATGGAGTTGGTGTCTGAAGGGGAGAATGGGAGGGTTTTTTTTTTTTTAAGAATTCAAATACATTTTAGCTGATAGAAATGACCCAGTAAATTTGGAGGTGAACACTTAAGGAGTTTCTCTCCTGATGGCTTCTGTTTTCACTGTGAAACAAGGTCATCTGTGGAGAGTAAGAGGAAAAGAGATACAGGAATTTGGAGGCGAGTGGAAAAGCATTTCCTGTTTTTTCAATGCTGAACGTGTGGTGATTGTTTTTCATTAATTTGCTCAGACTTTGTGGAGAACCTTTGGTTCAGTGTTGGGATTTGAGACTGCTCTTATGAAAGATTGTATGTGGCACTGATCATTTGACAGTTTAGGCGTGAGAAGGTCAAAGAGGACAGCTGGATGGTCTGGGGCTGTCAATGTTTGCTGTTCTAATGGGACACTCATTTGGCTTTATGGTGAAGGCAGCAAGCCCTGAAAAGCTATCCCATGGGAAGAAAGTTTTCTACTTATCTCAGGCCTTTGTAAAGACGACTGAAAGAGTTAGTTGACAAGACTGTGACCCACATCCCTGATTGCTCATGACAGAGTTACAAAATAATCTCAAGTATTTTTGCTTATGATGACCTGGGCCTACGCCACCTTGACTTTGTGTCTTAGTTTGGGCTAAACCATAGCCTGGGTGGCTTAAAAATGATAGATACTCATTTCTTGCAGTGGAGAAATGAGTGGAGGCGGGCGCACCTGAAATCGGAGTGCCAGCATGGTTAGGTTCTTCTGTCCTGCCTTGGAGCAATCTATCTTGTGGCTCTTATAAGGGCATGAATGGGTTTCAAACACAAATCATCTTAGAAAACAAGCAATACTTTGGCGCACCTTTGGAGATCTATAATACACACTTGTATATTAAAAGTTTGGTGGAGTCCTGCTGAAAAGAAACCCATTAAATATGTTTCCAGCCAGTGTTCACCAAATTTATTTCACCACTGTTTTAAAGCATGTCATCTATTAGCATCTCATAGGGGTTGAATGTGATGGAAATTGTTAGGGAAGATGCTGGGCTGGAAGGAATCTCTCACACTTCTGAACTCCCGTAGTATGTTCTCTCTCTCCCTGTAAGACAGTTTGCTCTTCCTACTTGGTACAGATGCACATAATTAGGACCCATCACAAAGCTGGGTGTTCCTTGAAGGCAGGGCTAAAGGTGAAATCAGGTTTATCTTTGGTCTCCAACCATGGGAGCAAGGGATCTCTAAATATAAGGTGAAAAGTGAGTAGATGCTAAGCGCATTTCAGGAGGAAGCTCTAAGTCGCGACCACCTTTAAGGCCACCTTCCTTTCAGATCTTTAAAAATTTTTTATTAGGGTAAAATTATAATTGATTTATAATGTTGTGTTACTTCAGACGTACAGCAAACTAAATCAGCTATACTATACATCAACTCTTTTCAGATTCTTTCCACATATAGGTCATTATGGAGTATTGAGTATTTACTGGTGCTCTACAGTAAGTCCTTATTATCTATTTTGTATATAGTAGCTGTGAATATGTCAATCCCAATCTCCCAGTTTATCCCCCTCTTACCTCCTAGTAATTATGTTTATTTTCTACATCTTGACCCTGTTTCTGTTTTTTTTTTTTTTTTATTAGTTTTGCCATACAATGACATGATATTGCCATGGGTTTACATATGCTCCCCCTCCAGAACCCCCCTCCCTCCCCCCGGGGAAATCTCGATACACCAGCCCCGAGCATCAATCCTGGGCTGGCGATTGATTACACATATGTTCTGTTTTGTAGATAAGTTTATTTATACCCCTTTTTAATTCCCTAATAGCTCAGTTGGTAAAGAATCCGCTGCAATGCAGGAGACCTGGGTTCGATCCCTGGGTTGGGAAGATCCCCTGGAGAAGGGAAAGGCTACTCACTCCAGTGTTCTGGTTTCAAGAATTCCATGGACTGTATAGTTCATGGGGTTGCAAAGAGTCGGACACAACTGACTGACTTTTGCTTTATACCCCTTTTTAGACTCCACATATAAGTGATATCAGATATCTTCCTCTGTGTTATGAGGTGCCAAACACCACCTGGTGAGGTCAGTGAAGTGTTGCTATCCTCATTTTGTGGCAAAGAACTTGGAAACTTACAGGGGTTAAGTAAGTATTTCATTACTAACTTTTAAAAACTATTTCGACTAATTTATTAACTTTTTAAACAATTTTGGTTAAGTAACTTTTTCGTTATTATACAGCAGATAAGTTGTAGAATGCTAGAATTCAGATCTTTTTACTTCTTTCCTTTATCCTATTCTACCGTGTCTCTGTTCAACAAATTCTTGACTCTTCTTTTGATCATGCCATTCCTTCTCTTTATGGTGCAGGAAACATGATGCCAAAAATATTTCATCCCTACCATAATGAGCTCATTGTTTTTGAAACTGATTTTGAATAAACTCGGATCTCCCCCAAATTTAATGGGAGAAGTGGAAAGAAAATTCCATATTTGCACCTGGAATTTTTGTTACAGTGATGGAGAAATTTTTAGTGGCAATAGAATTTCTCAGTCCAGAATTTTCCTTTGAGGCACCTATTGCAGAGGCCACTGGACCGTCCAGAGCTCAACACGGACAACTCCTATTTCTTCAGGAACCACTACTGACATCTCATGCAAAACAGAAGGAAGAGGGAGATTTTCAATACTTGTTCAAGTTGCTCAGATCTTGGTGGTTAAATGGCCTTTTGTCAGATAATTAATATCATATCCTTGGATGCAGATGTTCAAAGGACTTTGTTATAAATTGCATTTATTTAATATGAACAGGTCCTGATCCCTTTGTCTGTCTAGGATCACTCAATAAGACTCCTTTCAAAACGGATTTAGTTCACAGACTGTTTTATCACCTGCCTTCATCTTGGACCAAAGTGAGAAAAAGGCAAAATGCTTTTGTGTATGTTTGAATTTGTCCTCCTCATAAGAATAGGGAAACACAGTCCAGCCATCCTGACCCCTTTTATCACTTTGCTCACAGCTCTTATATTGACAACTGGAGCACTGGAGTTTTTATCCTCACATTTTATCCACTTCATGGATAAAAAAGCCTCTAGAGATTCACTTTGCAGGGTGGAACATGGACTTAAACTTGTGCCGAGAGTGGAATGAAGTTTAGCCAGTGTTTATGCTGTTTATGAGAGTGGTTCATTTTACCTTGGGCTTTGTGACCTCTCTACAGCCATTGTTGCTCCAACATTAGACTTCTGTTTGAGGACAACTTAGTTGTGGTCAGTTTCTGATTAAAAGCCAGCCACTTCACCATCAGCCTCTTCTCACAGCACCAATTACACAGACTCAAAGCAGTGTCTGTTTGGGGCTAGTTATTCTGGGAATGGCTTTTCTAAGGTGATGGATGCTCTGTGTTTGAAAACAACTGAATAAACAGTCCTATTTCATTTGGAAGCTCTCAACCATGGAGTGTTTTTTTTAATCATTTAGTAGATATTTTCTTATTCACCTAATGTGGATCTACTCCATTTTCTTTGGAATTTTTTATTTAGCTTTTCCCTCTTCAAATAGCTGTCATTTTGAGTTGCTTTAAATTCACATTGTGAAGATCTGTTTACAACTAAGCGAGCCACCTACCTTCTTTCCAGCTCTGTATAAATAATTATATACATCCATCAAGTCTCAGCTAAAATGTTTCCCTCTCAATGAAGCCTCCTGCATCTTCCTAGGTTGTTAATTTCTGTGTAGGTCCATTCCTACGGATCCCAGGACTCTGTGGCCTTGGGAGCCCACCTACCCTCCTCTTCTCATAATACTTCTGATATATACTTGAAGAGCCTGCCACTATTACAGCACTAGCTATGCTTTATGAAACTGATTAACATTCTTTTAAATGCAGAATTAAACTTGCAAGAAAACAGGCAACTGGTGTGTGTGTGCGAGAAATGAAAAGGTTTCTGGAAACCAGACCAGTAAGGATGGGAGCTAATCCTTTAGTAGATTTGGTGGGTGGTAAGAAATTGTCCATCTCAGCAAACTAGGGACATGAGGTCTAGCACCTACATGCAGAAAGAAAGTGAACTGTGCTGTTATACAAGGTGGCATATTGGAACTGAGACCTCTGCATATAGCAACAAAGGTAGAAGGACTGGGGTGGTGGGGTGTGAAAGAATGGTCCAGAAAAGGGCACCTCGAACACAGACACAGGTAGATGGCAAAACAGTTGCCTGCCTCTGCCTGGACCCAGGGTGGGAGAGATGTACGGCATGATAAATGTGACCTTAGGTCTCTCCCCCTAGGTCTGAGCTTCTAATTGTTACTATTGATTGGTTCAGGTACCCTCAAGCTGAAGGACACAAGAATTTTGAATCTTCCTGAAGGACATTGTGAATGGCTATGTGCTGAAAAAATGTAAAGTTTTAATGAAAGAGAATAGAATTCTAGAAAACTATAATCCAACAGAATTATTTAAAAAGAAATAGAAAAGTCATATAAAAGGAAGTGAGATTAGTTTTCAGAAATATACCCAGTTGCTTCCAAGTGCTAATGAAAAATAGATCCAGACCATATACAGGTATCTTCTCCCATACCTTTGAGGAATACATAATTTTACCTTTTAGAAATACTTTTAGGGAATAGAAAAGGTGGAAAGCATCCCAATTAAGTTGATGTTATTTTAATCTTGATTCCCAAATCAGACAAAAGCAGAATGACAAAGAAAAGTTGACATAATTATTTATGATCAGAGAGGCAAAAATCCTAAATAAACTGTTAGCAAACTGAGCCTAGGTATATGTGTGTGTGTGTGTGTGAGAGAGAGGCAGAGACAGAGACAAAGAAATACAGAATATCAAAATGCATTCATGCCATGAACATATTTATGATATGTAGGTTCTCTCAGAAATGCTTTTTACTGAAAAAACTCTTTTAAAACAGAAATGAAACAGCACGTCTTCTAACTGAAAATGATATCCACTAAATGCCTGCAGTATTTATTTTTTTTAGCAGTTGGTGGTGAAATACTAGAAACGTTACCTTAAAAGTCAGCAACAAGCAAGAGTACCTGCTATTACTGTTTCTACTCACATTGCCCTGGAAGTTTGAGGCAGTATACTAACATTAGGTTTTATTCCATGAAATTGATGATATTTAAGTATTTGTGACCAACAACCTAACATAAAAAAGAGAAAGAGAAGATATAACATCTTAGAATATATTTTTATGTCTATGAATCAATAAAAAAGACAGCTCAACAGAAGATGAAAAATAGGCAAAAATATATCTATGGACAATGCACAGAGAAATGTCCAAATGTCCTGCTTGAAGAAGAAGGAGAAGAAGGAAGGGGCAGGAAGGGGGAAGGAGGAGAAAGAGAGGAAAGAGAGGAGAAAAAAAGGAGGAACAGGAGGAGCAAGAGAAAGGTGATTCTCAATTTCAGTAACCAAGCAAGTGTAAATTAAAACAATATGAGATACTATAATATTTCTTTCTTAATGGAATTGTTAAAAAGTAAACTGGTAACGAACTTGATGAATATCTAGAGAAGATAGAATCATGCATTGCTAGCAGGAGTGCAAATTGATGAATGAGTTCAGAGAACAATTCAAGTTCTAATGACGTTAAAAATATGCATATTCTATCATCCCAGCAATTGTAGTTCTTGCCTGGAGAACCTCTGGTGTGAATATATACAAGAGATACATGTGCACCTCTTCATTTAAACACCGTTTATAATAACCAGAGAGGGGGAGTAAGGAAGGTAGAGGATGCAATTTATGCATCTCATGGCATACTACCACTCACAGCTGACACAGAGGATATGGCTAGAGATTTTAAACTGTAGCCTTTGAACAATAGAGAGTTCAAAGAACTTTAATAGGAATCACACTATGACTAAAATTTGTTTCTGGAGATGTCATTTTATTATTATTATTATTTTGTGGGTGTTCTGTGCAAAGAACTGAGATGTTCAAGTGGATCGTGTTAGTTCCGGGATGTTAAGAGATTGGATAGACCTAGAGGGAGCGTAACTGTAACAAAGGGAAGATTGGAATTTGTAAATTGGGTTGACCAATCCTCTAAGAAATCAGATCTCATCTGAGAACAAGTTATTGTTGGGCAGACCCACTGTCCATTTGCTTTTGGAAGTGTAAATGGAGGTTATTGAGCGATAACTATTAATTGAGATGACTGCTGAAAAACATTATGTAAATTACAAAGGGCTGTGCATTTGCCAAGGGGTCTGGTCTTATTATGCAAATCACCAGCCAGAATTTCCATCCCTAGAGAGAAATCTTTGGCAAGGCTCCTTCAGCTCCCACCCAGCAGATCCTGTAAAAAGGCACCTTAGCCCAGCAGGTTGGACTCAATTAAGGAATGTTGGCAGCGACTGTGTCTGGAGCCTAGCAAACAAGCTGTGTGTTTTGTGTGTGTGTGTGTGTGTGTGTGTGTGTGTGTGTGTGTGTGTGTGTGTGTGTGTGTGTGTGTGTGTGTGT
>ML662447.1:2973410-3054618 GCA_007570785.1 Antilocapra americana | reverse complement strand
TGTGTGTGTGTGTGTGTGTGTGTGTGTGTGTGTGTGTGTGTGTGTGTTCCAAATGCATTATTAATTGCTTGGGTAAAAGAACAAGGCCAATTTAAGTCTCCGATTCCACCAGGGAGCCTTAGGGCTTTGCATGAGAAGTGAATGACATGGGCTTCAATTTCAGGAGCTTGGCACTGCTCACTGCTCACCATTTCTAACCAAAGGGAAATACCCCAAATCAGTTTAATTAACCTAGTCCTGAGAGAGCCTGAGGGTTGTTAATGATTCTGTCCCTTGCATGAAAAAAGGGAAAAAAATCTGAAGAAACAAGGCAGTTTCTGAAGGGAAAGGACCAGTGGAAAAGGATCAGGCAATTTTTTTTTCCTATGCTCTGAAGTGAGATTTAAAAGGCCAGTTGCCAGCTTACCTGTATTTTTTTTTTTTTACCTCCCTGTTGGGGAATTGGGGAGTTTTCCTTTCTGATTAATTGTCCTTTCCAGAAGCAGCATATTACGTTGGGTAACACTGGGGACCATGTGGCTGAAAATGGCACAAGGCTCTTGCAAGTGAGTATCAAGATCAGGGCATCTCCGATGGCATCTTGGTGGATGCTGTGGGAAAGGTGCTTCTTAGGAGGAGAAGGGGCTGTGGGGAGTAGGGATCTTGCAGCTTCACTGGTGAACAACCTGGTTGGTTCTGCCTAGGTGGCTCTAACCACAGAGCAAATGCCCCTCACCAGAGCCCTTTGCTTTAGGGCTAGAATCTTCCTGAAATAGAACTAACCTAGTTTCTCTCTCCAGCTAAGATCCCATGGACAGAGGAGCCTGGCAGATTACAGTCCATGGGGTCAGAAAGAGTTGGACACAACTGAACGACTTCACTTTCTTTTCCTAATAATTTAGATCAGGGGTTCCCAACCACTGGGATCTAATGCCTGATGATCTGAGATGGAGCTGATGTAGTAATAACAGAAATAAATGTAACGTATTCGAATCATCCGGAGGAATAGAGTGCACGTGCAAAGTCGCTCAGTCATGTTCAACTCTTTCTGGCCCCGTGGACTGTATCCTGCCAGGCTCCTCTGTCCATGAGATTCTCCAGGCAGGAATACTGGAGTGAGTTGCCATGCCCTTCTGCAGGGGATCTTCCCAACCCAGGGACTGAACCTTCGTCTCTTGTCTGCAGCATTGGCAGGCAGGTTCTTTACCACCAGTGCCACCTGGGAAGCTCTTTCCTGCCTTATCAGTAAACAAGGATGCCACAGTCATTAGCGGTTCCTGCCCTCCACACTTGAGCTCCTGAGCCCTAAGGGCATTCAGGAAGGAGAAGAAGGCCTGCCATCTGGCAGACTCCAGGACTGCAGCCTCTCCCTAAGTGAGCCCCAGGGGAGAGCAGGATGCAAAAAGCAGGCTACTGACCCAGGATAGCTGAGATGCATATGGAAAGGAATAATTTCAGAGAGCCCAGACTCTCGCATCTTCCTATACAAAAAGAAGTGCTACATTCCTTAATCTGGGATGTCTGGTTTTCTTAAATTAACCAGAATCTTTTGACATTCAAGCTACCTGCCCTTTGTTGCAGAACTTTTATAGAACCTGCCTGCTCCCCTCTCCTCCTTGGAGCTGGTCTCTCAGGGTTGCTTGAGATGCTGTTTCCTGACCTTGAAGTCCTGAAAATTCCCTCTGAATAAAACATAGCTCTCAACTTTTAGGTTGTGACTATTTTTGAAGTCGACAGTTCTTAAACCATCTCCCACTCCCCATCGTCTGTGGAAAAGCTGTCATCCATGAAACTAGTCCCTGGTGCCAAAAAGATTGGGGGCCACTGATTTAGAGCTCTGTGTCCTATTCTCTGCTACAGAAAACTATGATAGAGACCAGTAAGATCAGGATTCTTAGTGTCATGTTGAATTCCCTAGTCTCTTCTTTCTCAGAAAAGATAAGAGGTATGCTCTTTGGGAACCAAACAGAGGCATCTTTAGATGCTGGACTCGGTGGAATGGGTGGAAACACTTGGGTCCTTTAGTTATTAGGTCTCCTGTTACACAGGTTTAATCTTGTGGTCATAAATGACATTTACTGAATGTTTTTGCATCAAAGTTTGCCTTATTTAGGAATGAGGAATGCAGCTGAGTGTCTTTTGGCCAATTAATTCTTAATTGTCTAAAAGCACAAGTAGATGATAACTATGAGCCATTTAATGTTAGACTTTGCGATGCTATGTGTGTGTGTTCTCAGTCGTGTCTGACGCTTTGTGACCCCATGGATTGTAGCCCATCAGGCTCCTCTGTCAATGGGGTTTTCTAGGCAAGGATACTGGAGTGGGTTGCCACTTCCTCTTCCATGAGGATCTTCCTGACCTAAGAATTGAATCCAGGTCTGCTGCTGCTCCTGCATTGGCAGGCAGATTCTTTACCACTGAGCCACCTTGGAGGCCTCCTTTGCATGCTAGTCAGAGCCTATATATGAAGCACTCAGAGCTGGTGATCAAACAGGCCCAGACACCACCCTGGTATGACTCTCTCTGAGGACTGTCTCCAGCTGCAGGCACAGTTTGGGTGTTGAGATCTTCTTGGCTGGCAGTATAAGTTCTCTGAAACATGCAGGGTTCTTAGCATAGGAATGAAAGATAAGGTCATAGGTGAGCATGTCTAGTCTGGTTTGGCCTACCATGTAGGAAGACATTTGCCAAAGATAAACTGTGTATTGTTTTCCCGATGATAAATCTGTGAGACGACCCCCACCCCCTTTTCTGTCATTGTCAGAAAAGTTTCAACTGTCCTTGATACCAGCAGCATATGGAGCATTTTAATAGGGCCATGGCTAGATAGACGTGAGCATTCGAGGCACCTACCCTCATGGAGTTTTCAGGTTTTCAGTTTGTTTGGAGAGAGAATGAAGGAAGGGACATGGCTAAGGATGAAGAGACGGGTCATTGTGGAGTATTTACAATGTTCCAAGCACCATAATAGGTGTACTACTACATTATCCCACTGGGCTCACCAGTGATTCTGTAATACCCATTCTACAGATTAGGAAACTGAGGATGAGCACTGGGCCCAAAGTGACTTTCTTGGTGGTATGGCACAGCCAAAATTTGAAGAAGGATGTGCCATATTAAAGTCTTGTTTTTGTCACTGTTCCACACTAAACTTTGTGTTATTTGAGTAATGATAGATCACCCAGGTCTTTTAGCAAATGAGTCATGAGAAAATATCCTGATTGGGTCTTTCTAGGAGGGTGCAGAGAAGTGTGACCCAGATGGAGGTGGCCTTGTCTGGAGAAGCCTCTTGGGAGAAAAGAAGGTGGAGGCTGAAAGATGAGTTTGGAGAGCCTGACAGGAACATGGATGTGCAGCAGTGTTTAGACCTTCCCTCCAGGACTTTATTAGTTTAGAAAGCTTCAGGATAGAGCCCTTTGACCCAGGGCAGCAGGAGAGGCAGAGAGACTTGTGGGATGGAAAGAAGTGGAGGGGGAGAAGGGAAAAGGTGATGGGGAGCCGTGGGAGGAGGGATGTCTAGAAGTGGAGAGCTGGAAAGTTGGGGGCGGGGTCAGAGGAAAAGGAGGGGAGGAGGAAAGAATGAAAGAGAAAGGAGGGAAGTATAACAGTCAGTACAACAAACAGAAAACAAGGGAGAATGAGAGAAGAAAGAAGGAAAGTGGGAGGAAAAGCAGAGCCTGCCATCCTTGCTGTTCCAAGCTTCAGTGTGACCCAGTATGTCTCTGCCCACTGGCAAGAGCATCCCCATTGCCAGTGACCCTGAAGGCCTCACTCCTGCAGCTGTGTTTGTAACCCTCTGAGAGTTTAAACTCAGAACTGAGGGATGAGCGCTATTTCTGACCAGAGCTAATGTCTTTCTATGGAAATGCCACTAAAGTTCAACTTCTGCTCCAGAGGTGCTGTGCCTGGGGTCATATGACAGAAGCCTCTTTGCAGGCTCAGCCCAGTTCATCCGAGTATCCAGGCTAGCTCTCACCCATCCAGGTGCAGAGCAGGTGGCTGGACAGTTCACCGGGCTTCCCAGGGCATGATGGTGCTTGCATTTGCCTAAATCCCCAGTACCTGCAGGTTGCTGTACTTGGATCTTGCTGAGCCTGCTGAACCTTTGACTGGGTGCCAGGCTGAGCCAGCTTGCTGGTTGGACACACTGCATGACAATGGCCAGCCCAGGGTCCTGACAGGGGTCCTTGACAGAGACTTGTATGTTCCCCTAAGGCAGGGTTTTACTGTTGGGAGACCTCTGTGGTTGTTCCCTCCTTTCCCTGTCAATACTTCCTGAAATGCCAGATCTGATACCCTGGCTCTCTGACATCTGCTGAAAGCAAATCCAAGCCGTCCCCTTTCCCCTGGGCTGGCCATGGAGTGAGAAAGCTGCCTATCTCCTGAGGCTATCCTTATAGTGGAATAAAAACAGAAATAACTCAAAACACTGCATCTTCTCTTTCTTCTTGCCTTTTCCTATCTGGGGGAAATGTGCGAGATATAGCTGGAAGGGTGGGTGGAGGTACCATGGGGATTGGGGAGTGTTGGGCTCTAATTGTAACTAAGCATTATTCTGTAAAAATATGAGGAATTATATAAAGAGGGAAGTGCCAAGACTGGACTATGGTTCAGAGCTCTGACAAGTGCTGTAGTCGTATGGGAGCAAAGGGAGAGGACAGCAGGAGAAAGACCAGAGAAAAGACTGTGCCCCTTCCCTGGGGCAGTGGGCAGTGGGCAGTGGGCAGTGAGCATGGCTTGAAACATGGTGATCGAGGTGAGAGGCCCTTTGAACTTTGCTTTGTCCCTCAGCCCTGTGTTCAGGACCTGGGGCAGAAGTTCCCACCACCACCCCACTGAGTGTCTGGCAAGCTATTTCTTGCTTTTTGAATGTTGGATATTTTTATTTATTTTTAATTTTTTTCCTTTACTTATTTATTTATTTATTTTTACTTTACAATATTGTATTGGTTTTGAGTGTCGGATATTTTAGAAGTAAAAGCTGGGATTGTCTATATCTACTAAAATGCATGGGGTGTTAGTCATCTTGTTGTATAAAATGTATCCCCCTTAAAGCTTTAAACAAAAAGTATTTATTATTCATAGTTTCTGAGGGTCAGGAATCTGCAGTAGACGAGCTGAGAGGCTCTGGCTCAGTCTTTCATGAGGGTAGGAGTCAGGCTGCGGGCAGTCATCTCGAAGCTCGGCTGGAGGCAGATCTGCTTCCAAGATGGCGCAGGTGGTTGTTGGCAGGAGGCCTCAGTGCCTCGTGCGCTCTTGGCTGGAGATCTCAGTTCCTTGCCACATGGGCCTCTCCGCTGACTTTCTGGATTGCTCATAATGTGACAGCTGGTTTCCCCTAGAGTGAGGAATGTGAGAGAGAAAGAAGACAGAGAGACCATGGCAGAAGATGTAGTCTTTTGCAACCTAATCTTACAAGTTGCATACCACCACGTCTGCTGAATTCGGTGGTCACATAGACCGACCCTGGTACCGTGTGTGTCTGTGTGTGTAACTACACACAGGAATGCCAGGAAGCAGTAATCATCCACGGTCATTCTGAAGGCTGGCTGCCTGGGGCTGGAGGAAAGCCTGATGACATGGATGGCTGTCCCTCCTTACTGGCAGGCAGCAGGTGAGGGGCTAAATACAGATGAAGTGAAGTCCTCTCTGCCAAAAGGAGTCTGGATGTAGGTGCAGGGTCCTCCACTAACTCCCACAGCTCCTGGGAAGCTGCACAGTGTCCCTCCCAGGGTCTCTTTGTCAGATCACCATACTTGGTTCCCCTGTCCCTTTATGGCCAGCATCCTCTGAAGAAAACAAGGACCCAGTCTTTCCCCAATAACCACTCTCACTCTTTCTCTCCTCCCCCATTCTCTAACATCTTTTGAACCTCAGGAAAATTCCTCTTGAGTTTTGATTTTCCTTAGAACTTCTCTATCTAGTTTATCCTCTTTCCTCTCTCCTCAACCCTTTTCTCCTCCAGTTCTTTTGTAAGAGATCTTGAAAAACAATGAAACCCAGAACTGAGTCATTAATAACCAAAAAATTAGTTTTCTCAAGGGAGCAGGAGAGTGCAATCTTCAGTATTTCTCAGGAGATGAGGCGGCATAGCTACGTTCAGCTCTTCAAGTGCATCAGGAAAAGGAAGCTGGACAGATCCCATATGTTTCCTGATTGAATGGTTTACTCATTGTATTCTGTCATGGAGGGATGAGGGATGTAAGGGAGAGTGAGGCTGCTGCTGCTGCTGCTAAGTCACTTCAGTTGTGTCTGACTCTGTGCGACCCCATAGATGGCAGCCCACCAAGCTCCCCCGTCCCTGTGATTCCCCAGGCAAGAACACTGGGGTGGGTTGCCATTTCCTTCTCCAGTGCATGAAAGTGAAAAGTGAAAGTGAAGTCGCTCAGTTTTGTCCGACCCTTAGCGACTCCATGGACTGCAGCCCACCAGGCTCCCCTGTCCATGGGATTTTCCAGGCAAGAGTACTGGAATGGGGTGCCATTGCCTTCTCCGGGAGAGTGAGGAGTCAGCAGTATATCCAAGGGGCTGAAATCAAGAGTACTAAAGGCATAAGAAAAGTCAGGAGAAGTAGTTTGAGAGAAGAAACTGATGACTCAGTTGGCACAGACTGGCATGTTCTGAACTGGAAGTGGGACAAGTTAGCTGAAGATTTCTTGGGGCAGTGGATTTGGAGATGTGTTTAGAGGTCTTGGTGGTATAATGAGCTTAGTTAATGTTGCTCAGTGCTCTAATACAAGTCAACCTGAGCTCTTACTCTCTTAGAGTCTACCTCCATGAAATAGACCCCTATTCTGTGCCATGTCCTGCATCAGGTACAGTCAGCATCCATGTGAGGAACTCTTGTCTCAGTGAGAAAGACTGATGTACAAAAGCAGGGGATACTCCACTGCAGTGGGTGCTTTGATAGGCGTATGAATAATGTCCTCTTGAAGCTTTGGGGGAGGGGGAGGGAATAACTGCCAGGGAAGGTTTAAAGAGACTCTACCATCTGAGATAATCCAGACAAATATCCAGTGGAGGACAAACTTCATTTCCATTATTCCCATTGAACTAGGCTTCTCTGGGACCCATTAATGGCCCAGAATGAAAGTTAATCCATTATTTCCCATAAACTTCTGTTTCTCCAGCAGAGCAGAGGGAATGAAAACTACTACTACACAAACAGTAGATTAGAAATCTACTCATAGGTGCCCACAATATCAAGTAAACTCAGACCGGCAGCCTCTACCTTCCTTCATGGATTTTGGAGCTGTTTCATCATCACTGGCTCAGAACTCTTCGGCTGTGTTGAACTGTTAGCTTATTCCATTTTCCCTTGACTACACTCTACTTGAATTGCCTCATCAAATCCTTACATAAAGTTTTCTTTTCCTTTAAGTTATTTGTATGTTAATGAAAGAAAATCTGTAAATAAGAATAGTTTTTGTCTTTTTTTTCCCCTCTGTTTTAACAGATGATTATTTTTCTTGTTTGGGCTTGAACAGAGAAAAGCTCAGAAAGGCTCTTGTTGAAAAATTCATTTATTTTACTGCTGCTAAGAGCCATATTGCAGGAAATAATAAGCCCAGCTGTGGCCATTGTTCAGATCACAGTAGAGGCAGTAATACTCCTTTCCCCAACTCTTATTTTCTCTTCCTGCCCTTTGAGCAGCCTTCCACAAGGCTGCTGTGATTTACCCATGCTGAGATACATTTTTTAAATCCCATAGGAATAAACTCCCTTCCTCATTTCGTACAGCAAAGGACCTTTTCCCCCAGGTCTTGTCAGGAGATAGAGTCCTGGGCCTTGATCTGATCTGGACCCTGCTGGTTTCTGGGGATGCTGTTGGCTATTCGGTGCCTGTCATAGCCATTTTTGTCTTGGATTCTTACCACAGGCAACCTGTTACCAATTTCCCCCTCCTCAGCAGCTGCAAAGAGACAGATTAAGTTGCTGTTCAGTTTTTCCTGTCTGTGATAAGTCACTCTCGACTATGGGAAGGAAAGAGTGACAACTTCAAACTAGACCTCCAAGCTATCTCTAGTGGATACTGTACTTCCTTCAAGACCCAATTCATGTGAAACCTCCTCTGTGAAGTCTACCTGATCACCAGAAAGTAGGTTAACATTGCCCTGAGTGGGTCTGTGTATCTCTTTTGATGAGCACATTTATCACACTGTATTGTCATTATCTTTCAATATACATCTGTTTAATCAAACAAGATCCACAGACTTGGGACACATTTAGAAGCAGGGTTAGTAGCCCCTTCTTTGCTTCACCCAGAGCCAAAACTTCTTGTGCTCCTTAAGTATTTTCAGATAAATCAATGAGCTTTGAAAGACTGTGAATATGTATGTATATATGTGTGTGTACACACACCCTTTTTACTTACTTTTTTTCCCCTGGCCTGGGCTGGAGGCACCACATGTGTGATATAATTTTGTACCTTTTATCTTGTCTCCTGGTCATGAAGATTCCATTTGTGAAATTTCTATGACTTCAGTGCTGACCGAACCCCATCAGAAAAGGTGTTTGAAAATCTCTGAGCCTGACTCTGGGCTGGGAGTCCCATGCCTGAGGACTGAGGAAAAAAAAAAGTTTTCAGCCGTTGTCATTGTTAGTGAAATGTTAGTGGCTACTTGATTTTATGGCTCCTTTAAGGATACCTAACTTGTGTTACTGGAGGGGTCATTTACAAACCGCAGTAGATCAATGAACAGGGAATCTACCAACTTTAGACCGCTTAGCTGATAGTCTCCACCCAGAAGATGAGCTCAGTGTGCTTGCTCTCAGGTTATGAAGCAAAGATCCAATTAGCTAATTTAGTGTCGTCATTCCCCCCTTGGGTGTCACTTGGGCCTAGAGACAACAAGATTGGCACCACAGACACCCACAGTACTGGCACTTGGAAGGAAATGCAACTTACTTCCTCCAGTTCAGTGGCTTTGAGGTTTAGAGCACTCGTAAGACTCATAAAATAATTCCTAGCTGTTGGAAGTCAAACCATTTAGCTGAGAAGTTAGGTAAATTATCTTGCAGAGGATCAGCCAGACTTCCCATCTAGGGAGTAATCCTATGGGCCCTTTTGCTGGAAGGTGAAACAGTCAAAAGCATGTACTTTTTCTCAGAGACATGAATTCTTACTCTGATTGAGTTACTTACTGGCTATGAGATCTTTGAGCCTTGATTTCATCATCTGCCAAGAAAAGATAATATTAACACCCATCAAGATGGTATTTTGAAGATTCTGTGAGATGCTATATGAAATTTAACCCTGACACATAGTAGACTCAATAAAAGATGATGATGAGCTGGTCTGCTCTCCCCAAATTTGGAATCAGTAGTGGGCCTGGAATCAGTTCCAGCTGGTAGACAAAACTGCAGATTTTTTCTTATCATTTCAAAGTTGAGTTTTCAAATCTTTGAGAACTTTTATAGAATAATATCCAACCAACATCAGTGTGTTTACTTCCACAATATCACTCCAGTTCAATTCAGTTTTGCTCAGTCATGTCCAACTCTTTGCAACCCCATGAACTGCAGCAGGCCAGGCCTCGCTGTCCATCACCAACTCCTGGAGTCTACCCAAACCCATGTCCATCGATTCAGTGATGCCATCCAACCATTTCATCCTCTGTCGTCCCCTTCTCCTCCTGCCCCCAATTCTTCCCAGCATCAGGGTCTTTTCCAATGAGTCAACTCTTCGCATGAGGTGGCCAAAGTATTGGAGTTTCAGCTTCAACATCAGTCCTTCCAGTGAACACCCAGGATTGATCTCCTTTAGGATGGACTGATTAGATCTCCTTGCAGTCCGAGGGACTCTCAAGAGTCTTCTCCAGCACCACAGTTCAAAAACATCAATTCTCTGGTGCTCAGCCTTTTTCACTGTCCAACTCTCACTTCCATACATGACTACTGGAAAAACCATAGCCTTGACTAGACGGACCTTTGTTGGCAAAGTAATGTCTCCTCTTTTCAATATGCTATCTAGGTTGGCCATAACTTTCCTTCCAAGGAGTAAGCGTCTTTTGATTTCATGGCTGCAATCACCATCTACAGTGATTTTGGAGCCCCCCAAAATAAAGTCTGACACTATTTCCGCATCTATTTCCCATGAAGTTATGGGACCAGATGCCATGATCTTAGTTTTCTTAATGTTGAGCCTAAAGCCAACTTTTTCACTCTCCTCTTTCACTTTCAGCAAGAGGCTTTTTAGGTCCTCTTCACTTTCTGCATGAGGGTGGTGTCGTCTGCATATCTGAGGTTATTGATATTTCTCCCAGCAATCTTGATTCCAGCTTGTGCTTTTTCCAGCCCAGCGTTTCTCATGATGTACTCTGCATATAAGTTAAATATGCATGAACCAGTCTGTTGTTCCATGTCCAGTTCTAACTGTTGCTTCCTGACCTGCATACAGGTTTCTCAAGAGACAGGTCAGATGGCCTGATATTCCCATCTCTTTAAGAATTTTTCACGGTTTATTGTGATCCACACAGCCAAAGGCTTTGACATAGTCAATAAAGCAGAAGTCAATGTTTTTCCAGAACTGTCTTGCTTTTTCGATAATCCAGCGGATGTTGGCAATTTGATCTCTGGTTCCTCTGCCTTTTCTAAATCCAGCTTGAACATCTGGAAGTTCATGATTCATGTATTGCTAAAGCCTTGCTTGGAGAATTTTGAGCATTACTTTACTAGTGTGTGAGATGAGTGCAATTGTGTGATAGTTTGAGCATTCTTTTTCATTGCCTTTCTTTGGGATAGGAATGAAAACTCACCTTTTCCAGTCCTGTGGCTATTGCTGAGTTTTCCAAATTTGCTGGCATACTGAGTGCAGCACTTTCACAGCATCATCTTTTAGGATGTGAAATAGCTCAACTGGAATTCCATCACCTCCACTCGCCTTTTTGTAGTGATGCTTCCTAAGGCCCACTTGACTTCGCATTCCAGGATGTCTGGCTCTAGGTGAGTGATCACACCATCATGATTATATGAGTCGTAAAGATCTTTTTTGTACAGTTCTGTGTATTCTTGCCACCTCTTCTTAATATCTTCTGCTTCTGCTAGGTTCATACCATTTTTGTCCTTTATGGAGCCCATCTTTGCATGAAATGTTCACTTAGTATCTCTAATTTTCTTGAAGAGATCTCTAGTCTTTCCCATAGTGAACTTTTATAGACTAATATCCAATCAATATCAGTGTATTTACTTCCACAATATCACTTCCTTGGTCCCCAACCTCATGAAAGAGTTTTTTCATGTTCACTTTACATGCAAAGCAACTGAGGCTCAGAGAGCTTAAGGTCTCCCTCAGTTGTGGATGAAGCAGAGTCAGGAGTCAGTCTCAGATTTTCTAGCTCAGTTCTCCTACTTGGGCAGTTTACTGCTCTTTGTTTATAAAGCAGAGGGAAAGATCTGAGAATGATTCATTCCATGATGTAAATAACTGATGTCTGCTGAAGGTGCTTCCCTGGTGGCTCAGTCCATAAAGAATCTGCTGCAGTGCCTGCAATACGGAAGACCAGGGTTTGATCCCTGGGTTGGGCAGATGCCCTGGAGAAGCGAATGGCAACTCCCTCGAGTATTCTTGCCTGGGAAATCCCATGGACAAAGGAGCCTGGCAGGCTATAGTCTATGGGGTCACAAAGAATCGGACACGACTGAGCGACTAACACTGCTAAAGGTCTTACCCTTTCTAATCCTAGGTTTCCTGTTGACAAATTTGGAAGCAAAGTGTTCCCTGCCTTTGGGATACTCTTAGGCACTTACCCTAAGCAGTGATGCTCTAAGAAATATAAACTTCTAATCCATAGACAAGGGAGACAGGGTTATGACACAGCAATTTGGAGATGGAGTTGGACCATAAAGAAGGCTGAGTGCTGAAGAATAGATGCTTTCAAAGTGATGCTGGAAAAGACTCTTGAGAGCCCCTTGAACGGCAAGGAGATCAAACCAGTCTATTCCATAAAAATCAACCCTGAATATTCATTGGAAGAACAGATACTGAAGCTGAAGCTCCAATATTTTGGCCACTTGATGGGAAGAGCTGACTCACTGGAAAAGACCCTCATGCTGGGAAAGATTGAAGGCAGATTAAAGACAGAGGATGAGATAGTTAGATAGCATCATTGACTCAATTGACATGAGTCTGAGCAAACTCTGGGAGATAGTAAAGGACAGGGGTGCCTGGTATGCTGCAGTCCATAGCGTGGCAAAGAGTCACATATGACTTAGTGACTGAACTACAGGTGGTCCTTGTGAACTGGGCAACTCTGTGTGGGTCAGTTTGCTGATTCCTGATAGGGCTGGAGTGGAGATACACGGAGAGGGATGGGGAGCTGCAGCCTGACCATGGTACTAGGACGATTGCTGTCATGAACATTCCCAGGGTCTCCATACTCAACGTGGTTCACGTGCATCAGGCATCCTGAGTCAGAGAAGACCAAAGTGAGGAGTCTATTGGGCTGACTTGGGAGCTGTTGCCAACATACCTGTTCAGAGAAATTCCCTGAACACATGTAGTTGATGGCTTTTCACTCTATGCTTAAACACACACACACACGCATACACTCTCACACATATCCATATATATAACAAGATTGGCTACCTTGGTCCCTTGTGAAGGTGCCTTTCACTGTGTTTGCCATCATGACTGGATTTCTTCATGCTTTCCTCGAGTCTCCTTGGTGTCTCCACCACACTGCTCCAGTTGTGACCTTGAATTTGTCTCTTGTTTGTCTCTGCTCTAACTTTGCTGTGATTGCTCCTTCTGCCCCATGTGGCTCCTGTCCCGCTTCATCATCAGAGATTGCTGTGGGAGTCCACCTGTTCCAGGTCCTGAAGCCACTTAAGTCTTAACTTTGGAATCAGAGGCTGCTCTTCCTCAGCACCAATCCATCTCCTGGTGGTTTCGGCTCATTTGTTATTTCTTGCAAACTGGATGGTCACAGCATGGCCTCCACTGTGTTCTCCACCCCCTGCTTATTAAGATGTTTCATAAGAACGTACAAAAAGGTTGTGATGCATTTTAGTTATAAAGTATATGCTCAGCTGGTCTATAATTCTACTTCATATGGAATTTCAACCTCTTGTTTCTCTTTTTGACTCTTGCTGAGTTGGGGCCCTACCCTTTACTGATTGCCTTGGTCTATGAAGAAGAGTTTCCATACCTACTGAGGATCAGCTTTGTAGAAATGTGAACACAGATTTAGGCTGCAGAATGGACAAATGCCAAGTGGACTGGGAAATGAGAATACAAGGAGTTTGAATTTGGGGCCAATTACTTATTAGCTGCACAAACTTGATTAATTTAAGCAACTTTCTCAAACTTCATTTATTCAGTGGAAATAACAATATTTTGATTGTTTGAGGATTCAGTGTGATGGTGTAAGAAATGGGCTTGGCTCTTAGTAGATATCTGGAGAAAGCCCCATCTCTTTCTTTCCTACTGCATATAATGATGCTTATGTATTTGAATAGAAATACCAATCAGTGGATGATATCATGGATTAATGGATCATTGGTAAAACCCCAGCAGAACAGTAAACAAGGAGTCTGCTTAGATAGACTTTGAGCATTCACATCTGCTGACACAGTTAGATAGCAGCAATTGAGTTATGAGCATCTGCTTCCCGTTTGGACAAGAATCCCACCAGCTGTTTCTGGGGTGAAACAAGGTCTTACAATGGCATAGGAAAGTACCTAGCCTTGTATCTGCACCCAAGAGATGTCCAGTGAATATTAATTCATTTTCCTTTTATTCAGAACTGGCAGGAAATGGGATCACTTGGACATATATGTGTAAACTAACCTCAAAACCATTGGGCTGCATTGTGCCTCTGGGCACCGTTGTGTGGATCCCTGGACTGAGGAAGGCCAGGTATCACTCAGCTGTGGTGTGAGGCCAGTTCTAGCAGCTGTCTTTGTGACACAGGAATCCTCAGCTCAACATGCAGACCTCAGCACTGCCTAGGGGGTCCAGTGAGCCGGAATTCAGGTGGTGACAGTGGGGTGAATTGTCCAGCTAGAGAATATTTTCAGAGGCTGACCTGGGCCTTGAGGATCATCATCTTGGGCCTGAGGATAGCAGGTGTTAGAGTCTGAGTTATCTTAAAGGACAATGAATAAAGAAAGCAAAAGGAGAAGGAAATTTTTTCCAAGAAGAAGAAGAAATTTATATCTTAAGAACAGAGTGGATACTTGTAAAGGAATACTTATAGACAAAGGAAGAAGATATACTTAATGTGGGTAAGGGCCTGGGAGCTTAGGGGAAGTTCAAATGTTGGACTTGAATACTAACACTTTTTCACTTGCTGTGGTTACTTACATTTTGTTCATAGGATTTTAACATCACTGGAGAACTGTGATAGGTTTCAGTGCCTTTTTTGGGGGGCTGTTTTTAAAGGGATAAGTAGAACTGTGCTTGAGTAGTTCCTTTCAAGGTGAAAGTCCTTTGCCTGGCTTTAGAATTTAGACAGGCCATAGCCAGTTGCAGTATTAACTTGAATCTTAAATAGCCTCCATGTAGAACTCTCAGTGACAGTACATATATAGATGTGTGCCTTTGGCGTTTGTATCCCCGCACATCGTCAGTCTTCTGGTTGAAGACACATGCAGCTATTCCAAGTTGTGGGTGTTGCAATGAAGATGATCTAGGCAATTGTGAGATGTTTCTGGAATAAGGAATCAGAACTGTAACCACACAGATAAAAATGGAAATTCTTTAGAGCTAATAGAAAAACGGTTGCCCTTTGTCCACAGTACCTCTTGATTGAGAGTCTGTGCTCATAGCTTCTGATAGAAAAATTGATTTATCAATTTTATTCTTTATCCCTACCATAGAATCAGCATCTCTTGGTGAACCTGTGTCTATGAGCTATGTGGGGGCTGGGGAAGATGCAAGGGAGGGCGAGGCTGGCTTCCCATGCTGAAGGACGTTCCCATCTCTTTAGCATCTTGAAGTAATTAGTAAATGGGATAGCGGGTGGTTAAAAATCCACCAAGGAGATCTAAGCTCAGGCTAAAGGAGCTACAAGCATTATTGTGTGCTTGGGGGATTTGGGGGTGACCTGGAAAAGTTAGAAGAGTCTAAAATTGAGGCAGGGTGAAAGTTAGGTTTTGAAGTATTTTTGGATTTGGATTGGTGGGAAATGAGGGTGGAAGTCTTTACTGTGGAGGTGAATTGTGTGAAAGAGACAAGGATAAGCATGGTGTGGGTGGGACAGTGTCCAGATTGGTCCAGCTGGAGCACTGGGTTTGGATGAAAAGTGACATTAAATTTACATTACTAGGTACTTCCCTGGTGGTCCAGTGGTTAAGACTCCTCACTTCCAATGCAGTGGGTAGGGATTTAATCCCTGGTTGGGGAGCTAAGATCTCACAAGCTTTGCAGCCAAACAACCAAAACATAAAACAGAAATAATATTGTAACACATGCAATGAAGACTTTAAAATGGTCCACATAAAAAAAAATCTTTAAAAAATTTACATTAGCAATGAGTGAAGGCTTTGAAGACCAGATTAAAAAATTAAAAAATGATCCAGCAGTTTTTATGTACCATGGAACTGCTGAGGACATCCATATTTTAGGAATTTGCTCCTGCCATGTTCCAGCCATATCCCAGAAAGGCACCATTGACCTTGTGGTCCAGACTGAAATCCAGGAGTCCTGATATATTCCTCTCTCCCTACCTCTGACCCGTACAGTTGATTGACCTTTGACCTTAAATGGCTACCTAGCAGCTCGAACAAAAGGATAAAGGGTGGCAATGTGAGTTGGAATGGGAGAGGCCAAATGGGCAAGAAGACTGGCAGGAGGGCTCCCACAGGGATTTAGCTGTCATATGACTTAGGACTGGCCCTGAGGATTGGAAACAGCTAAGGACAGATGGGCATCACTCTGAGAAATACTACAGAGGGACAATAGGGGAATTTGAAGGACTGGATGCAGGGGATAAAGCAAAGAGAGGAGTTAATGATGACTTTCTCTGGAAGAGTGTTTGAGATTTGATGCCTAATAACATTGTCAGGTCTCTAAAAGATTTGAGAGCTTTGCAAGGGAGCCAGTTTAGATGGGAATATGATGAGCTTGAAATAATGCTACAACTCAAGAATGGGCATCTAATAGGCATTTGTAAATGTGGGAATGTGTCTTTAGGGGATGGAGCCTGGTGTTTGGAGATCATGAAGGTGTGAGCCACAAGCCTAAGACACAAACAGGCAGAGTAGAGAGAAGGCAGAGCACAGGCCAGGGGTTTGGTCCTGATGTAAAAGGGCCCTGAAAGGAGAACTCACTGGTGATCAGGACAACCTGCAGAGTGCTCCTCCCACAGTTGATGGGGTTGCAAAGAGTTGGACATGACTGAGCATACTCACATGCACTCCTCCTTGCACGCACTGGTCTAGACTAGGGCTCAGAGAAGAGCTGAAAACTGAAGAATGACAAGGATTCCCCTGTGTGGAAAGAAGGGCAGTGGGGAGCGTTCTGGCTGGGGAAGGGAGTCATGCGAAGGACACAAGGTGGGAGAGAGGACCAGTGTGGCCAGAGCTCAGGGGCATGTGGTAACTCCAGGGTGCAGCCCTTCCTCTTATGGGTCACCCCAGTCTAGATCAATCCTTGTGAGGACAAGGAGACCCTGTTGCCACCAGCAGAAGAGAAATTAATCAAGTCACTATATACTTTGTATTTTGAGCATTTGGGGGAAGACCAGAGCACTCTGAGAACCCAAACTGCCCTAATCTCCAGTTTTACCAAATTTGAACTTGTATTTCGCCTCCCCTTCCCTGCTAAGTTAGAGTGAATGAAAGTCGCTCAGTCATGACTGACTCTTTTCGACCCCATGGTCTGTAGCCCTCTAGGCTCCTCTGTCCATGGAACCCCCCAGGCAAGAATACTGGAATGGGTTCCCATTCCCTTCTCCAGGGGATCTTCCCAACCCAGGAATTGAATCTGGATTTCAGCAAATTCTTTACCATCTGAGCCACCAGGGAAGCTAAATTAGAGTCCTGTCCCTACCCTAGCAGACACCCCACCCACAAGGCTGGGCCCATCTCTACATCCTCAGGTCCACCTGGGGTCCCCTTTGGAGTGTGGTGATCACCCAGAATGCTGAGATGTCCTGGTAATCGGTTAGCCAGAGGCAGCACAGGAGGAGGGAGGGCAGAAATGGATTTGAAGTATGGGGGTTCCTGTTGGGTTGAACTGAGAGGTGTTGCTCCAAGACAGCCTTAGTCGGCTTCCCTGGAGAGAGAACCTTGTGTTCAAAACAGGAGCCACAGTAATGCCTCGCCAGGCCTCACTGACTGATGACAAGTAATTCCTCTCCTGATTTCTGATAGGAACAGGGGGTGGAGGGAAACAGCCAAGCAACCACAGGCTGTACAGCCAGGAGGAATGAGGAGTTCAGCTGGGGTTAAACGTTTCATAATTAGGACTGTGCCGGGGCACATGGCTGCTTGACCTCCCCTGACCCTAATCTTTGCACTTGGCTGGGAAACCCTGCAGCCCTGTTTCAGTCACCAAGTCTAACTCCTCTGAGAGCAAGAACTGCTGATGGTAAAACGGGCTTCATCACATCCTTAGACAGAGCGCACATTTGCAGGCCAACACGCCCCCTGGAGAGGCCGCTTCATCTCTGACTCATCACTCACAGCTTCCTTTTCCCCCCACATTCCTAACACTCTGAAGCCCTTACATGCCTTGTAGTTAAACTTGTCCAGCTTCTACCCTACTTAAGTCTCTCTCGGAACCTCCCAAATTCCCAGTGAAGGCTGGATGAGGGCGAAGAGCTGCTATTGAGCATGCATCCTGGGAGTGTCATCCAGGGCATGGACAGCTTAAGCCTTTACAGAAGTGCATCCCGTCATTATTTTTCATCCTCGTAGATGCCAAGGCTCGAGGGAGCTATAGGCACCAGAGAACCTGCCAGCATCTTTAGATTTGGAAGTAACATTAAATCTCTGTGTTTGGTCACAGGTAATGGATTTTAGAAGTCTGCTTTTTGGTGATTCTCCAGATCATTTAGCTGAGTAGGAAGCACTATGTAGCAGGAACTTCCTGATAGATATTTATGGTATTATGTGATATTTATTTTGAAGTTAAAAACTGTCTTGTCTTCAATGCACAGATTTCTGAGGCTCTGGAGTAAAATCTGATAAAGGAAAGCAGGAGATGCTCCCTGATGCAGGAGGAAGGGATAGACAACATTGAATATGTATTAGGAAACTGTCTCAGATTGGGGCATAGTTTTAATACGTTGAGTTATCAGTGCTTCTCACTACTCTGGCCTAGAGGATAATGTCCCAGTTTTATAACTGGCCACCTCACCACCTCATTAAGTGGTGCAGCTAGAATTTGAAGCCAAATCTGTGGAATCAAGCCAGTGGTTGTTTCACTCCATCAGATTGCCTTGTATTTATTTATTTATGCACAGTGGCAATGAAATCAGAAAATATATTTTATAGGTGCTGTCTCCTGGAGTTAAAAAATAACACTCAAATGTAACACTCTTCAAGATCCGAGTTCCTGTCATCATTTATAAGCATTCCTCAATGACAGCCAGTTGCACCTGTCACCCTGCTACCTTGAGGAGGGTAAAGACGAGAATTTCTATGAAAGATTTACAGGCTGAGATCAAAGAGGCAGTCAGGGTAGAGTTCAAGCTCCAGTCCCCAAGGTCCCTTTTATTCCACGTGCCAATAAATTCAGCAGCCCCACTCTGGAGTCACTGCTATGCTTTCAACAGCTTAGAAGAGCTCACGTGGCCTCACAGGTCTTTTAGCCATTATTTTGTTTCTCCTTTTATGAGCTGGCCCCATGATAGGCACCAGAGATGCAGGGAGATGGGGATACTGCCAAGTAGCAGAAATACAAATACAGTTGAGTCATTACAGAGCAGTGTGGCGTGTGTGTCAGTGGAGGAGGGGGTCACCAACTTTACTTGGAGCAGAAGCTCCTGGAGGATGAGTTGAGTTCAGGGAGGTGAAACGTGTCTTAGGAGTGCTTGGGAATGACAGGAGGGACCTGATCTTCCAGGGCCTTTAGTGTCAGGTTAGAGGGTTTGTAATTTATTATTTAGCCATGTTGAGCCTCTGGCTTGGACCCAGACTCTGTATAGTCCTGTATTGTCATATCTGATCCTTATGTGCAGGCTCAGTCATGTTCCCATCTCTGATAAAGGGAGGACTGGCACTGAAGTGAAGGAGGAGTTTCTCAGAGCACCCCCACTGCTACTTTAACCTACTTCTAGTCCTTGTTGCTATAACCAGGCTTCTTCCCTTACTATAATGCTTCTGGTCTGATCTGCTTAGGTCTTGGAAGGACTCTTCATTTTTCAGGGATTAGAGGCCCCTAAGAACCAGCTCCATGACTGGTCTTATCATTATTGCTTTGTTGAAGCTGAGTATCATCAGTTCAGTTCAGTTCAGTTCAGTTGCTCAGTCGTGTCCAGCTCTTTGTGACTCCATGGACTGCAGCGCGCTAGGCCTCCCTGTCCATCACCAATTCCTGGAGTTTACCCAAATTCATCTCCATTGAGTTGGTAATGCCATCCAACCATCTCATCGTCTGTCATCTCCTTCTCCTCCTGCCTTCAGTCTTTCCCAGCATCAGAGTCTTTTCCAAAGAGTCAGTTCTTTGCATCAAGTGGCCAAAGTATTGGAGTTTCAGCTTCAACATCAGTCCTTCCAATGAACACTCAGGACTGATCTCCTTTAGGATGAACTGGTTGGATCTCCTTGCAGTCCAAGGGACTCTCAAGAGTCTTCTCCAACACCACAGTTCAAAAGCATCAATTCTTCAATGCTTAGCTTTCTTATAAGTTGGCAAAGTAATGTCTCTGTTTTCATCATTTCCTGGCAAATAGATGGGGAAAATATGGAAACAGTGACAGACTTTATTTTCTTGGGCTCCAAAATCACTGTGAATGGTGACTGCAACCATGAAATTAAAAGATGCTTGCTCCTTGGAAGAAAAACTAGGATAAACCTAGACAACATATTAAAAAGCAGAGATATCACTTTGCCAATAAAGATCCATATAGTCAAAGCTATGGTTTTTCAAGTAGTCATGTTATGATGCTCTGGTTTCCCTTCAAAACGTATAAATCTTTCGCCTTTTTTCAAGTAGTCATGTTATGGATGTGAGAATTGGATCACAAAGAAGACTGAGCACTGAAGAATTGATGGTTTTAAACTGTTAAGAAGACTGGAGAAGCTGGAGAAGACTCTTGAGAGTCCCTTGGACAGCAGGGAGATCAAATCAGTCAGTCCTAAAGGAGATCAACCCTGAATACTCATTGGAAGGACTCATGCTGAAGCTGAAGCTCCAATACTTTGGCCACCTGATGCGAGGAGTTGACTCATTATAAAGGACCCTGACCCTGGGAAAGATTGAGGGCCAGAGGAGAAGAGGGCAACAGAGGATGAGATGGTTGGATGGCATCATCGACTTAATGGACATGAGTTTGAGCAAACTCTGGGAGATAGTGAAGGACAGGGAAGCCTGGCGTGCTGCAGTGCATAGAGTTGCAAAGAATTGGACATGACTGAACAGCAAATCATTCGGCCTGAAGTCCTGAGCTCTGCCTTACTTTTGGGTGCCTACTCCCTATTGTATCTTGGAAACTATCCCCTGCCAATTTGTTTTGGCCAATTTCTCGCCTGAACCAAAGGTGAGGGAGCAAGAGGGTTATTCCCTTTCTTAATATCTAGGATCACCCGCAGGTGGTGGGCTCTGCAGGTCTTTACCTCCCAGAGGTGGGCAGATACCCCAAGCTTGATAGTTTCAGCTTTACTCAGATGCTACTGTGAAAAGCAGCTGTGGTTCTCTGCCCTCTTGTAGGTCATTCAGCAGGACAGTTCAAAGCTTAACGTGGTTTTCAGAGGCATAATAGGTATAATAGTAATTCTTGGTAAGACTATTTTGATTAATTACCATTGTGGATTTTTATATTCCTTGGGGGAGAATTCTGCCAGGAATTATATTTAATGTTAATATTCCAATGCCATTTGGAATATATTGGCCATTTGGAGTATGTCTTCAAACTGTTGCTTTTTTTTCATGGAAGTTATATATGTGGTATGACCTCTGAGACTTTAACTGTCTGAGACAGTTTTTCCGTGGCATTCACTTTTGAAAGTCAATCTGGATATACATTTTAGGCTTTCAGTACTTTCCCCTAAAATTCTATAGATACTTTCACCTGTCTTTTGGTCCTTAGAGTTGGTGTGATGAGTCCGATTTTGATTACTCTATGGAGAAGCAGGTTCTTCCTAATTCATTCATTATTATGAATATATATATGTGTGTATGTGTGTGTGTGTGTGTGTGTGTGTAAATACACATACTGGAGAAGGGAATGGCTACCCACTCCAATATTCTTGCCTGGAGAATCCCTTGGACAGAGAAATGGGAACCCCTGGTGGGCTACAGTTTATAGGATTGCAAAGAGTCAGACATGATTGAGTGACTAACACACACACACACTTGGGTCTTCTGCATCGCAGTCAGGTTCTTTACCTTCTGAGCCACCATAGAGTCTCTTCTTTTTCATGTATATATTATATAAATTCATCATATCAGGTTGAATTATTGGAAATGGGTACATTTTCTTTTATAGGCCAAAGTAGTTGAAAGCAGTGATTCCATATGGTTCAAATTAATATATACAAGGCTCTGTGCTAGCACAGAGAATCAATGTCAAACAATCCCTGCCCTCCAGGTACATACTGCCTGGTGGGGAAACAGACTGTGGGCAGTTAATATAATAGAGTGTGACAAGAGCTATAGTAAGGGTAAAACAAGCAATGGAGAAAAGAAAGGTGGCCGAATTGGGACACCAGAGAAGGCAGACTTATATGCTTTTCTTGCATGCTGTTACAATTCTCTCTTTATGTCTGAACTACACTCTCCTGCATATATTTTCTTCATTCCTGATAGTTGAAGGAAATAAAGGAGAGGGTCGGAGAGGACTAACATTCAGGCTGCTTCAAAAGCAAAATCTTTGCAGTCAGAAAGCTACCCTGGGTCTTCCCTGATGGTCCAGTGGATAAGACTCCATGCAGGGTCCTGAGTTCAATCCCTGGTCAGAGCTAGATCCCTGAGGCTGCAACTAACACCCGTTGCAGCCAAATAAATAAATAACAAGAAATATTACAAAAAAAAAAAACAACGTCAGTTAAAAATGATTTAAAAAAGCCAACTTGTTTTCCAGTTATTATTGCACTTTCCTTCTTTTTATTATTATTAATTTTAATTACATTTCTTTATTTTACTGTGGTAAGGGTTGGATGGTAAAGAATCTGCCTGCAACAAGGGAGACCCAGGTTTGATCCCTGGGTTGGGAATATCCTCTGGAGAAGGGAATGGCTACCCACTCCAGTATTCTTGCCTGGAGAATTCCATGGACAGAGGAGCCTGGTGGGCTATAGTCCATGGGGGTCTCAAAGGGTCAGACATGACTGAGCGACTAACATTTTCACACTTTGACACAAGGACATTTAACATGAGATCTGTCCTCTTACATTTTAAGTGTATAATACATTACTGTCAACTATGGACACATAGTTGTACAGTGGATCTCTTGAACTTACTCATCTTGCATAACTGAAACTTTATACCCTTTGAACAGCAGCTCCTCATTTCCCCCTTCCCTCAGCTCCTGGCAGCCATCATTTTGTTCTTTGCTGTTATGAATTTGATGCTTAGATATCTTATGTAAGTGGAGCCATGTGGTTTGTATTTGTCCTCCTGTGACTAACTTCTTTTACTTAGTATAGTATCCTCTAGGTCCATTTGTGTTGCTCCATAGGACAGGCTTTTTTTCTTTTTAAAGGCTGGATAATATTCCACTGTAGATATCTATTACATTTTCTTTATGTATTCCTCGATCAACGAATATATAGGTTACTTCCATGTCTTGCTTAGTGTGAATAATGCTGCAGTGGACATGTGAGTGCAGATAAGTCTTCAAGATCCTGACTTCAATTCTCTTGGATATTAACACAGAAGTGACATTGTTGGAGCACATAAATTCTGTTTTAAAGTTTTGCAGGAGTCATCATTACTGTTTTCCATAGCTGCTATGCCACATTACATTCCCATCCCCAGGGAACAAGGATTCTAATTACCCCACATCCTCACCAACAACATATTATTTTTTGTTTTTGTTGTTGTTTTTATATAATGGCCATTCTGACATTTGTAAGGTGATATCTTATTGTGGTTTTGATATGTGTTTCTCTGATGACTGGTGATACTGAGCATCTTTTCCTATACCCTTTGGCCTTTTGCACGTTGTCTGTGGAGAAATGTCTATTCCAGTTGTTTGCCCATGGGCAGCCTGTGTTGGAAGGAAGAGAGATCATCTTACCAGGGAAGCCGAGCCCTGTTGGGCCACTGAATGTCTTTTAGTCTGGTCCTCTGTATTTAGTATATCTTAGGCTCATCAGCTGGCAATTGGTTGGCTCTTAAAAACTATTCCCCATCCCCTTTTGAGTTTTCATGTTTTCCTGAGCTTCCTTGCAGATATTTTTTATGGGATATTGGGGAAGGCTTATTCTTATTCAGAGGCTTGCCTGATACCATTTTAAACCAGAGTTAATAGATACTAGGCTAAAGCAAGCCCAAGTTCTATGCAACTTTTTGAACACTGGATATTGGATGTTGAGCTACCCATTCTAGGGCCACCTGAAGGGTCTGATGAGCATTTTCAACTTCAGTTCTGCTTGCTTTTGGCTTACTGTTTTTATCCCTCAATATTCTTGAGTTCTCTGATTCCAGAAAGCCTACATAGGTGATGCCAACATTATTTTTCTTTTTCTCCTGAACACAGACCCTCTCCAATCTTTTTGAGTCTTTAATCATTCTCTGCCTTCCTCTCTTTCCCCCCAGATACCTATTATATTATTTGGGGGAATATTTAGTCCTTAATAATCAATACTTAGTTATTTGTGGGGCATGTGATTTCTTAATCCTGTTTCAATGGAGTCTCTTAGCTTTTGGAATATTTTTTTTCCTTTAGGTTATACAATTTTTGACAAGCAGGAATGTTATTGGCAGGCAGACTGCTCATTAGGTGATGCACAGTTATGTATTTACACCATCAAGGTGGAAGCCTGGTGGCCCCCTGCCTTTATTCTGGAGGCATGGCCAGGACTAGGGTGTATATAATTGCTTCAGGTACTCAGAGCCAATTCTGTCATCTCGATGACTTCCTGATGGCTGGTGATGTATACCTGCCAACCAGTCAGCATCAGCAGGTGCATCCAGGCTGGGTGCCAGAGCCAAGGCCCTGAGAACCTGTAAGCTGGCAACATCTCTCTCTAGGATATGTTTGAAGTGGTTTGAAGTAGGAATTAGGGGGAAAAAATGAGATGTCTGTTTTAAAAGAGTTTTTGAAAGCTTCATGAAATGATATACTTGTGTCCATTACTTTAAATCTCTTCTATATACTGATAACTCCCAAATTTCTATTTCCAAGCTAGACCTCTACTTTGAACTCCAGACATGTATGTATATCCAACTCTCTACCTGAAAATTCCACCTACATTTTCAAAACTACATTTATAAGTTCTCCATCCCACCCACAAATTTCTTTCTCTACTTTCTTTTCTATCTAAGTGAGAGCAGCCCATCTCTCTTCTCAAAAATACGTAAATAATCTGAAGTAAAAGAACCTAAAAGCAAAATGAGAATAAAAGCAGGGGACACATGTATAAAAAAAAATAAACCAGTAGATTCACACTTAAATGTACCATTGCTGGAGATAAAGAGGAAAATTTTACAATTTATATGGGTCAGTTCTTCAGGAAAGTAAAATAATCATAAACTTGTAAGCAACTAATAGCAGAGCTTCATAATAATTAACAGAAAAATTCAAAAATCATAGTTGGGAATTTTTAAACTCTTTCCTCAACAATGGGCTTCCCAGGCGGTGCTAATGGTAAAGAACCCAACTACTAATGCAGGAAGGTCGGGAAGATCCCTTGCAGGAGGACACATGGCAACCTACCCCAGCATTCTCGCCTGGAGAATCCCATGGTCAGAGGAGATTGGAGGGCTACAGTCTATGGGGTCACAAAGGGTTAGACAAGACTGAAGCAATTTAGCTGCACACACCTCAACAGTGGAATTATACTCTACTCATATTCAATAATAAAGCAAGAAAAATAAAATAGATAAGATTGAAAGTGAAAAAGTGACACTGTCTTTCTTTATAGATTGCATGATTATATACATTGAAAACATGAAGGTATGTAAAAATAAGTTAGTATGAATAAGGACATTTATCGAAGTTGAAGATATAAAAGTCAATGGTATTTCTTTTATTAATTTTAATTTTTTAAATTATGAAAGCATGATAACACATTTAAAGGAGACTTGGAAAATACAGAACAAGTTTACATATAGTTCCACTATGTATTACAATTATTTTTTAAGTAGATAAACTAAGATTTTTAGTTGGAGTTTCAATATCAAACTCTCAAAAATTAATAGAATATACAGAGAAGTAGAAGGATATATTAGACCTGAAAAGCTCTGTGAACCAATTCAACATAATTTAGATTTACACAATTTTCACGTAATGTTATGGTCCTTTAATGGGCCGAGGCTTAGGGGTACAGAGTTGAGGATAAGAAAATAAAGGAAGAGAGAAAGGAGAGAAAGAGAGAAATGAATAGAGACATGGGGACCAAGACTCTGATGGAGTAAAGGTGTTTATTCAGCATAATGTGGGCATATATATACTGTCTTACAAGATAGCCTTTTCAGCAAAGATAAAGATCAGAAATCTTACAACTTATCCAGGAAACATAAAGCTATAATCCATCTCAAAGAGAGGGGGTTGTGAAACCCACTTTCCATATCAGAGAGGGAAGAAGGCCGTAAATAGTTACTTTAAGAATGTATGCATTCCTTTTGTCCCCAGGAGAGGTATGCTTCTCCACTCATCTCTGAATATTCAGGGATTGATAAGGGATATCAGAAAACAGCACACAGGAAGCCTCCTGCCAAATGTTCCCTGACAACTTAACAGTAGGATACAAATTCTTTTTAGATTCCTGTAGACTGTAAAACTAGGAGACATTAGAACATATCCAGGGAAATAAAACAAGGTACAAAAATTTCATTGTCTAAAGGTATTGGAACCATACAGAGTCTGTTGTCTTATCACTGTGGAAATCATAGTAGAAATCAGCCTTACATTTCTCACAGTAGAAATCTTATCACGGTAGAAATCAATGTCAAAAGATATTTGAAAATAACCCACGTATTTTCAAATGTAGTGTGACATTTACCAAGAACAATCTTTGACTCAGCCATCGAAAGCCTCAATAAAGTTAGACTGAAAAAACTGCAGAGGATGGTTAGCAAAATGAGAAATTAATATTAAAGATGTTTTGAACAAAATCCCATGTATTTGGAAATTAAATGTCCATTTTTAAACGATAGATGTATCTAAGAAGCCATAACAAGGAAAATTAGAAAATATTTTGTAATAAAAGCTAAAAGAGAATTTATCAGAATTCGTTGCAGGCAGCTGAAGCTGCTCAATGTAATTAAATGCAATGGGGAGTCTTGAATAAGATATGAAAACAAGTAATGGACACTAGCATAAAATTTTGTGATATTTGAACAAAATCTGTGCTTTAGTTAGTAATACTGTATCACTTGTTAGCAACCAGTAGTCACACCCCTAAGTGAAAATGGATACTGAAGATTAGATTCTTAAAGGTACAAAATTGAAAACAAATACTAAACAGCAAAGATTAAAAATCTAGACTAGAGGTTAGAGTCTCAAAAAAAAAATTTAAAAATACAAACAAAATCTGTCACAAAAATTATAAAAAATATATATGTATATGAAATTTGATTTAAAAAAGGGTTCTTTTTTTTGCAAGGTAATAGGTTATAAAAATGAAATTTAAAGGAGTAATAAGAACTTAAAAAAATTAAAAAATGACAATAGTAAAAATGTATCTAGGAATTTCTCTGGAGCTGTTGTGGGCAGTGTGGGGTCAGTTTAGTTTCAGATAGTTCCTTGTTCCAGCTTGTACTTGTTCTCAGGGTCTATAGGCCCCCGCAAATGCTTAGTCAGTGTTAACTACAGGGTTTTATTCTGTTGCACCTATCACTTTCAGAGTGGTTCCCTCTCCTTTGTTTATTTTGGCTTTCTCTTTTGGCTTTCCTCCTCAGAGTCTAATTTCCACCCTGACACAAGAGGGCGAAGGTGGCCACTTATTTAGGCTCACTTGTTCAGTTGTGTTGTGGGGAGGGAGGGACGCTGCAAACAAATATCGCTAGCGTGCATGGGGAGTGCTCGCAGTGTATGGACCACATTGGATTTGCCCAGCTCAAGGCATCCTATGCTTCCCAGGTCTACACTGCTCAGGCTAGAGGGTGCTCTGTGGGGGCACTGTCCAAAGAGGGCCTTGAGTTTTGTGCACTTCCCAGGTCTAAGCCACTCAGGTTCTTGATACTCTGCAAGAGCACAGACTCGGTTGGGTGTGTGTTTTGTGCCCTTCCCAGTCCTGAGCAGCTCAGTTGACCAGGTGCTTGGCGAGTGCACTGTCCCAGGTGGGGCATGCATCTTAATCACCTCCCCGGTCCTGATGATTCGGTTTCCCAGGTGCACCACGAGAGCACCATCTCAAGTATACATAGAAGAGTTATACAAATAAGATCTTCATGACCCAGATAACTGTGAGGGTGTGATCATTCACCTAGAGCCAGACATCCTGGAATGTGAAGTCAAGTGGGCCTTAGGAAGCATCACTACAAATAAAACTAGTGGAAGTGATGGAATTCCAGTTGAGCTATTTCAAATCTTAAAAGATGATGCTGTGAAAATGCTGCACTCAATATGCCAGCAAATTTGGAAAACTCAGCACTGGCCAAGGACTGGAAAAGGTCAGTTTTCATTCCAATCCCAAAGAAAGGCAATGCCAAGGAATGCACAAACTACCACACAATCACACTCATCTCACATGCTAGCAAAGTGATGCTCAAAATCCTCCAAGCCAGGCTTCAACAGTATGTGAATTGTGAACTTCCAGATGTTCAAGCTGGTTTTAGAAAAGGCAGAGGAACCAGAGATCAAATTGCCAATATCCGTTGGATCATCGAAAAAGCAAAAGACTTCCAGAAAAACATATACTTCTGCTTTATTGATGACGCCAAAGCCTTTGACTGCATGGATCACAACAAACTGTGGAAAATTCTGAAAGAGATGGGAATACCAGCCCATCTGACCTCCTGAGAAATATGAATGCACGTCAAGAAGCAACAATTAGAAGTGAACATGGAACAACAGACTGGTTCCAAATCAGGAAAGGAGAACATCAAGGCTGTATATCATCACCCTGCTTATTTAACTTATATGCAGAGTACATCATATGAAATGCCAGGCTGGAGGAAGCACAAGCTGGAATCAAGATTGCAAGGAGAAGTATCATTAGCCTCAGATATGCAGATGACACCACCCTTGTGGTAGAAAGCAAAGAACTAAAGAGCTCCTGGAAAGTGAAAGAGAAGAGTGAAAAAGTGGGCTTAAAATTCAACATTCAGAAAACTAAGATCATGGCATCTGGTTCCATCACTTCATGGCAAATAGATGGGGAAACAATGAAAACAGTGTCAGACTTTATTTTGTGGGGCTCCAAAATCACTGCAGATGGTGACTGCAGCCATGAAATTAACAGACACTTGCTACTTGGAAGAAAAGTTATGACCAACCCAGACAGTATATTAAAAAGCAGAGACATTACTTTGCCAACAAAACTCCATCAAATCAAAGCTATGGTTTTTCCAGTAGTCATGTATAGATGTGAGAGTTGGACTATAAAGAAAGCTGAGCACTGAAGAACTGATGCTTTTGAACTGTGGTGTTGGAGAAGACTCTTGAGAGTCCCTAGGGATGCCTGGAGATCCATCCAGTTAATCCTAAAGGAAATCAGTCTTGAATATTCATTGGAAAGATTGATGCAGAAGCTGAAATCCCAATACTTTGGCCACCTGTTATGAAGAACTAACTCATTGGAAAAGACCCTGATGCTGGGAAAGAGTGAAGGCAGGAGAAGGAGATGACAGAGGATGAGATGTTTGGATGGCATCACTGACTCGATGGACCTGAGTTTGAGTAAGCTCTGGAAATGGGTGATGGGCAGGGAAGCCTTGCATGCTATAGTCCATGGGGTCAGAAAGAGTTGGACATGACTAAGTAACTGAACTGAACTGATAACTTGTTAATTTTTTTTTCTTTTATGACATAGTATTTTTTTATATTCTCAGAATTAGATTAGAAGTTTCAAGCCTCATTCAATTTTTTTTTAAATCAGTAGGATAATAAATTTTCTAGACTTTAGCAGTAATACTAGTTGCCAGAATACATGGAACTGTATCAAAGTTTGAGGGAATATAAATTAGAAATCTAGCATTTTATTCATATTAAGTCAAACAAGTGGAATCAAAATGCTGTAATTTTTTTAGCTGGGCAAAAATTTACAAATTTTCTAAAATATATATTATACATAATATAAATATGTATATAAATAGAAACATTTTTCTACCATGTTTGCAAAAAGCTTGAGAAAGTACAACAACAAAAAAGAAGAGATGGAGAACTTGGAAAACCATAAACTATATAAAATGGGAGCAATGAATATGAAATAGAAAAAATGGAACTAACTAGATAAAAGTAAGATCATCATATAGTCCAGTTGTTTTCAAATATGAGAAAGATCAATTGCATTTCTATATACTGGAAGTGAATGATTAGAAATGAAGCAAAAACTCAGTTTATATTAGTGCTCAAAATAATATGCTTGGAAATAAACTAAAAGATGTTTAAGACTTGTACACTGAAACCATCAAAATACTGCAAAATAAATTTAAAATGTGCAAAAAGAGCTCTCCAGGTGGCACTAGTGGTAAAGAACCCACCTGCCAGTGTGGGTACCCAGGGGACCCTGGTTCCATCTCTGAATCAGGAAGATCCCCTGGAGGAGGGCATGACAACGCACTCCAGTATTCTTGCATGGAGAATCCCATGGACAGAGGAGCCTGGTGGGCTACAGTCCATGGGGTCGCAAAGAGTCAGACGCGACTAAAGCAGCTCAGCATGTACCTATTGTGTTTATAGATTGGAAGCATCAATATGGTTAAGGTGGTAGTTTACTCCAACTGAATGTGTATATGCAATCCAATTTTCACCAAAAATCTAGCAACTTTTGCAGAAATTTGACAAATTTATTTTAAGTTTTGAGAACTGAGTACCTAGAATCAGTTAAGCACTTTTAAAAAGCAAGAAATAGATTGGAGGACTTAACGTTACCTAATATAAAGATTTACTCTGTATGAGGAAAAAGCCAAATCTTGACTCTTAACTTACATAATATAAAAAATTAACTTGAAATAAATCATAGACCTAAATATATGAGCAAAAACTCTAAAACTTCTGAGAAAAATAGTAGAAAAAGTTTTGTGACTCTGAGATAGGGTAAGGCATGAAAATGGTAAAACTGACTTTATCAAAAATAAATACTTTTCCTCTTGAAAGTCAGTTAAGAAAATGAAAAGGCAAGCCATAAATTTATAGAAAGTCATTGCAAAACATATTCTAACCTTATATTCAGAATACAAAAAAATGCCCCATACCAAAAAGCTCTTCCATGCAGAGATCAAAAGGCAAAAAAAGGCAGAGAAAGATACAGAATAGGAACTGTAGAAAAGAAGATATACCCATGACGATTAAGTACATGAGAAGATGGTCAGTTACTAGCCATCAAGGAAATGCAACTTAAAATCACAATGAGAAGCTACTATAAACCCGCTGTAATAGCAAAAATGAGAAAGGCTGACCATACTAAATGCTAGCAGTGATGTGGAACAATGGAAGTGCTCATACTTTGCTAGTGGTGGTGCAAAACTGCAGCCACTACAGAAAGTAGTGCAGTAATCGGTATTCTATAAAGCTAAAAATATACTTATCCTGTGCCTCAGAAATCCCACTCTTTAGGTATTCACTCATTAGAAATGGAAATGTATATCCACACAAAGACTTGTGTGTGAATGTTTGTAACATTTTTCGTTATAGCTAAAACTGGAAACCCAACTATTTATCAATTTGTGAATGGGTAAAGAAAATGTAGAATTACAGAATCAGTTCAGTTCAGTCTCTCAGTCGTGTCTGATTCTTTGTGACCCCATGGACTACAAGAGGCTTTTCTTCCCTGTCTATCACCAATTCATGGAGCTTGCTGAAACTCATGTCCATAGAGCTCAATAATAATAATATACACATTATTACTACAAGAAGAAAATAGATAATTACCCCAAATGTTATACTAAGTATCAGAAATCAAACACAGAAAAAATACCACATTATTCCGTTTATATAAAGTTATAGAAAAGAAAAAATTGTAGGTACAGAAATCAGATCATGGTTTTTTAGAGGCAGGGGATGCTAAAAGGGATTTCTTACTAAAGAGCAAGAGAAAACACTTGAGATGGTACAAATATTGTTATTCTTGATTGTGGTACAAGATACCTGTTTGTAGATAATTACCAAAATTCATCATACTACATGTTTAAAGTGGGTGAATTTCATTTGTGTAAATAATGCTTCAATAAAGTTTAAAAAATCATTATAGGGTCTGTAAAAATATTTACAATGTAATAGAAAAGAATATAACTCTATATATTGAGAGGAAAAAAAAATCTCTGAAAGTAATGAGTTTGCTCTTTCAACAAGGAAGACATCATTGAAAACATCTCTTTGTGTCTTTGAAAAGTTTCATAATGGAGATATAGGAAATTATA
Organism: Antilocapra americana; assembly: GCA_007570785.1. NCBI lineage: Eukaryota > Metazoa > Chordata > Mammalia > Artiodactyla > Antilocapridae > Antilocapra > Antilocapra americana. The sequence continues at coordinate 3,022,841 of ML662447.1, read as the reverse complement.
ATGCAGTAAAAGGCTAAAATGGAGGCATAGATGTAAAGGAAACTTAGTTAAATAAAAAGTAGTTTAAGACAACCCAAAATGCAGCAGTGGAAATACAGACTTTGGGATCCTTAGAATGCTAAATTGATACAGTACAAAATAAATTCAGTAACAGGAATTAAAAAAAAAACTGTCTTGAAGCAAAGAGAAAAAGACAAAGAGATTGATGGATATGGAAGGCAGGTATTGGAGATCCACACTAAGATTTTTAATTGTTCCTTAAGAATACATTTAATTTCTATAGAGAGTAACAATTATCAAAGGGAACATAGAAGCTGTCCTTGAACTAAAAGAAGGTCTGAATCTATAATTCAAATGAACTTATTGAGTAGTAGATAAAATTAATAAAGAGTCCAACTACTAGTCAGATCTGTCAAGGTCTTTCATTTTAAGGAGAAAGAAGAAACACATAATGGGAAAATGAATTAGTACCATAAAGTGAACTATAATCAGGCTTATTTTTCTCACAAACACTTGCCTTCTCAAGTATTTCTTATCTGAAACATAAAAAGAAAAAAATTCTATGCTAAGTCAAATCATTCTTCATGTCAAAAGGCGATAATATGATATTCTTTATCTTATGAGGTAGCCAAGTACTATTAAACTATCCTAAAACAAACAAGTACTTTAAAGGGGTAATCCAATTTTATAGTCTTTTATTTTTGCATGAAAGACCTTAAAGACAACATAAAAGAAAAACAAAATAGAATATATGACCTATGTATAAGAAAAAATTTTGAAAAGCATGGCTACAAATTTGTATTATAAAAACCTATATATTGTTTAATTTTTATTCTGAATCTGTTTAGTGTATAGTAATCCTCTGGATCTTCAGCCGGTGATATTTACAGACAGTAAGTCAAGGAAACTGAATAATCAGAATAGTCACCTGCCATTTGTTGTATGGGAGTTGCTGACCAAATATCAGTCCATTCATTTCCTGGGTTGGAAAGATTTGCTGGAGAAGGGATAGGCTACCCACAACAGTATTCTTGGGCTTCTCTTGTGGCTCAGCTGGTAAAGAATCTGTCTGCAATGTGGGAGACCTAGGTTCAATCCCTGAGTTGGGAAGATCCCCTGGAGAAGGGAAAGGCTACCCACTCCAGTATTCTGGCCTGGAGAATTCCATGGACTGTATGGTTCATGGGGTCACAAAGAGTTGGACACGACTAAGCGACTTTAATTCACTCATCTCACATATCACTTAGGATAAAACTATAAACTTCTGGAAATAAAGGGACAGAATGAATAGGAAAGATATGTGCACAAAATTTCTTGTTATGCTTATGAGAATTTGGAAGTTGTTATTTCTTCACTATCAAATGCAAGTATAATCATATATTTACAATATTCAAAAGAACTTGATTTCTACCTTCCAAATACTATGGAATATAAAAGCAAAAGTCTATGAAACAAAAGATGAAGCATAATAGAAATAACAGAAAATTAGCAATTAGCATGAAACGAGAACAAAAATAAGAATGGACATAGTGGTTGCTATAACAAATATTATTTATCTGCTCTCCTACTAAAAGCTCAAATTCTACAATCTGGCAAAAGTCATAATCAAGCATAGTTATTTTGCATGCTGTAATACTAAAATATTAAAGAAAGCTCTCATCCTTATCAGCAGGAATAGGGCCATGTGGGGAGAGGCTCAGAGAGCTTTAGTTTCCCAGCTCTTCCAAGGCTCCAAGCTCTCAGTGTTTCTCTCTACCTTCTCTCTACCCTAGCTCGTGGCTCAGGCTCGGGGCAGGGCTGCGTTTTCCACTGTGTTAGAGATCTCCGTTTTGTTCTTGTGAACTGGCTTTTGGAATTCAAGTAAAGGCCCTTTCATTTCTGGTGAAATTCCTCTTGGTAGATTGGACCTAGACTGGTCTTTGGAGAGAGATCGATCTCTGAGCCTTTGGAGTGGGAGCACTGACTATAAGACCCTAGACGACCAGAGAACTAACCCTAGGGAGTATCAAATAGTGAGAACTCACACAGAGGAAACCACTGAATACAAGGCCTGGCATCATCCAATTGCCAGTAGCACCCTGTGCTGGACGCATCACCTCAACAACAAACAAAACAAAAATACAAAGACAATCATCAGCAGACAGGATTACCACCCCACTTAGCTTTGCCCATTAGAGGAAAAACAAACAAGCAAACAAAAATGCAGCACAAATCTCACCCTATACAAAACTTACACAAACCACTGGACCAGCTTTAGGAAGGCAGAAACCAAAAGGAGGAAAGAATTCAACCTTGAAGGCTGGGAAAAGGAGACCTCAAGCACAATAAGTTAAAAAATGAAAAGACAGAGAAATACTACATAAATGAAGGAACAAATTAGAAACATAGAAGTCCAAATAGATGAAGAGGAAATAGGCAAACTACCTGGAAAAGAATTCAGAATAATGATAATAAAGATGATAAAAAACCTTGAAAACAAAATGGAGAAAATGCAAGAATCAATTAACAAAGACCTAGAAGAATTAAAGAATGAGCATACAGAGACAATACAATTATTGAAATTAAAAATACTCTAGAAGGAATCAATAGCAGAATATCTGAAGCAGAAGAACAAATCAGTGAGCTGGAAGAAATGGAAATTATGAACAACTCAATTATAAGCACTGAAATTGAAGCTGTGATAAAAAATCTCCCCAAAAAACAAAAGCCTAGGCCCAGATGGCTTCACAGAAGAATTTTTTGAAACATTTAGAGAAGAGCTAATACCTATCCTTCTAAAACTCTTTCAAAAAATTGCAGAGGAAGGAACACTTCCAAACTCATTCTACGAGGCCACCATCACTCTGATACCAAAACCAGAGAAAGACAACACAAAAAAAGAAAACTACAGGCCAATATCACTGATGAACATAGATGCAAATATCCTCAACAAAATTTTAGCAAACAGAATTCAGCAACACATCAAAAAGCTCATACACCTTGATCAAATTGGGTTTATTCCAGGAATGCAAGGATTCTTCAATATTTGCAAATCAACCAATGTGATACACCATATTAACAAATTGAAAGATAAAAAACATATGATAATCTCAATAGATGATTGAAGACAGCCTCTTCAATAAATGGTGCTGGGAAAACTGGGCAGCCACATGTAAAAGAATGAAATTAGAACACTTCCCTAACACCATACACAAAGATAAACTCAAAATGGATTAAAGACCTTAATGTAAGACCAGAAACTATAAAACTCTTAGATGAAAACATAGGCCGGACACTCAAGGACGTAAATCAAAGTGAGATCCTCTGTAACCCACCTCCTAGAGTCATGGAAATAAAGACAAAAGTAAACAAGTGGGACCTGTTTAAACTTAAAAGCTTTTACACAGCAAAGAAACTATAAGCAAAGTGAAAAGACAACCCCAGAATGTGAGAGAATAATAGCAAATGAAATGACAAAAGATTAATTTCCAATATATACAAGCAGCTCATACAACTCAATGCAGAAAAATAACCCAATTAAAAAATGGGAAAAATACCTAACCAGGCATTTCTCTAAAGAAGGCATAGCTAACCAACACATGAAAAGATGCTCAACATTGCTCTTTATTAGAGAAATGCAAATCAAAACTACAATAAGATATTACCTCACACTGATCAGAATGGCTATCATCAAAAAGTCTACAAACAATAAATGCTGGAGAGGGTGTGGAGAAAAGGGAACACTCTTGCACTGTTGGTGGGAATGTAAATTGATGGGGCACTATGGAAGACAGTATGGAGATTCCTTAAAAAACTAGAAATATAAGTACCATATGATCCGGCAATTCCACTTCTAGCATATACCCTGAGGAAACCAAAATTGAAAACACACTTGTATCCCAATGTTCATTGCAGCATTATTTGCAATAGCTAGAACATGGAAGCAACCTAGATGTCCATTGACACATCAATGGATAAAGAAGTTTTGGTACATAGACACATGGAATATTACTCAGCCATAAAAAGGAACACCTTTGAGTCAGTTCTGATGAGGTGCATGAACCTAGAACTGATTGTATAGAATGAAGTGACTCAGAAAGAGACAGATAATTATCATATTCTAACACATATATATGGAATCTAGAAAAATAGTACTGAAGAATTTATTTACAGGGCAGCAGTGGAGAAACAGACAGAGAATAGAATTATGGACATGGTGTGAGGGGAGGAGAGGGGGAGATGTATAAAAGAGTAACATGGAAACTTATATTGCCATATGTAAAATAGCCCACGGGAATTTGCTGTATGGCTCAGGGAACTCAAACGGGGGCTCTGTGTCAACCTAGAGGGGTGGGGTGGGCAGGAGATGGGAGGGAGGTTTAAAAGGGAGGGGATATATGTACACCTGTGGCTGCTTCATATTGAGGTCTGACAGAAACCAACAAAATCCTATAAAGCAATCATCCTTCAACAACAACAACAAAAATTTTAAAAAGTATTAAATGAAAATATGACTAAGATTTAAAAATCAAATTAAAAGAAAAAACTGAAGGGATTATTACATGGGAAAATGTGGGTGGTATTGATTAAAGTTACAATTCATAATAAAATATAAGTTTTACTTTGTATGTATCCAACATCATACCACAGTACAAAGCAAATACAAAGATAATATGACATGTATGTACTCATAGAAATGATCAATCTTGATCATGAGAATGATGAAATGTAGAGGCTATAAGCAGTAAAGTGAATAACCACATCTCCTCTTTCAATAACAGTAAATGATTTATTTCAAACACATATGAATCAGTTATAAACAGTTGACTATAAAACTAAGATACCTAGAGACTTAAAAACATAAGAGAAATCTTAGCAGGATAAACTTTACTTCATTTATTTACCTTTTTCCAGATTTTTTGATGTGGGCCATTTTTCAAGTCTTTATTGAATTTGTTGCAGTATTGCTTTCGTTTTATGTTTTGGTTTTTTGACCCCGGAGCATGTGAGATCTTAGCTCCCCTGACTAGGAACCAAACCCACACTTGCTGCATTGAAAGACGAATTCTTAATCATTGGATCACCAGGGAAGTCCCATTAGAGGCATAAACTTCAAAACATAAAAATAACATACATGAATAATAAGAAGATAAAGTAAAAGTTAAGTGTCTTCTGTTTATTAGAAACCATGCATATTTTCTAAATCATGTTTCTAACCCATTAGAAACCATGTTTATTAGAAATAAATGTTACTTAAAAACTGAGACATTTTTCATTAAAACTATGAGTAAGGCTCGATATCCTCAATATATAAAAATCTTGCAACAGAAATAGCTACCAACCAGATGAAAATGGAAACACAGAATATTTCATACATATGGTCAAGAATTATGTGGGGGAAAGCTCATCCTCACTAATAATCAAAAAGTGTGTTAAAGACAAAATATTTTTGCCTCTCAAATTTGAAAATAATTTAACATTTTTAGTACTTAGTGTTGATGGGGAAAGATGAATTGGATCCTCTCATAAATATCTGATGAGAGTGTACATTGATAACATTTTGGGGAGTATTTTGATAATATCTGTCTTGACACAGTAATTTCTCTTTCAGGAATGTTTTCTAAGAACATCATCAGAGCTGTACATGAGTCCTTTTATGTTAGCATGCTCTTTCTTGGCTAACTATAACAATTGTAAATGCAAGCAAACTGAATTTCCAACATTAGAAGAATAGTTAAACAAATTAAAATGGTTAAAATGCACAGTCTCTAGAACAGAATGTTATCCAGATACTAAAGTACATATTTTTGAAGAATATTTATGTATGAGATGTAGTACAGATGAAAACAAAGCTTGCTGCAAAACTGCATATTGACTACATGCCTTAACAGACACTCACATTTGCTTATCCTAAATCCATTCTCCCCTTCCTTTTCACTACTAGAACCCTAAAAGACATTTATGGAAATATACACATTCTTGGAAATTAAGATTCAGATAAAAAAGTACAACAAAAAGTACAGGCAGAATAACTGATTAGACATAGCTGACAATACATGGGTGAGCATTTCTAGGCAGAAAAATTCTCTCAGGTTGCAGCACGATGGGGAAGAAGAGAAAAAAAATATGAAAGAGAAGTTAAGAAACAGAGGATAATTTCAGAGGAAAGGGGAAAAAAGAGAATATTGGAAAACAGAATAGCAAGAGAGACATAGATATTCAAAATGAAAGGGTGCCTGAGTGCTCAAGTAACATGATGTTTTAAATATTTTTAGCATCTGATCCAGGTGAATTTTTTCTCTGATCCTTCTAGGTTACCCCAGATTCTAGGACCCTATCTGCTCTTATTTCTCAAATTAAGCTCCCCCTAGAGATAGACCCTGGAGAAGACTCTGATTCTGGGGAAGATGGAAGGCAACAAGAGGGGCGGCAAAGGATGAGTCGGTTAATATCACCAACTCAATAGATGTGAATTTGAGCAAACTCTGGGAGATAGTGGAGGACAGAGGAGCCTGGCATGCCATAATCTATGGAGTTGCAAAGAGTCGTATATGACTTAGCAACTGAAGAACAACAGAGATAGACCCACTTAGAGAAATGGTGGAAGAGGAAGGAAATGTGCAAAGTCAAATCTTGCCCAGTAGTACTCCAACTAATCATGCTTGCTTCCTTGAGCCACCTGGCTTCCATTTCTTGGCCTAGGGCACCCTCAGGTGCTGCTGGCTTCCATTTCTTGGCCTAGGGCCCCCCCAGGTGCTGCTGTCACTTTTTGTGATTTGATCTTCCTAAAGGTCCTGCCTGTAGTGCTAGCCTGTGGCTTTCCTCTTCTCTTCAGTTCAGTTGACTTTTTATTTTTCTATGATTCCTCAGCTTCTCATACACTTAAGACTTTCCCTGTGCTCCTTTTTGTTTGCTTGCTTATTCATGTCTTGTATAACTCTGGTTTAATTGTTTCCTATTAATATCTATTAACTGAATATAAAGCAGGGGAATTTTCAGTGCATACTGAGCCAGCAATTTTGAAATCAGAAATTCAAATGTATGTTTTTACACTTCAATTAGTGGAGGATTAATTAGAGACTCCAGCGTCAAAAGAGGATGATTAAGCTAAGAGGGTAAACAAGTACCTGGAGTTCACTGCAGACATCATATACGAGATAGTCTAGATAGTAACACCAGTCTCCTGTGTGATGCTAAGATGTGTGGCTCAGATATTGGGTGGGATCAAGACCATGATGTGAGACATCAGATGTTTTGGTTGAGTGAGGTGGGGAAAAGCAAGGGCAACTGTTGATATCTGAATGCTGTTTAGATTACCAGGCCTGATTGCCAGCAAAGTCTAGATGGAATCTTTAAGGCTTTCTACACGTAATATCTCTAGAGATCGTTTCAAGAAAATTGGAGATATCAAGGGAACATTTAATGCAAGGATGGACACAATAAAGGAAGAAAAATAAGGACTTAACAGAAGCATAAGAGATTAAGAAGAGGTGACATGGCAAGAATACCCAGAAAAACTATACAAAAAAGTTCTTGCTGACCCAAATAAGCATAATGGTGGGTCACCCATGTAGAACCAGACAGTTTAGGGAGTGAGGTCAAGTGGACCTTAGGAAGCATTACTACAGGCAAAGCTAGTGGAGGTGATAGAGTTCCAGGTGAGCCATTTAAAATCCTAAAAGATAATGCTGTTAAAGTACTGCACTCAGTATGTCAGCAAATTTGGAAAACTCAGCAGTGGCCACAGGACTGGAAAATGTCAGCTATTCCAATGCCAAAGCAGGGCAATGACAAAGAATGTTTAAGCTACCACAGAGTTGCACTCATTTCACATGCTAGCAAGGTTATGCTCCAAATCCTTCAAGCAAAGCTTCAGCAGTACATGAACTGAGAAATCCTTAAGGTACAAGCTGAGTTTAGAAAAGGCAGAGGAACTAGATCAAATTGCCAACATTCTTTGGATCATGGAGAAAGCAAGGGAGTTCCAGAAAAACATCTACTTCTGCTTCACTGACTATGCTAAAGCCTTTGACTATGTGGATCACGACCAACTGTGGAAAATTCTTAAAGAGATGGGAGTACCAGACCATCTTACCTGTCTCCTGAGAAACCTGTATCCAGGTCAAGAAGCAATAGTTAGAACCTTACATGGAACAATGGACTGGTTCCAAATTGGGAAAAGAGTATATCAAGGCTGTATATTGTCACCCTGCCTATTTAAATTATATGCATAGTACATCATGTGAAATACCAGGCTGGAGGAATCACAAGCTGGGATCAAGATTTCAGGGAGAAATATCAATAACCTCAGATATACAGGTGATACCATTCTAATGGAAGAAAGTGAAGAGGAACTAAAGAGCCCCTTGATGAGGATGAAAGAGGAGAGTGAAAAAGCTGGCTTAAAGCTCAACATTCAAAAAGCTAAGATCATGGCATCCAGTCCATCACTTCATGGCAAATAGTTGGAGAAAAAGTGGAAGCAGTGACAGATTGTCTCTTCTTAGGATCCAAAATCACTGTGGACAGTGACTGCAGCCATGAAATTAAAAGAAGTTTGCTCCTTGGAAGGAAAGCTATGACAAACATAGATGGCATGTTACAAAACAGAGACATCATTTTGCCCACGAAAGTGCATATAGTCAAAGCTATAGTTTTTCCAGTAGTCATGTACAGATGTGAGAGTTGAACCATAAAGAAGGCTGAGTGCTGAAGAACTGATGGTTTCAAACTGTGGTACTGGAGACTCTTGAGAGTCCCTTGGGCTGCAAGGAGATCAAACTAGTCAGTCCTAAAGGAAATCAACTCTCAATATTCATTGGAAGGACTGATGCTGAAGTTGAAGCTCCAGTATTTTCTACCTGATGTGAAGAGTTGACTCACTGGAAAAGACCCTGATTCTGGAGAAGACTGAGGGCAGGAAGAGAAGAGGGTAACAGAGGATGAGATGTTTGAATGACATCACAGACTCAATGGATATGAATTTGAGCAAACTCCAGGAGATAGTGGAGGACCAAGGAGCCTGGCATGCTATAGTCTATGAGGTCTCAATGAGTTGGACATGACTTAATGACTGAGCAATAATGTTTCCAGAAGTTTATCCATTTCTTCTAAGTTTTCCCATTTATTGGCATATAATTATTCACAGTAGTCTTTTATGTTCTTACATATGTCTGTAGTATCAATTATAATGTTTCTCCTCTTTATTTTTTGATATTATTTACTTTCTTTTCTCTTTTTTCTTAGTTAATGGGTCTACCAATTTTGTATATGTTTGAAAACATCTTAGTTTCGTTTATGTTTCCCTATCCTCTATTTCCTTTATTTCTGCTCTAATTTGTATTATTTCTCTCCTTCTGATAGCTTTGACCTCAGTTTGTTCTTCTTTTTCTAGTTACCTGAGGTGAAAAGTTAGATTATGTATTTGAGCTTTTTCTTTTTTTTAATTTGTGTTTACAGCTATAAATATCTCTGTTTTCTTTTGCTATATTAGGATACAGCTTTGTATGATGATATACTTTGGTGTATATATTGAATTTTTATTTTCATTTTTGTCAAGATATTTTATAACTTCTTTTTTGATTTCTTCTTTGATCTATTGGTTGTTTAAGAATGTGTTGTTTAATTTCCATGTATTTATAAATTCTCCAGTTTTTGCTTTCTGTTATTGATTTCTAGTTTAATCTCATTATGGTCAGACAGAATACTTAGTATGATTTCAATCTTCTTAAATTTATTAAGACCTGTTTTGTGACATAACCTGTAATCTGTCCTGGAAACTTCCATTTGTGCCCGAGAGGAATGTATATTATGCTGCGTTTGGTGGAATGTTCTGTATATGCCTGTTAGGTTCATTTGGTCTCTTTTAAAGGAAATTCTTTTCCTTAGTGAGAAGAATTTCTAGTGGGGAGATTATTTCGATTTGGAGAATATAGAAAATAGATACAGGATAAATGAAATGGAGACTATGAAGGCAAGAAGCTGAATGGGACAAAATGCTTTTTACTGATATCTGTTAGTGAACTGGAATAAGAAAGTTAAAATTGCTGAGGCTTTGCAGAACTTTCCTGCCCACAACCTGTTTTTGTCACCTGCTATTCAAGTCTAATATGGGGCTCAGAGCCTTTATAAACCTAACCAAGTCTAGGTCACAAGAAGACTCAATGCCTGGTTTCAATTTGACCATCTCATTCTTATAAGCTATATTATGGTTAAAGCGTCAGTCAGGCAGAAGTAGCTTGCAAGAATCTCAAAACTCTTGTCACCTAATCTAAGTGGAATCCTCCAAGGCAAGCCAGAAAAATAAGAAGTGTGTATAGCACATGGGGATATTAGGGTTTATTTCTATTTCCACAGACAGTGGTTTGATCTGAAGCCTGTTCTGGGAGCATCATGTAACTGTTCTTTGCCTAGGGATTCATTAGGAAAATTTGTAGAAAGTTGGAGCACCTGGATAGAGTTTGCTGGAATATATGCAGGCTATCAATAAAGATCCTCCTTCTAAAGCCATATGCAAAACACTGGGTGGGAGCAGAGGGGACCCTAGAGGAGTTACTCACACAAAATTTCCATTCCTCAAAACTGATATTTTAGTTCCCATGATTATTAGAGGGTCTGCTTCTGAAAGTTAAATGGCTTCTTCCCCTGATTTTTTCTTTTTCAATGCTCACCAAATGTACAGGCAGCAGAATGAATTTCTTTGGGGTGTTTGGAGTGGCACATACATATATGACTGTAGACCGTTTGCCTTCATTTTATGTATTTGGCAATAGCTACATCATTAATGGTCAAGTTAAACTTCAGTCTCTTCAAAGGCAGAGACCCTAGCAGATTCCAGTGGGAATCTTGCATTTCTTTTCCAGCTAATTTCATCAGGAAAGCAAGAAATACAGGAAGCAATTACAAGGCAGTGAGAGCCTGCAGTCAGGGCAACCCTGTGTCAGGGCTCTCTGATGAGGGGAATCCTCAGGTCCCGTGGCTCTGATCCCACTCAACATCTGGGAGAACAGTTCAGAGTGAGCAGCCTCTGGATTTCCACTGGCAGCTTCTTTTAGATAGTTTTTTTTGAAGAAGTTGTTATCAGTGGAAAGATAGTTTGGTGGGCCAGCTAAAGGTCTGTTATAACCCGTAGGGGCTAACCATAGACTCTTTGCTCCCACCATGAGAGTCCCTGGTCCTTCCTGGTTCCAGATGGGAAGCAACCTTTTCTGAACCGGTCTCACCAGACCACAAACAACACCAGCCTCTGTCTGTGCTTTTCCTCTAGTGCTTGCCGCCTTGCGTCCACAGTAGTGCCTTCTCCAGGTTGAAACTCCTTCCAGTTGTGCCTACATATCTTTTTTTTAACATGTGTATGACCACTGTAAAATCTCAGAAAGTTTAATGAGTGATAAATGATAAGATAAACAAGCATGGAAAAATGTAGAATCTTGTTCCATCGCAAAGTCATGTCCAACTCTTTGCTACACCATGGACTGCAGCACACCGGGCCTCCCTGACCTTCACTATCTCCTGGAGTTTGTGCATATAGAATATTAAGCTCCCTGTTTTATTAAACCACCCTGGCACGGTCTGGTGTGAGATGCTGCTCTCAGGGTTCCTGTTAGTAGTAATATGTCATTGATTACATCAGGGCTGGATTATTTCTCTGTACTGTGACACTGCCTTCTTAGGTTTCCCTAATGGGGCCATTTTCCCTTAATATTAAAATATACCAGCTTAGCCTCTCAGAAGACAATGGTTGAATTACAAGTGTGAGGCCATCCCCACTCATAAGCCTAGATCCATTTAGCTAGTGTTCGTGCTTCAGCAGCTTTTACACATAGTTGAACTTCATTGCAAATTCATGGACAACACGGGAAAACATTTTTATCAGGGGAATCTGATGGAATTGAATCTATTTGAATAAAATCAGCATCCAGCCTCTTTTTTTGGCAAGAGTGATGGTGATGTCTGGAGGGCAGGGTTGCTGGAGAGCTCCCAGGCAACGTGTTCATGGTCTCTGGCCTTGTCATTTACTCATTGGCTTACAAGGGAAATTTGTTTGGGCTCTCCAGTCCTAAAATTCTGTGTTCTTCCATTTGAAATTCTCATATATTTTCAACATTAGAAGAGTTTCTTACATGTGTCCAGCCTTTTGCGATTTGGAAAATTCTTTCATGTATGTGACCTCAAGAATCATTATCTTTTTATAAGTGAGTAACTGAATTCAGAGATCAGATGACTTTCTCAAGGTCACACTGCCGTGAAATGAAAGCTGATTTTTTTTTTTTTTTTTTTTTACAACCAGTGCTGTTTCCTTATAGCACACATTTACGGATTTGAATCTTCATGACATAGCCTAGCTAGCTACTAAGGCAAAATTGCACAGAGATGGCCAGATTGGAAAGACACTTAAAACTGAAAGATTTTTTAAAATTTATTTCTTATTGGAATATAATTGCTTTACAACTTCACAATGTAATGTTAATTTCTGCTGCACAATGAAGTGAATCAGTTACATGTATGCATATATCCCCTCCCTCTTGGACCTCCCTCCCATCCCACTCCAATCCAACCCTGACAGATTTTTTTAAAATTTTGGACTTAAGAACGAATAGACCTTTATCTGACTGTGATGTAGTTCTTCAGAAATTGAAACAAATTCTCATACTCTCCATGTTTTGTGTGTACTTTCGACTAGACTTCATTTTTCTCGTTAATTTTGAATTCATTTATTCATGAAGAAAACTATTAAGCAGCTACTATGTGGCTGGCACTGTGATAGGAGCCTTGAATAGAAACATAATCAAGACAGGCATGGTATCTGGCTTTTATAGAATGCATGGTCTCGTAAGGAAGTCAGATACTGAATGCAAGTTATGCAACTATAATGAAGAGAAGTACCTCAGGAGAGTGTAACAGCAGGAACTGAGGTGCTCTGGGGAACCAGAAAGGTACCTTTCAATAAGTGTTCTTTTTGTTGAAAACCAGGATAGGATGCATAGACAAAAGTGTGTAGAAGGAAGGCCCTTGGGGGTCTTACTTGATGAACTAGAAGTCCAGTATGGCTGGAGAGCAGAGACAGAGAGGGAGAGTAACACTTTCATTCACATTGTAGGGAAAATCTAATCATCTAGGCTGAAGCCCAGGAGGAAGGCATGAAGACTGTAGTTTGGCTAGTTCACAGTCACCCAGAACATTCACAAGGGCCTGGGATGCCTGACTCAGGACAGCTGCTCTACACCAGAGTTCTCCTATGAATGGGAATGGCTAGCATTTTATAGGATTGGCTTGAGCATTGGTATGGTTTAGTCAGCCAAATGAAGATTATGAGAGCTCAATGGAAGGTGTGGATAGGGACCCTTCCTAAGATATTGGAGTATTGCCATTTTGAATGGTCCTTAGTGGGCTGTACCCCTGACTTTGACTGGAGGAGTAGTGTTGGCCCTGGAAAATATATCTCAGCAAGAAGATAACATTTCATTTTGGTAAGCTGTGATTTTAAAAATACCTTATAGTTTCAGCATTTTTCTTCTGTAAAATTTCTTCAAATTTACATACAGGGAGAAAAATCTGTCAATGCAACCAAAATCTGAAATATTCTTAGAGTTTTCATGTTTCTTTATTTTATTCAAGGTTAAATCATGTGTGACCTTAAATATTTTGCAAAATAATAGCTCATAGTCAGTGAATCTTCTTGGTCAATGTGACTTGAACATGCAATTAGGTATCTATAGCAAAACGAAATGAACATGTGGCAGGTATTATTGGGGGCAGAGATACAAGTTTTGTATTTGGTTATTTCAGCATAACTACCCGAGTGCTGAGAATATAGACACAGCATAAACTGGTGATGAAAAAAAGGGATACAAATTCAATAAATGTTCATTGATATGAAGGCAGTGTCTCATGTTATAGAGTATAGCTCTTTTGAGTTGACTAGCTATGAATGGGAATAAGTAGAAGTGAAATACAGCACATCATTGGTCAAAGGAAGTTGATAGCTACTGTTTCATGCCTCATAACAACCCCTAAGGGTTGCTTTTCTGGATTGATGAGAATCTAATCAATTGTATTGGGCCAGAACTCCAGTGGTAGAGCTTTCAAAGGCGGTAATAATCTGTGTAATCTGTTGAGGTGGACTTTTGGAGACTCTTCTTTTCAATAACTGGAGAAGACAGCCTTCAGTGACAGCTTCTCGGAAAGGAAGTCCAGCCATCTGCCGTTTTCTCTTTGCTACCTCATTCTGAATGGTCTCTTTTTCTAGACAGTATTATGTGTGATTTTTCCTTTGAGAAGGGCCTGGGGTGAGTTTACCAAGATTTGCAGCAAATACTCTGGGTCTTCATTGGGTCTTTTGCTTCCTGTTGGCCAATGTGCTTTTCCCCATCCCAGGTGTAAGATATGTGACTGAGCTATGGACTTTGCAGTAGAGGTAGATGGAGTAAGCCTTTCCAAATTCTGTAGGATTCTTTGACTTAGGCAGAAAGTGTCCTCTCCCTTTGATGACCCATGTCAAACAGCCTGGATTATTGTGATTCAGAATCTAGGCCCCTCAAAATACCTAATATTCATTGTGTTATTCTGATTATGAATTTCTCTTAGGGAACTTAAAAAAGAAAGTGAGGGAGTTTCCTGGTGGCCTACTGACTAGGATTCCATGCCTTCATTGGTGTGGCCCAGGTTCAAATGCTGGTCAGGGAACTGAGAATCTGTAAGCCACATCAGTTCAATTCAGCCATTCAGTTGTGTTCATCCCTTTGGGACCCCATGGACTGCAGCACGCCAGGCCTCCCTGTTTATCAGCAACTCTCAGAGTTTACTCAAACTCATGTCGATTGAGTCGGTGATGCCATCCAACCAGCTCATCCTCTGTCGTCCCCTTCTCCTCCTGCCTTCAATCTTTCCCAGCGTCAAGGTCTTTTCAAATAAGTCTGTTCTTCACATCAGGTTGCCAAAGTATTGAGGTTTCAGCTTCATCATCAGTCCTTCCAATGAACATTCAGGATTGACTTCCTTTAGGATTAACTGGATGGATCTCCTTGCAGTCCAAAGGACTCTCAAGAGTCTTCTCCAACACCACAGTTCAAAAGCATCAATTCTTTGGCACTCAGCTTTCTTTCTAGTCCAACTCTCACATCCATACATGACTACTGGAAAAACCATAGCTTTGACTAGATGGACCTTTGTTGGCAAAGTAATGTCTCTGTTTTTTAATATACTGTCTAGGTTGGTCATAATTTTTCTTCCAAGGAGCAAGTGTCTTTTTATTTCATGGCTGCAGTCACCATCTGCAGTGATTTTGGAGCCCCACAAA
Organism: Antilocapra americana; assembly: GCA_007570785.1. Classification (NCBI taxonomy): domain Eukaryota; kingdom Metazoa; phylum Chordata; class Mammalia; order Artiodactyla; family Antilocapridae; genus Antilocapra; species Antilocapra americana. The sequence continues at coordinate 3,007,564 of ML662447.1, read as the reverse complement.
ATAAAGTCTAACACTGTTTCCACTGTTTCCCCATCTACTTGCCATGAAGTGATGGGACTGGATGCCATGATCTTAACTTTCTGAATGTTGAGCTATAAGCCAACTTTTTTATTCTCCTCTTTCACTTTCATCAAGAGGCTCTTTAGTTCTTCTTTGCTTTCTGCCATAAGGGAGGTGTCATCTGCATATCTGAGACTACTGATATTTCTACCAGCAATCTTGATTGCAGCTTGTGCTTCTTTCAGCCCAGCATTTTGCATGATGTACTCTGCATATAAGTTAAATAAGCAGAGCGACAATATACAGCCTTGAGGTACTCTTTTCCCTATTTGGAACTAATCTGTTGTTCTATATCCAGTTCTAACTGTTGCTTCCTGACCTGCATGCAGGTTTCTCAGGAGGCAGGTTAGGTGGTCTGGTATTCCCATCTCTTTTAATAATTTTCCACAGTTTGTTGTGATCCGCACAGTCAAAGGCTTTGGTGTAGTCAATAAAGCAGAAGTAAATGTTTTTTAAAATTCTCTTGCTTTTTCAATGATCCAATGGATGTTGGCAATTTGATCTCTGATTTCTCTGCCTTTTCTAAATCCAGCTTGAACATCTGGAAGTTCATGGTTCACATACTGTTGAAGCTTGGCTTGGAGAATTACTTTGAGCATTACTTTGCTAGCATATAAAATGAGTGCAATTGTGTGGTAGTTTGTGCATTCTTTGGCATTGCCTTTCTTTGGGATAGGAATGAAAACTGACCTTTTCCAGTCCTTGGCCACCGCTGAGTTTTCCATATTTGCTGGTATATTGAGTGCAACACTTTCACAGCATCATCTTTTAGGATTTGAAATAGCTCAACTGGAATTCCATCACTTCCACTATCTTTGCTCATAGTGATGCTTTTCTAAGGCTCACTTGACTTCACATTCCAGGATGTCTGGCTCTAGGTGAGTGATCACACCATCATGATTATCTGGGTCATGAAGATCTTTTTTGTACAGTTCTACTGTGTATTCTTGGCACCTCTTCTTAATATCTTCTGCTTCTGTTAGGTCCATCCCATTTCTGTCCTTTATTAAGCCCATCTTTGCATGAAATGTTCACTTGGTATCTCTAATTTTCTTGAAGAGATCTCTAGTCTTTCCCATTCTCTTGTTTTCCTTTATTTCTTTGCATTGATCATGGAGGAAGGGTTTCTTATCTCTCTTTGCTATTCTTTGGAACTCTGCATTCAGATGGGAATATCTTTCCTTTTCTCCTTTGCCTTTCACTACTCTTCTTTTCATAGCTATTTTTAAGGCCTCCTTAACAACCATTTTGCCTTTTTGCATTTATTTTTCTTGGGGATGGTCTTGTTCCCTACTCCTGTACAGTGTCATGAACCTTCATCCATAGTTCTTCAATCACTCTGTCTCTCAGATCTACTCCCTTGAATCTCTTTGTCACTTCCACTGTATTATCATAAGGGATTTGGTTTAGGTCATACCTGAATGGTCTAGTGGTTTTCCTTACTTTCTTTAATTTAAGTCTGAATTTGGCAATAAGGAGTTCATGATCTGAGCCACAGTCAGCTCCCGATGTTGTTTTTGCCGACTGTATGGAGCTTCTCCATCTTTGGCTGCAAAGAATATAATCAGTCTGATTTCAGTGTTGACCATCTGGTGATACCTGGCAAGCCACATGGTGTGGCCTACAAGAAAATAAAAAGATAGTGAACTGAGAGCAGAATTCAGGTGTTCTTGGCTCCCTGACCTAGTTGCAGCATAATCTCTTACTTACTTTAACTTAGCTGCATTTATAGATACCATGGCACGATTTTTTTCCTTCTGATTTTATTGAGATATAATTGACCTATAGCACTTTAAGGTAGTAGCACAATGATTTGACTTACATACCTCATGAAATGATATCTGTAATAAATTTAGTGAACATCCATTGTCTCAAATACATACAAAAGTAAAGAAATAGGAAATGCTTTTTTTTCCATGTGATTTGAACTCCTAGAATTTACTTTCTTGTGCTTGTGTCAGTGTACATGTAGTTGGTCAATTGCATCCGACTCTTTGCAGCCCCCAGGGCTGTAGTCTGCTAGGCTCCTCTGTCCCTGGAGTTTTCCAAGCAAGAACACTGGAATTTTCTGAGCAAGAATACTGGAGTGGTTGCCATTTCCTCCTCCAGGGGATCTTCCCAACTCAGAGATTGAACCTGCATCTCTTGCATCTCCTGCATTGGCAGGCATATTCTACCACTAGCGCCACCTGGGGAGCACTCTCTTAACAACATTCATCTGTGACATGCAGCAGTGTTCATTACGTTTATGATGTTGTACACTGCATCCCTAATGCTTCTTTATCTTATAACTGGAAGTTTTCACCTTTTGACTGTCTTTGTCCAGTTCCCGCCTTCCACTTTTGGTGACCACAAATCTGATCTCTTTTTTCCTATGAGTTTGTTTTTGAAGTATAAATGACCTACAGTACTGTGTCTATTCCTCATGCAGTACAGGGTGATTTTATATTTCTATACCTTTCAGAGTTATCACCACAATAAGTATGTTTATCATCTGTTACCATACATAGATATTACCTAGTTATTGACTGTATTACCCATACTATACACTTCATATCCATGACTCATTTATTTTGTAATTGGAAGTTTATATCGCTTAATCTTCTTGACCTATTTCTCTCATCCCCCCAACTCCTCTTCCCTCTGATAGTCACCTGTTTGTTCTTTGTACCTATGACTCTGTTTCTGTTCTGTTATTCATTTGTCTTGTTTTTTTAGATTCCACATGTAGTGGATTCATACAGTATCTGTCTTTCTCTGTCTAACTTATTTTACTCAGTGTAACACTCTCTAGGTCCAGCCATGTTGTCCTAAATGGCAAGATTTCATTCTTCTTATGACTGAGTAATATTCCATTGCATGTATGTAGCGCATCTTCTTTATCCATTCATCTGTTTATTGGCACTTAGGTTCCTTCCATATATTGGCTATTGTAAACAATGCTGCAATGAATGTAGTGGTCCGTATATCTTTTCTAATTAGTGTTTTCATTTTCTTTAGATAAATACCCAGGAGTGGAGTTGCTAAATTGTATGTTGGTTCTGTTTTTTAATTTTTTGAGGAGCCTCCACACTGTTTTATGTAATAGCTACACCAATTTACATTCCCACTAACAGTGCACAAGGGTTTCCTCTTCTCCACATTCTCACAAAACACTTGTTATTTCTTGTCATTTTGATAATAAGCATTCTAATAGCTGTGAGATCATAGCTTATTGTGGTTTTGATTTGCATTTCCCTGATGATTAGTGAAGAAAGCTGAGCGCCGAAGAATTGATGCTTTTGAACTGTGGTGTTGGAGAAGACTCTTGAGAGTCCCGTGGACTTCAAGGAGATCCAACCAGTCCATCCTAAAGGAGAGCAGTCCTGGGTGTTCATTGGAAAGACTGATGTTGAAGCTGAAACTCCAATACTTTGGCCACCTCATGTGAAGAGTTGACTCATTTGAAAAGACCCTGATGCTGGGAAGGACTGGGGACAGGAGGAGAAGGGGACGACAGAGGATGAGATGGTTGGATGGCATCACCGACTCAATGGACATGGGTTTGGGTGGACTCCGGGAGTTGGTGATGGACAGGGAGGCCTGGCGTACTAGGATTCATGGGGTTGCAAAGGGTCGGACATGACTGAACGACTGAACTGAACTGATGATTAGTGATATTGAGCATTTTTTCATGTGTCTGTTTACCATCTGTACGACTTCTTTGGAAAAATGTCTCTCCAGGTTCTTTGCCCATTTCATTATTAGGTTGTTTGGGATTTTTTGATGTTGAATTGTATGAGTTCATATATTTTGAATATTAACCCCTTATCAGATGTATTGTTTACAAAAATCCTTTCCCATTCAGTAGGCAGCTTTTCGTTTTGTTGGTAGTCTCCTTTGCTGTACAAAAGCTTTTTGGTTTGGTGTACTCTCACTTGTTTATCTTTGCTTTTGTTCCCCTTTCCTGAGGCAATGTATCCAAAAAAACATGGCTAGTAACAGTGACAAAAATCATAATGTCTATGTTTTCTTTTTATGGTTTCAGGTCTTACATTTAAATAAACACTTTGATTTTATTTTTATATATGGTATAAGAAAGTTCAGTTTGATTCTTTTTCAGGTAAGTGTTCAGTTTTCCCAACACCATTTGTTTAAGAGACTACCTTTTCCCCATTGTATGTTCTTATATTGCTTGATTTCTTTTCTGTATAAATTTCCTAGTAGCTAACAGCTCCCTCTCACTAAATAAAAAATTTAATAGGCAAAATAGTTTAGCGCAGGATCTTACCAGCTACCAGTATTAGACATCCTCAAATGACTCCACTCTTTAATCTTGGTTAACATATTCTGAATCTTTACTAGGGTCACAACATTTTTAATAATACACTTTCATTGTCATGGTTATTTAGTTTGCAAAGGATTAAAGATGAACCCATTGACTCTATGGAGTCTCTTAGGTAAATAGAACCAAAAGTGCAATCTCACAGATTTCTGTTTACAAACAGAAAGTCAAAGGGAAAAAGATGTTTGGGGAAGGAAGAGCCCCAGAGAAGGACTAGGAGATAGCAAAGGTCTTTGTAGACTACTATATGATGATGTGTTTTCATTTCAGGTAAACAAGTTGGATGGAAAAATTTCAGAAAAATATATTTCCCTTCCTGAAAGTGCTTGTATTATGTTAAAGGAAACTGGAAAGGTTAGGCCTCACCTGGGTATTTGGAAACTGTCTGTGGCTATGAGTTCTTAGTCCAGCTATAGATCACTTCGTTTGTTGCAGTAGAGTTGAGGTCTGATGGGATCAGAACTTGGAATCAGACTTGACCACTGGTGGAGGACCTCTGAAAACAGATCCAGACTTGGAAACTGGGAGGGTGTCCAATCTAACAAATAGATAAAGGTATCCAAAGGGAAAGTAGTCAAAGAATTAGTATAAAAGTGACTTGAGGAACTTGTGGGGAATACAGACAAACCCATGGATAGTCTCAGGCAGGGCTGACTCTCTCTGACTGTAAGTAGACAGTGGAAAACAGAAGAATTTTCACTAGGTGACAGGGTTCTTGCTTCTCAGTTAGGATCAGGAGGGAGGACTTTATGCCCTGGTAGGAGGGACAGCAAGAGCTAGGCCAGTGCTTCGGGGATTAGGCCAAAGGATCAGACAAAAATGCAAAATGCAAGGAAATGAGGTGGGGACACAGTTATGATGATGGGGTACAAGGGGTACTTGGTCATGGGAACCAAGCAGAGTCCAGTTAGACCAACCCCAGATCAGAGTGTGATGGGACTGAATCTATTTAATTAACCCATCTATTCAAGAAATATTCATTGAGTGTTTTCAACATTCTGTATACTGTTCTAGGCATGAGGGACACAATAGTGATTAATGCACACATGGTTTCTGTCCACATGGCGTACTTAGTAGGATAGTCAACAATAAACAATGAAAACAATAAAGAGAAAACATGTACTGTTATTTTATTATGGATTTAAACCTATTTTGTTGGGGGAAAAAAACCCAAAATACAAAGAAGTAGAAATAACCATACTCCAAATACTTCAAAATTAAAAAGATAAAAAAGCATAATTCTCCTATACCCTTTTCATCCTACCCAAAATAAGGTTTATTCCTTTTCAGAAGTTTTCAAAAAATAAATTTTTAAAGATATTTCTATATATCTATGTATTTTGGTGAGCAGCTTTGCTGTATTGCTTTACAATACGTTATGGACAACTTAACAGTAAGTATAAATCAGTAAATATACATCTACCCATTATTTTAATAGTTGTGTTGTAGCCCATAGTATAGGTGTAACATAACACATTCAATTATTTCCTTCTAGATAGGTGTTTCAGAAAAGGCAATAGCGCCCGTACTCTTGCCTGGAAAATCCCATGGATGGAGCAGCCTGGTGAGCTGCAGTCCATGGGGTTACAAAGAGTCGGACACGACTGAGCAACTTCACTTTCACTTTTCACTTTCATGCATTGGAGATGGAAATGGCAACCCACTCCAGTGTTCTTGCCTGGAGAATCCCAGGGACGGGGGAGCCTGGTGGGCTGCTGTCTGTGGGGTTGCACAGAGTCGGACACGACTGAAGCGACTTAGCAGCAGCAGCAGCAGATAGGTGTTTAGATTATTTCCAGTCTTTATTATAGACAATGCAATGTCTTAAATCTTTTAAATTTAGGATCCTAATTGGATATAGAGATATGGGTAGGGTGAGTTTGAAGGTGGGAGTCGCATGGAAATAGGGATGGGAAGGAGGTTGGAAGCCGGTATAGTCTGAGAAGGACATGGAATCCATCCTGCCCAAGTTATGTCATATAGATGATAAATAGGCCCATGGTTATTAGTGAAGCCCCCTATGTAGTATTGTGCCTTTGTTTCAGATGTAAGGGAGCCTCATTCACCCTATGGCTTCTTTGTCTAAGAATCTTGGGAGTGACTTTGAGAAAGGTTGGTTGAGATGAGGGCTTTCTATCTGAGTGATGTTGCTTTGTTGGAGAGGAATGTATTTCAATCAAAAGATAGAAACTGGGGACTTCCCTGGTGGTCCAGTGGTTAAGAATCTGCCTTCCAATGCAGAGGATGCTTGTTCAATCCCTCATCAGGGAATTAAGATTCCACACACTACAGGACAACTAAGCCCATACACTGCAACTAGAGAAAACCTGAGCACTGCCGTAAAGACCCAGAGCAGCCAAAAAAAAAAAAAAGATAAAAAGATAGAAACTGTGAGAAGTGAAGGAAAGAAAACAGTGTAGTATTTTTAAAGGGTTAATGAAAGCAAACTGAAAAAGTTTGATGCAGTAACTGAAAATATTTAGAAGTTCATGAAAAATGTCCTTTTCTGGAATATTAGAGCCAGTTTCTGCTGATTTTCTTTCCAAGTTACTTTTAAGGGAGGACAGCCTGTAGCAAAAATTAAGCTTTAGGACTGCATAAATTGCATGCCTCTCTCAGTGTGCCAGCTCTTCCATTCCCCAGTGGATCATCCTCCATGGCACAACCACATGCTTGAAAGATTTTTCATTTCAGGTTTTAGATGTTCTTTCTGAAGGGAAAAAAAAAAGTATTATTTTATTGCAGAAATGTTAGCAAGAGTGGTGCTCCATGAATGTCTTTGAAAAGGCAAGATAAGCCAGTCTCATTATTTTCCTATTATAGCCTTCTCAGTATCAGCTTTTTTCTTTATGTTCACTGCCATTTAGGTCAGCCTAATAGTCCCACACCCCCATTGTCTTTTATTATCCTCTTTGGTGATTTTTAACATTTAGCAGGCAAAAAGGTCATTTGTTACCTCAGAGTGTCATCAAGGGCATCAGTAATTGTACCAAATGTTACTTGCTGGAGCTTGGTACTTTATACAGTGTCATCATTTGTGCTTTTGTTGCTGTTGTTCTTGCATTTTCTGTGTTTTGCTTTTCATATTTCTAACTAGGGCACAGCTTCCATAAAAGTCAATCTAGACCCCTTCAATGGGTTTTCCATAAAGCTTTGATGAAGTAGAAATTCAATAGATAAAGACCTTTTGGCATGGTCTTGAGAAGACTTTGAAGCAAGGGTAAGAAACATAGGTTATGGATCTGAGCATGAAAGAGTTTCTTCCATAAACCACAATGTGGGGGTCAGGTGGGGTGGGGTTGTGTGTCTGGCTAGAAAATCCATTTGGAAAGGAACTTCACGTTTGTGAAGGAGTTTAAGTTTACACTTGGACATCTCCACATGTTTATACTTACAGTCGAAGACACACGGTATAAAATAAAAAGGATACAGTGTTTGAGCTTGTATTCTATTATGAGACTGTGCCATCTGCAGTGAATACTATGTTAATGTTTAAATAAAAATTTAATTGTCTTATAGTCAGTGTAAATATGTTGCACATATGTTTGTGCTTTATAAAAATAGCTTTATTTAAACATAATTGACACTCAGTATACCATACACTGGCTTCCCAGGTGGCTCAGTGGTAAAGAACCTGCCTACCAATGCTGGAAATTCAGATTCTGTCCCTGGGTCAGAAAGGTCCCCTGGAGAGGAAAATGGCAACCCACTCCAATATTCTTGCCTAGAAAATCCCGTGGACAGAGGAGCCTGGTGAACTACAGTACATGGGGTCACAAAGAGTTGGATACGACTTGGCAACTAAACATCAATACTGTATATATTTGAAGTGCCCCCTTCATAAGTTTTGATATATGAAACAATTGTTTCATGTGTACCTGTGAAATAATTACCATGATCAATATAATCACCCTGAAAGTTTTATTTTTCTCCTTTTGTCATCCTTTCTTCCTACTTCTGTCACCTTTGCCTCAGGCAACCACTGATCTTTCTGTAATCATACATTAGTTTACATTTCCTTGACTTTATACCGTTGGAGCCATACTATGTTTACCCTGTTTGGGTCTGTCTCATTTCACAAAACATGATTATTTTGAGTTAGATCTACGTTGAGCAGGTACTGGTAGTTTATTCCTCTTTATTACTGAGTAATATTTCCATTGTATGGATATACATTGTTTCTGCATTCACCTGTTGATGGGTATTTGGATTGCTTCCAGTTGGTAGCCATAGCCAGGGTTGGCAGTGGAGGGGGTGCGGTGGTAGATGGGAATCTGCCATGAGCATTTGTGCACAGCCACCTGTATGGATGGATATGTGCTTTTATTTGTTTTGGATAAATACATAGGATAGAAGATATGGTTGGTATATGTTTAACTTTTTAAGAAACTGCTGGACAGTTATGCAAAGTACTTGTATCATTTTGCATTCCCGGCGGTAATATATGAGAGTAGCAGTTCCTCCACATGCTGTCCAACACTCAGTATAATTAGTCTGTTTTTGCCAGTCTAATATGTGTGTAGTGATATCTCTTTTGGTAAAAATTTACATTTCCTTAAGGAAATTAATCATTAATGATGTTTAGCATCTTCTCAAATGCTTGTTTACCATTTGTATATCTTCCTTGGTGAAATGTTTATTTTCGTTTTTAAAATTCATTTTTAGACTGATTTGTTATTGAGTTTTGAGAGTTCTTATTTTATTGGTAAGAGTCTTTTTATCAGATATACTTTATAAATATTTGGTCTCATTCTCTGGCTTGTCTTTAATAGTATATTTGATAAATAGATGCTTTCAGTCTGATGAAGTTCAATTTATTTATTTGTTTTTATGTCAGGGATCTACCAGACCACCCTCAGTTTTGGTCTTTGTTAGGAGAACTCAGGGACATGGCATGTAATTATACTCATGGCTAAAATTTGTAACAGCAAAAGATACAAAGCAACATCAGCAAAGAGAAAGGCACATAGGATACAATCCCAAGGAAACCAAGGGCTGCCTATTAGGGAAACTTCCAAGAGACTGAATGCCTCGGGGTCTGGTCATGCAGGCATCTTCTTCCTAAAATGTATCCAAAATGCCAGACTGTCTGAACGAATGCATATGTTAAGCATAAGCCATGTTGTTTGTTTGTTTGTTTGTTTTAATTTTCTTTATTGTGTTGGTTTTGCCATACATTGACATGAATCAATGTTGTTTGTAAAAATATTCTAGGCTCACTGGGAACTCTTATCAGTTAAGAATGGTGGAATCCTCCTCCAGTTCAAGTTCCCAGGCCCTAGTCAAGGGCCAATCTTGCAACAAGGGCCAAGACTTGCAAGCAGGTTTTGCAAGGACAGTGGTCTCAGTTCTGCTGTATAGTACTTTTCTGTACACTTCTTTTCTGGATCACACTTTTGGTAGTGTACCTAAGAAATACTATCCTAAGCTAAGGTCCAAAGATTTTCTTCTACATTGATTTTTAGAAGTTTTATAGTTTTAGTTTGTGCATTTAGATCTGTGACCTATTTTAAATTGTTTTTTGCATATGATACTATTGAAGGAATTAAAATTCACTTTTTGAGATTAATTGTTTGTCCATTGCTTCATTGGCTGTTATTTTCTCCCATTCTGAAGGCTGTCTTTTCACCTTGCTTATAGTTTCCTTTGTTGTGCAGAAGCTTTTAATTTTAATTAGGTCCCATTTGTTTATTCGTGCTTTTATTTCTGATATCCTGGGAGGTGGGTCATAGAGGATCCTGCTTTGGTTTATGTCAGAGAGTGTTTTGCCTATGTTATCCTCTAGGAGTTTTATAGCTTCTGGTCTTACGTTTACATCTTTAATTCATTTTGAGTTTATTTTTGGGTATGGTGTTAGAAAGTGTTCTAGTTTCATTCTTTTACAAGTGGCTGTCCAGTTTTCCCAGCACCACTTGTTAAAGAGGTTGTCTTTTCTCCATTGTATATTCTTGCCTCCTTTGTCAAAGATAAGGTGTCCATAGATGCGTGGATTTATCTCTGGGCTTTCTATTTTGTTCCATTGATCTATATTTCTGTCTTTGTGCCAGTACCATACTGTCTTAATGACTGTGGATTTGTAGTATAGCCTAAAGTCAGGTAGGTTGATTCCTCCAGTTCCATTCTTCTTTTTCAAGATTGCTTTGGTTATACGAGGTTTTTTGTATTTCCATACAAATTGTGAAATTATTTGTTCTAATTCTCTGAAAAAGCCCTCTGGTAGCTTGATAGGAATTGCGCTGAATCTATAGATTGCTTTAGGTAGTATACTCATTTTCACTATATTGATTCTTCCAATCCACGAACACGGTGTATTTCTCCATCTATTTGTGTCCTCTTTGATTTCTTTCATCAGTGTTTTATAGTTTTCTATATACAAGTCTTTTGTTTCTTTAGGTAGAAATACTCCTAAGTATTTTATTCTTTTTGTTTTGATGGTGAATGGAAAATATACAAGCAATTCCTGCAACTCCATTCAAGAAAAATAAACGACCCAATCAAAAAGTGGGCCAAAGAACTTAACAGACATTTCTCCAAAGAAGACATAAAAATGGCACATGAAAAGATGCTCAGCATCACTCATTATCAGAGAAATGCAAATCAAAACCACAATGAGGTAGCACTTTACACCAGTCAGAATGGCTGCAATCCAAAAATCTACAAGCAATAAATGCTGGAGAGGATGTGGAGAAAAGGGAACCCTCTTACACTATTGGTGGGAATGCAAACTAGTGCAGCCACTATGGAAAACAGTGTGGAGATTCCTTAAAAAACTGCAAATAGACCTGCCATATGACCCAGCAATCCCACTGCTGGGCATACACACTGAGGAATCCAGAATTGAAAGAGACACGTGTACCCCAGTGTTCATCGCGGCATTGTTTACAATAGCCAGGACATGGAAGCAACCTAGATGCCCATCAACTGACGAATGGATAAGAAAGCTGTGGTACATATACACAATGGAATATTGCTCAGCATTAAAAAAAAAAATTCATTTGAATCAGTTCTACTCAGGTGGACGGAACTGGAGCCTATTGTCCAGAGTGAAGTAAGCCAGAAGGAAAAACAACAATACAGTATACTAATGCATATATATGGAATTTGGAGAGATGGTGATGAGAACCCTGCATGCGAGACAGCAGGGGGAACGCAGATGTATAAAACAGACTGGTGGACTCTGTGGAGGAGGGCAGGGGTGGGATGATGTGGGAGAATGGCATTGAAACATGTTAATTATCATATGTGATGTTGGTCGCAGGCCCAGGGTTGATGCTCGGGGCTGGTACACCGGGATGTCCCAGGGGGAGGGAATCGGGAGGGGGGAGGGAGGGGCGTTCTGGAGGGGGAGGGTGTGTGGACCCATGGCGGTTTTGTGTCGTTGTATGACAAAGCCAACATAATAAAGTAAAGAAAATTTTAAAAAATAAAATAAAATAAAATTCACTTTTTAAGGTATGGATAGCCTATTGTTTAATCACCATTTGTTGAAATGACAATCTGTCCCTTCTTCACTGAATTACTTTTGCAGTTGTTGAAAATCAGTTGTTCCTATATGTGTGGGTCCATTTATGAACTTTCTATTTCTTTGATCTAAGTGTTTACATTGTACTGTTTTCATATTTCTTACTTTTATAATTTTTATAAGCCCCATACTACATTATTTTTATTTAAACAGTTGTCACTTATATTTTAAAGATATTTAAACAACTTAAAGCTAATATATTTATTAATACTAATTCAGTTAATCATATCTGGTGTTCTTTCATTATGTAGATTCTTTTATTATCTGATATTATTTTCTTTCTGCCCAAATAACTTTAAAATTTTTTTGTAGATCTGCTGGTGATGAACTTTTTCAGATTTTGGGTGTCTGAAAAAAACTAATTTTGCTTTTATTTTTAAAAGATAAATTTTGCTGGGTATAAAATTATATATTGATAGTTTCTTTTTCCAGTACTTTAAGGATTTGCTTTACTATCTATTCACATGCATTATTTCAAAAAGGATGTCTGCTATCTCAGTTTATGTTTTTTGAAAGAACCTTAAATTCCCTTAGCTTATTTCCTGGCCAACTTTTAAAGCAGAGTGGGAGCTTCATTGTAGATGGAGAATCAAAGCTTAAGTGGCTGGTGAATTGTGCCTCTGGCATTTGCTATCTGTATGGCATAAGGCAAGATGTTTAATCTCTCTAATCTTCTATTTCCTCTTGTGTGTACTGGGGACATCATACCTGAAAAAGTTATGGGTGGACATTGAATAAAATACTAGTCAGTGAGTACTTATGACTTTGCTAGGCATTATATTTGTTGTCTAGTCACTAAGTTGTGTCTGCCTCTTTTGTGACCCCATGGACTATATAGCCCACCAGGCTAGTCTGTTCGTGGGATTTCCTAGGCAAGAATATTCGAGTGGGTTGCCACTTTCTTCTCCAGGGGATCTTCCTGATGCAGGGATCTAACCCACCTTTCCTGCTTGGAAGGCAGATTCTTTGCCACTGAGCCACGTGGGGAGTAGTCATTATATTATGTGTTTGTATTAGTCAGTGTTTTCTGAAGAAAGAGAACTAATAGAGTGTGTGTGTGTGAGTGTGTGTGTGTGTCTCAAATCTGTGTAAAGTGAGCTTGCAGACTGGAGACCCAGAAAGGAGCTGATGCTGCAGTTGAGTCTGAAGGCCATATTCTAACAGAAGCCATTCTTCTGCAGGGGAGGCCAGTCTTTTGTTCTATACAGGCCTTCAACTGTCACATAGTAGGTGTTCAATTAAGGTTAGCTCTCACTTCTTGCAATTTAGACTTCTCATTTCCATCTCTGCCTTGCTGACTAAGCTGTGAGGAACTCAACACTACGACAAATCTTTTTGTTCTTTCATTCATTATCCTTACTCAAGTACCAGGTATGCAGCAGGTGCTCTGTGAATTGATGCCTGAATGCAGTTGTAAACACTATTTTGAATCTCTCCTTTATTAAATCAAATACATTTTTCCTTGAATGATTACCTTTTTAAAATACCAAAGAGAAAATAAAGCTGGCCCTGTCCTGAATCTTGCCTTAAAAAATCTTATAGTTTCACATTGAAGGTGAGTAATAAATTCATTCAGTTATTCTTCATTCAACAGTGTGCATTTATTCCCTACTCTTTGCCAGGAAATAGTCCAGGAGCTGGAAGTGCAGTGTAGGTTCTGTATTAGTAGACCTTGTTGCTGCTATAACAAATTACCACAGTCTTAAAATAATTCTGTCACCTTACAGTTTAAAAGTCAACATCAAAAATGAGTCTTGTGTGCTCAGTCCCTGAGTCATGCCCCACTCTTTTTGATCACATGTACTGTAGCCCACTAGGCTTCTTTGTCCAGGGGATTCTCTAGGCAAGAATACTGGAGTTGGGTGCCATTTACTACTCCAGGGATTCTTCCTGACACAGGGATTGAACCCATGTCTCTTGCATCTCCTGCATTGGCAGGCAGATTCTTTACCATTGTCCCACCTGAAAAGCCCAAAATGAGCCTTCCAGGGCTAAAATCAAAATGTTGGCAGAACTGATTCCTTCTGGAAGCTCTAGGGAAATCCATCCTTTGTTTCTTCCAGTTTCTAGAGGCTACCTACATTCTTTGACTCATGGTCCCATATCACATGGCCTTTTCTTCTGCTTTCTTCATCACATCATCTTCTATTGACCTGTTTTCTGCCTCTTTCTTAATGGACCCTTGCAATTTCATCTTATCCACCTGGCCAGGATAATACCCCCATCTTGTCCTTGATTAAGTCACATCTGCAATGTCCATTTGACATATAAGGTGACCTATTCACAGGCTTCAAGGATGAGGGCATGGTCATCTCCACTTGACATTTATTCAGCCGACCATAGATTCTTATGTGGTCAGTGGAGACACATTATATTAGTGTGCAAAATAATATTATGTTTAGATAAGTGTTACAAAGGCAAGTGAATCGTGGTAGTGAGAGAATAACTGGGGTGGAGGAACTCTTCTTGTGAGGGATTTATCTGTTAGAGAAGACCTATCTGGTGAGGTGACATTTGAGCATAGGGCATGGGATTGTAGGCTATCCCAAACATTGCCCCATAGTAATGACTGGGGGTCATCATAAAACAACAGTTTCCTTCCTTGAGCAAATCACCACATGCTGTTCAAATTTCCTGTGGTGGGCTTCAAGCTCTTGGTGGCATTCCTGACTCCAATCAGTTACTTAATAACAAGAAAACTACATGGGGTCTAATACAGTAGGAGCACTTAAGAGGTTGACCAAGCATATGCTCAGAAGAAAGGAAGAGTGCCCCCTCTGCCAGAAAAGGGGGACAATACAATTTTAATTAACTTACTCATACTTTTACAATTAGAAAATCTAGGAAAAGCTCTTTTCTTCCATCCTATAAAGTTAATGTTGTTTTGAAAAATAAATTTTCTTTTGACTTGCGTATGAGGAATGACCGAACCATAAGATTTTATTTTCTCAAGGTCTTCATGTGGCCCTGACCTCAGCCATCTGGGCTTACCTTGGTGCCAGCCAGCTTTCCTCAGTCTTCATTCTTCCTTGGTGAGCTGGTCACATTCAGAAACTGGACCTTGCTGCCTCTTTCTCTCCATCCCCTAGCACATGCTCCTGCTACAAATGGCCTCCTGTCTGAGTCTACATCTTGGTTATTTACTTGCTATTTTGCTGTATTTTTTCTAGACTGTGATTAACATCCAGAAAGGCAAAGATCCCTCCAAGTAAAGTGTTGGAGCATCACCTGGAAATACACCAGCTGTTTCCATAGCAGAGTTTAAGAACATTTAGCTAATTATAGGCCAGGAAAAAGAAAGCTTCCTAATGGAAGCAGCAAGATCTTTCCTGCCTTACAGTGGGAATCAGTCACCAACAGATAAATAGGAGTTATGTCATGCCTCTGCCGTTTATGCCTGCACAGGGGAGAGTGTTGTAAAGTACCTCCTCTGCAGGTCTAATGCTATGATGTGTATTTTGACAAAGATGCTTTTCCAGGGCCATGAAAGTAAAAGTGCCATTAAATCAGAAGGAAGCAGAGTATAAATTGAATCTCAATGAGTCCCAGCCCAGCTTCACCATTGCACCTTGGCTGAAATGGCCTGTCCCCTCTGTCACCTCCATTTGCTTCAGTGACTGGACTGCTTGGAGGCTGACAGTGGAACAATCTATTGAGCTGGCTTGGCCTGGAGGGCCTAGGGAAGGAGGGGAGGAAGGGAGGAGGGGAGAAAGGCCCCATCTTAGTGCTGCTGGGTGCACAAGGGCCCTGAAAGTCAGTGTGTTGCATGTTTGTGTTTGTGTGTGTGTGTGTGTTGGTGGGGAGATAATGTGTTGGTGCTTGGCTGGGCAGTGGCTCAGGGCTCTGGCTCTCACATTCTAAAAGGTGGCTGCCCACTCCTTTTATGACTCATAGCTGGGAGCAGGCTTGCCCTCATTAATCTTCGTAATGGCAATAAGTAGGCAATTAAATTCTCCCAAGGATGCGTGTAAGATTTCTTGGCTTTAGCAAAGCTATGCGATTTGGAGTTAATGGCAGGGAGCTGGAGCTTTGTGTCTGAATTGAAGCTTATTTTCAGGTTCAGAGAGATAATGACAGGCCCAGAGTTGATCTATTTTGTTGGCTCAGAGAGGTGACCCTCAGGCTTGCTAGACAGTGAACTCGGCATCCCAGGGGTCATGACTTCTTCATCTCCATGATGCAAGGATTTTCCGAGTAGCTGCCTCTGCCTGACCTCTCTACCAAAGGAGGGTCCTCACTAGCTAACTCCTGATCACCTCGGAGAGCAAGAGAGGGGCCGTTCCTGGATGTGAATCACACACTCCGTTGTTAGAATGATTACCAAACCGTGCTGGTTTGATGAATTCTGGCATCTTAAAGGCCGGTCCAAATCTGCATGTCATCAGATCATTAACAGTCTCACTGCAGTTGGTGACTACAGCCATGAAATTAAAAGATGCTTTCTCCTTGGAGGAAAAGCTCAGACCAAACTAGACAGCATATTAAAAAGCAGAGACATTACTTTGGCAACAAAGGTCTGTCTAGTCAAAGCTATGGTTTTTCCAGCAGTCGTGTATGGATGTGAGAGCTGGACTATAAAGAAAGCTGAGCACTGAAGAATTGATGTTTTTGGGCTGTGGTGTTGGAGAAGACACTTGAGAGTCTCTTGGATTGCAAGGAGATCCAACCAGTCCATCCTAAAGGAAATCACTCCTGAATATTCATTGGAAGGACCGATACTGAAGCTGAAGTTCCAATACTTTGGCCACCTGATGCGAAGAACTGACTCATTGGAAAAGACCCTGATGCTGGGAAAGATTGAAGGTGGGAGGAGAAGGGGACAACAGAGGATGAGATTATTTGATGGCATCACAGACCCAATGAACATGAATTTGAGTAAGCTCCAGGAGTTGGTGATGGACAGGGAAGCCTGGCGTGCTACAGTCCATGGGGCTGCAAAGAGTTGGACACGACTGAACAACTGAACTGACTGACTAGAGTGAGATTTCCCTGAAGCTCTTTCTTGCCCATCTCCCAGATCATCTAGGTGTCAGACAACTTCCTTAAAAACCCACCTCAGCATACTCTTCACTGCACAGGAGCCCTGTAGGCTCACCATCTACTTTCAAACAAAGCAGTCTCACTTCCCCCCACCCCTGTCCCCCAAGTAATCCTTGCTCACTCAGCCCTCCCAGCTTGTGTGTGACATGCTGCTTCATTCTCCTCAGGGTTTCTCCTTTCCTTTTGCCTTTTCTCCTGCTGTTCTGGTCACTTTGTTCTTCTCAGAGAAGAGTCTCTGCTCTCTTCTTTCATTAAATCCTATCTATCCTATGATTGTGAATCCTCCCTCCTCCAGGAAGGCTTCCTTGACTGATCCCTAGCTGTACCAAGCCCTTGTTCCTTGAACTCCTCTTAGGTCTTTTATCATACAACTGAAACTTTAATTTTTATTGAGTTGATAGTTTCCTTTATTTCTTGTGTGTCATCTGTTCAGTTGTTACCCAACCTCACTGGTAGTACCTGGAGGGCAGAGATCAATCTTTCAATTACTCAGTGGTACAGTTTAGAACATGGATGAGGCAGCAGACATGGAAACAGAAAATCAGAGAGCTAGTGCTGCCACTTCCTACCTGTGGGAATTTGAGGAAATTATTTTTCATGACTGTTAGATGCTCTACTTCAAGCCTAAGAGCCCTACTTAAGATAGAAGTTGCCGTTTCCTGTCTCACATGCTTCCGTCTAGGGCATAATGTCCTCAGCTCAGGCTCAGGGCCATTTGTTGACCTTTCCTCTTTTTTCTCCCACTACAGTAATTGTTGTACTTAGTCTGCTCATGTCATGTCTGACTCTTTGCGACCCCATGGACTGTAGCGTGCCAGGCTCTTCTGTCATGGGGATTCTCCAGGCAAGAATACTGGAGTGGGTTGCCTTGATATCCTCCAGGGGATCTTCCCAACCCAGGGATGGAACCCAGGTCTTTCACATTGCAGGAAGATTCTTTACTATCTAAGCCATCAGGGAAGCCCATGGTAATTGTTAGGATAATGATAAATATTCAGGTCTTCCCTTATGGGCACAAAGTGGGATTGTACTTCCCTGCACATTAGGGGTGATCAAATGATTATTATTTACTAAATAAAACATGATCATAGCTGGTACTTGTCACTTCCCAATGGAAGTATTAGTAGCTAGAGCACGAGTCCACAAGTTCTCCTTCCCTCATGGTGATCGGGAAATGGATTGTTTCAAATGGTGGCTGCTCCCTCCGTCTGGATCCCTGAGTGAAGGTGTAATGATGCAAGCAGAGTCCCCATCCTGTCCAAGAAGGTTATGTAATGTGAGCTAGAAATCTATCTTTGGGGAGTTTTCTGGTGGTCTAGTGGTTAAGACTTGGCCTTTTCACTGTGAGGGGCCCAGGTTCAATCCCTGGTCAGGGAACTAGGATCCTTCAAGTCTCAAGATGGGGCCAAAAAAACTGCAAAACCAAAAAAACAGAAATCCACCTTTGTTAGTTTGAGCCACTGAGATTTTGTGTTTGTTTGTTTTTAATTGGCACAATATAACCTGGTCTGTCCTGTCTGATCCACCATCTTCCTTAGTCTCTGCTCCTGCAGCTGGGTGACAAACCCCTACATGCAGTGCTAAGAGCATGAGAAATTCTTAAAGGATGGACTCCTGATATTCTCAACAGTAAGTCTCCATTGATTTCAGAACCAGAAAATTCTTCCTACTCTTTTTTTTTTGAATCAATTTATTTATTTTAAATGGAGGCTAATTACAATATTGTGGTGGTTTTTGCCATACATTGACATGAATCAGCCACAGGTGTACATGTGTCCCCCATCCTGAAACCCCCTCCCACCTCCATCCCCATCTCATCCCTCTGGGTTGTCCCAGTACACTAGTTTTGAGTGCCCTGTTTCATACATTGAACTTCTCTGAGTCAGGAAGATCCCCTGGAGAAGGGAATGGCAACCCACTCCAATATTCTTGCCTAGAAAATCCCTATGGGCAGAGAAGCCTGGTGGGCTGCAGTCCTTAGGGTTTCAAAGAGTTGGACATGACTGAAGCGACAGCACACACACACATAACTTCTCTCCCTAGATGGTCAGGCATAAAGGACCCAGTCTGCGGGATGGTATAGTTGTTTCTAGAAACAAGTTTTGGGCAAGTACAGTTTTTAGAAATATTTTTTTATAGGAAGCAAAATGTCACAGAATGTGAAACTTCCAGGTTATCAGCTCATTTTGCAGCAGCAGTTAGACGACGGAAATGACCCACCTCTTTCACAATTTTGATGCTGGATATGAAAATTAAAATTGTAATTTTTTAACTGAAAGAACCCCTAGAGACAGTGATGCAGTAGTCAATTTATAGATGTGAGGGTTTAAATAGCCATGACCTAAGAGAATTATAGCCATGTTGACACATTGAAAGACACCCCTTTCTTTTTGACTCAGCATGGGTAAGCACACTAAATACAGAGATTATTCAGTTTTACAGGAAAATCATAGTGTTGTATGAATACCAAGGAGTAGCAAGCTTTGGCAAGCTGGAAAATTCTTCAAAGTGGAGTGCTTGCTAATGGAACTGTTTAGGAAAAATTAAGGAGGTGAGACAAAGTGAATGATTTTCTATTTTTCAAAGTGATAAAGCAGGCTCAGTTGACTCTATACTTACACATTTATTCACAGAGGAGGAGGGAAAAGACCTGGGATTCATCTAGGGGACGCTGGAATACCAGCTCTGTTATTTTCAGCTGTGTTTCATTAAGCAGATGATTCAACCTCTCTGAGCCCACTTCCTGGTCACTGATGCTAATGCAGAAGGTTATTCTTGCAAACAAATAATTTATTTGAAAACACTGTATAATTTGTAAAGAATATCAGAAATGTGTCAGTATGATTGGCACTATTGTTGTTTTTAATTTCCTACTTTTTTTGGGTATGGAATCAATCTCTAAGTGAATTCAACCCAAGATGAGCTTTTCCAGTATGCAGAGAAGGTAAGAGAGTTGTTCTAATAGTCTCATTGTGATGGTTAATTTTATGTGTTTGACTAGACTAAAGGATGCCTGAATAGCTGGTAAAACATATTTCCTGAGTGTGTCAGTGAGGGTCCTTCTGGAAGAGATTAGCATTTGAGTTGCTGGACTGAGTAAAGAAGAGCATCCTCATAAAATGAATAGGTATCATCTAATCTGAGGGCCTGAATAGAACAAAGAAGTGGAGGCAAGGCAGATTTGCTCTCCTTGCTTGAGCTGGGACATTCATCTTCTCTTGCCCTTAGATGTTGGTGCTCCTTGTTCTCAGACCTTTGGACTTGGAATCAGATTTATATCATTACCCTCTAATTTTCAGGCATGTGGACTCAGACTGGGACTGACACCATTTACTTCTCAGGTGCTCAAGCCTTTGGACTCTGAGTTACACTACCAGCTTCCCATGGTCTCTAGTTTGCAGATAGCAGATCATGGGACTTCTTGGCCTCCATAATCTTGTGAATCAATTCCTACAATAAATCTCCTCTTGTGTATATCTCTATATAAACCTAGTAGTTATGTTTCTTTGGAGAATCCTGACTAATATGCTCGTATTGCTGATGACCTAGCATAGAGATAGCTAGCCCAAAGACAATTTAATCTTTGGGCAGTATTACAAAAAGTACTGGAAATCCAAAAGAAAACCTTTCCCCCATGGCCATCCTCTATGTGCAGGACTGGTTTCTGTATCTAAGAGAAAGATTGCAGATGGGTTAGAGAAAGCTGAGTGAGAGACAGAGACAGAAAGGGAAAGGGAGAGAGACAGCCAGTGTTACAGGGATCAGAGAATGGAGACTCTTGCATCAAATCACATAAATAGAACTTTAGCCTCAGATGGGGCAACGGGGGTTAAAATTTACAAATACATGAGTAGTGAGAATTTTGTTCACCCAGCTTCCTCTATGCGTGTTTATTTGATATATGAATATGGGGCAAATTGGGGATTCTCAGGTGGCACTAGCAGTAAAGAATCTGCCTTCCACTGAAGGAGACACAGGAGATATGGGTTTGATCCCTGGGTCAGGAAGATCCCTTGGAGGAAGAAAATGGCACCTCACTCCAGTATTCCTGCCTGAACAATTCCATGGACCGAGGAACCTGGTGCGCTACAGTCCGTGGGGTTGCAAAGAGTTGGACACTACTGAGTGACTGAGCACACACATGGGGCAATTTTAGAGCTTGAGGAAATTTTAGAACAAATCCTTAACATATGTGCATACACAAAAGATAGTAAAAAGAAAGTTCCTCTTTCATCTGCTAATTGATCTCTTTGCCACTTCTTCTTGTTGAATCCACTCTTCATACTATAACTACAGATATACTTCCAAAATGTGCATCTCACCATGCCAAAAATTATATTTTTGTATACATCTCCCAAAATTACATATGTGGTTTTCTCAAACTATTTGCAAAGATGTGATGAAAGAAGTAGCTGAACACAAATGTTTTACCACATTGTAGAGATATGATTATGCCAATATTTTGCCCTAACCATGAACATAGCTAAAACATTATCCT
This sequence comes from Antilocapra americana, assembly GCA_007570785.1. Classification (NCBI taxonomy): domain Eukaryota; kingdom Metazoa; phylum Chordata; class Mammalia; order Artiodactyla; family Antilocapridae; genus Antilocapra; species Antilocapra americana. The sequence goes on along the minus strand of ML662447.1, from coordinate 2,986,120 downwards.
AAAATCTAACCTTCACAGTAGTTTCTGAAACTAAAGAACAGTGGAGGGAAACCTTGGGTTTCTTCTAAGCGACAATATTTCCTTTAATTTTCTTCTTTCTCTTGCTAACTTAATGGACCTTAGAGTCAGTTCTGTGGGCATCCTGATGATGTGGCTACTTGCTTTAGAGAAAGCCTAGGTACCAGAGAAATACATCTGTTTATGCCCTTATTACCCCTGCTTCTTTGTTACCTTCCACTTGAGATGGAGGATTGGGTGGTTCAGCTTCTTTAGACAATTAGAAACTAGGCTTCTAGTTGCTCTAGAAACCTCTGGCATAGATTTCTTCTGAATATAGCATAACCACAAAGCCACAGGGTATATAATAGACTGAGGTTTATTCATGATTCTATCTCTCATTTCAAATTAGATGCAGCTTCCTTATTTAAACAAGCTCATCAAAGAGTTGAACAATGGGCATCAGATGAAAGCATTGTCCAAATAATAACCCATCAGCAATGTAACATGCTTGAAATTTGTTGTGAGACTTAAAAGTAATTTGAGCCCCTGCCCCATGTAAACACAATTTCTTTTTCCCAGAGAAACTATAGTTTAACTGAATAAATCACACCTCCAGCTCTTTAAAGAGTAATAGGAATATATAATTTCTTGAGCTGTACTTAGTTGCTAAGTTGTATCTGACTGTTTGAGAACCCATGGACTGTAGCCTGCCAGGCTCCTCTGTCCATGGGGATTCTCCAGGCAAGAATACTAGACTGGGTTGCCATGCCTTCCTCTAGGGGATCTTCCCGATCCAGTACCTTAACGAGGTACAACAGTTTCTTCTCTCTCCATTTGTTCCCATATGTTGCTCTTGTTCTAAATGCTGGACCCTCAGGTTCTTGGTGAGAGGTGTTGTGAGCTCTGCCACTTGTTCCTTTCCTAACCTTTCCTTCCCTCAGAACTAAAGTTCTGGAAAGTCTAAGTAAGTTGTATTACTTCAGTGTAGCCAAACTCTATACAAGTTATATTCATGACAATTCTTTCTCGCTCTGGGTCTTCTTTTCATTCTTCTCTGTTGAGAACTTGTTCTTTCTTTCTTTCTTAATGCAGTTGTAATTTATTTATTTATTGGTTGCACTCGGTCTTTGTTGCTGAGCAAGTAGGAGCTACTTTCTAGTTGTGGTGTGCAGGCCTTTCACTGCAGTGGCTTCTCTTGTCACGGACCACAGGCTCTGGAGTGTGTAGGCCTCAGTAGCTGCGGCTCTTGGGCTTCGTTGCCCCGAGGCATGTGGGATCTTAGTTTCTGGAGCAGAGATCAAACCGTATGCCCTGCATTGGCAAGCAGATTCTTAACCATTGGACCTCCAGGGAAGTCCCAGGGCATCCTTCTTTCAAGCAGGTTGAGCCCATAACTCAAGCCTGCTGCCTAGACTAAGCTTTTTCCTCTTTAACTGTATGGAAAGCCAATACTTTATTTCCTTGTTTGGAAGATCTTTTCTCTTTCCCACAAGTTTTAATATAAAGCAAAATATGTTTCTTTAAATTATTTATTTTCCTCCTTGATTTTCTGATATCTCAGTTCCAGAGGTCAAGTGATAGTTAACTGTTGGCATACTAAGTCACGGAGACACTATTTCTGAGGTGTTTTGGCTCCTCTGAACAAACTCACACTCTTCTGTGAGTTGCCCATTTCCTCTTTCACTGTGATTAAACCTGCACTTTTAGTCTCTGGGTTCCTCAGCTATCATTCGGTGTCCATCAGTTAGTTGTTCATTGAGCCAGCTTGAAAACATATGGTGCAGGGGTCCACAGAGAGGCTGTGGCAAACTATAGAAATTTCTAGGTGACTCTTGCCTCAGGTCTTTCCTTGAACCTAAATGCAAGTATTCAAAATATGTAAAGAAAAAAAACATGAGGTTGCAACTTTTTTTTTCCCTTTTTGCTAATTCTAGCATTCACAGTCCCAAAGCCAGTAACTACTTTACATTTATAATCTTATTCTGAAACAGAGAAGTGGATAATAGACTTCAGAGCAATCGTTCCTAGGTTGCTTCAGGGGACTGAGAGAGCTTATAAAAACCCTGGAAACATTGAGAACTATGGAAGAGGTGTTGAAGGTGTTTGCAGCTTTGATGTGGGAATACCAGAAGTCCTTAGAGTAGGAAATGACAGCTCGTTCCAATATTCTTGGCTGGGGAATCCTATCGACAGAGGAGCCTGGTGGGCTACCATCAGTGGGGTCACAGAAGACTTAGTGACTCACAAGAATCAGAGGTCCTAGGGTCACATGCAGATTTTTAACTGGACAGTCATGGCAAGTAAGATCAGTGGGGTGCTGATGAATCATTAGGAGAAGATTGTACCCTGGATCTCCTTCAGTGACAGTCACTTATCCATGGAGAATATAAATTCTCAAAAGAGTACCTTTCTCAGCACTTAAGTGACCTTGGGAATATCAGAGGCTCACGTGAACACAGAGACCCACGTGTCTATCTGCAACAATGAACAGAGTGCTGTTACTATAGGTGGTGCTGAGTGGGTCACAGTTTTCAGAAGGGAGATCACCTGGGTGAGCTTTCCAGGTGGCTTAGTGGTAAAGAATCTGCCTGCCAGTGCAGGAGACACAGGTTCAATCCCTGAGTTGGCAAGATCCCCTGGACAAGGAAATGGTAACCCACTACAGCGTTCTTGCCTGGAGAACCCCATGAATGGAGGAGCCTGGTAGGCTAGAGTCCATGGGGCTGAAAAGAATTAGATACAACTTAGTGAATAAACAACAACAACAATAGCCTGGGCACAGGTAAACAATTAACAGTGAAATTCAGGCTTCACTAAGAAGGTTTCTGCCGAGTAATGTATTGGGGATTAGAAGTGTCAAAATAGTAAAAGTAAGTATCTGATAAAGTTGATCATTTATGCTGGTGTGAACTAAATTTAGCTTCTGTTCTAGGCTATAGATGAGCTCAACTATGGGCATTTCAGAGAACAGAGAAGAAGGGACATAGAAGAAGGCATTCCTTAAAGTGAAAGTTTCCTGTTAAGGAATGGTCTCTAAGGAGTTCCCTGGTGGTCCAGTGGTTAGGACTTGGCACTTTCACTGCCATGGCCTGGATTCAATTCCTAGTTAGTATCCCCTTCCCCAAAATAAAGGAATGGACTCTGGTGCCAAGCTGGAGATACTAGTCTTTCCCAAATAGGGCATGTTTGAAGCAGAACTTGGTAAGCCACTGTTGCTGTTGTTCAGTTGCTCAGTCATGTCCGACTCTTTGTGACCCCATGGACTTCAGCACACCAGGTTTTCCTGTTCTTCACCATCTCCTGGAGCCTGCCATCAAGGCTCATGAATCATTAGGATAAGATTGTATGGAATCCAATCCAACTCATGTCCATCGAGTCAGTGATACTATCCAACTATCTCATTCTCTGTTGTCCCCTTCTCCTCCTGCCTTCAGTCTTTCCCGGCATCAGGGTCTTTTCTAATGAGTCAGTTGTTCGCTTCAGGTGGCTAAAGTATTGGAGTTTCAGCTTCAGCATCAATCCTTCCAATGAACACCCAGGACTGATCTCCTTTAGGATGGACTGGTTGGATCTCCTTGCAGTCCAAGGGACTCTCAAGAGTCTTCTCTAACACCACAGTTGTAATCTTTATAACTTTCTTATAATCCAAATCTCACATCCATACATGACTACTGGAAAAACCATAGCTTTGACTAGATGGACCTTGATTGGCAAAGTAACATCTCTGATTTTTAATACACTGTCTAGCTTGGTCATAGCTTTTCTCAGGAGTCTGTGGCCCCCAAATGACATGGACGAGCAGCCTCTGAAACTAAAAAGTACTGACCACATGAGCTTGGGCAGTGAGCATCTCAGCACTAAGCTGTGTTCACAGGGGACTGATGATCAGGAAGGACTCCTGTACTCTCTGGTGTTTGGCAGAACCCCACGTTGTGAATTCCCAAGGGTTACTGAAATTTAATTTCTCATTTTCCTGAGAGAATGGCTAGACAAGATTGGTTTGATTTCTTTTTTTTTCAGTTTTATTTATTTATTTTTTACTTTATAATATTGTATTCATATTGCCATAAATTGACATGAATCCGCCATGGGTGTACATGTGTTCCCCATTCTGAACCCCCCTCCCACCTCCCTCGCCATCTCCTCCCTCTGGGTCATCACAGTGCACCAGCCCGGAGCACCCTGTATCATGCATCGAACCTGGACCGGCGATTCATTTTGCATATGATAATTTACATGTTTCAATGCCATTCTCCCATATCATCCCACCCTCGCCCTTTCCCACAGAGTCCAAAAGACTCTTCTATACATATGTGTCTCTTTTGCTGTCTTGCACACAGGGTTATCGTTACCATCTTTCTAAATTCTATATATATGCATTAGTATACTGTATTTTTGTTTTTCTTTCTGGCTTACTTCACTCTGTGTAATAGGCTCCAGTTTCACCCACCTCAGTAGAACTGATTCAAATGTATTCTTTTTAATAGCTGAGTAATATTCCATTGTGTATAGGTACCACAGCTTTCTTATCCATTTGTCTGCTGATGGACATCTAGGTTGCTTCCATGTCTTGGCTATTATAAACGGTGCTGCAATGAACATTGGGGTACATGTGTCTCTTTCAATTCTGGTTTCCTTGGTATGTATGCCAGCAGTGGGATTGCTGGGTCATATGACAGTTCTATTTCCAGTTTTTTAAGGAATCTCCACAATGTTCTCTATAGTGGCTGTACTAGTTTGCATTCCCACCAACAGTGTAAGAGGGTTCCCTTTTCTCCACATCCTCTCCAGCATTTATTGCTTGTAGACTTTTGGATGGCAGCCATTTTGACTGGTGTAAAGTGGTACCTCATTGTGGTTTAGATTTGCATTACTCTGATAATGAGTGATGTTGAGCATCTTTTCATGTGTTTGTTAGCCATTTGTATGTCTTCTTTGGAGAAATGGCTGTTAAGTTCTTTGGCCCATTTTTTGATTGGGTCATTTATTTTTCTAGAATGGAGCTGCAGGAGTTGCTTGTATATTTTTGAGATTAATTCTTTTTCCGTTGCTTTGTTTGCTATTATTTTCTCCCATTCTGAAGGCTATCTTTCCACCTTGCTTATAGTTTCCTTCGTTGTGCAAAAGCTTTTAATTTTAATTAGGTCTCGTTTCTTTATTTTTGCTTTTATTTCCAGTATTCTGGGAGGTGGGTCATAGAGGATCCTGCTGTGGTTTATGTTGGAGAGTGTTTTGCCTATGTTTTCCTCTAGGAGTTTTATAGCTTCTGGTCTTATGTTTAGATCTTTAATCCATTTCGAGTTTATTTTTGTGTATGGTGTTAGAAAGTATTCTAGTTTCATTTTTTTACAAGTGGTTGACCAGTTTTCCCACAGCACCACTTGTTAAAGAGGTTGTCTTTTCCCCATTGTATATTCTTGCCTCCTTTGTCACAGGTAAGGTGTCCATAGGTGCATGGATTTATCTCTGGGCTTTCTATTTTGTTCCATTGATCTATATTTCTGTATTTGTGCCAGTACCATACTGTCTTGATGACTGTGGCTTGGTAGTATAGCCTGAAGTCAGGTAGGTTGATTCCTCCAGTTCCATTTTTCTTTCTCAAGATTGCTTTGGCTATTCAAGGTTTTTTGTATTTCCATACAAATTGTGAAATTATTTATTCTTGTTATGTGAAAATTACTGTTGGTAGCTTGATAGAGATTGCATTGAATCTATAGATTGCTTTGGGTAGTATACTCATTTTCACTGTATTGATTCTTCTGATCCATGAACTCGCTTTATTTCTCCATCTATTTGTCTCCATCTATTTTTGTCCTCTTTGATTTCTTTCACCAGTGTTTTATAGTTTTATATATATAGGTCTTTTGTTTCTTTAGGTAGATATACTCCTAAGTATTTTATTCTTTTTGTTGCAATGATGAATGGAATTATTTCCTTAATTTCTCTTTCTGTTTTCTCATTGTTAGTGTATAGGAATGCAAGGGATTTCTGTGTGTTGATTTTATATCCTGCAACTTTACTATATTCATTGATTAGTTCTAGTAATTTTCTGGTGGAGTCTTTAGGGTTTTCTACGCAGAGGATCATGTCATCTGCAAACAGTGAGAGTTTTACTTCTTTTCCAATATGGATTCCTTTTATTTCTTTTTCTGCTGATTTCTGTGGCCAAGACTTCCAAAACTATGTTGAATAGTAGTGGTGAGAGTGGGCACCCTTGTCTTGTTTCTGACTTTAGGGGAAATGCTTTCAATTTTTCACCATTGAGGATAATGTTTGCTGTGGGTTTGTCATATATAGCTTTTATTATGTTGAGATATGTTCCTTCTATGCCTGCTTTTTGGAGGGTTTTTATCATAAATGGATGTTGAATTTTGTCAAAGGCTTTCTCTGCATCTATTGAGATAATCATATGGTTTTTTGGTATATTCAAAAAATTGAAATCATTCCAAGCATCTTTTCTGACCACAGTGCAGTAAGATTAGATGTCAATTACAGGAGAAAAACTATTAAAAATTCCAGCATATGGAGGCTGAACAACATGCTGCTAAATAACCAACAAATCACAGAGGAAATCAAAAAATAAATAAAAATATGCATAGGAACGAATGAAAATGAAAACAACCCCAAACCTATGGGACACTGTAAAAGCAGTGCTAAGGGGAAGGTTCATAGCAATACAGATTTACCTCAAGAAACAAGAAAAAAGTCAAATAAATAACCTAACTCTACACCTAAAGCAACTATACCTAAAGCACCTAGAAAAAGAAGAAATGATGAACCCCAGGGTTAGCAAAAGGAAAGAAATCTTAAAAATTAGGGCAGAAATAAATTAAAAAGAATCAAAAGAGACCATAGCAAAAATCAACAAAGCCAAAACCTCATTCTTTGAGAAGATAAATAAAATTGACAAATCGTTAGCCAGACTCATCAAGACAAAGGGACAAAAATCAAATCAACAAAATTAGAAATGAAAATGGAGTGATCACAACAGATAACACAGAAATACAAAGGATCATAAGAGACTACTATCAGCAACTATATGTCAATAAAATGGACAACTTGGAAGAAATGGACAAATTCTTAGAAAAGTACAACTTTCCAAAACTGAACCAGGAAGAAATATAAAATCTTAACAGACTCATCACAAGCACGGAAATTGAAACTGTAATTAGAAGTCTTGCAACAAACAAAAGTCCAGGACCAGACGGCTTCACAGCTGAATTCTACCAAAAATTTAGAGAAGAGCTAACACCTATCCTACTCAAAGTGTTCCAAAAAATTGCAGAAGGAGGTAAACTTCTAAACTCATTCTATGAGGCCACCATCACCCTAATACCAAAACCTGATAAAGATTCCACAAAAAAAGAAAACTACAGGCCAATATCATTGATAAACATAGATGCAAAACTCCTTAACAAAATTCTAGCAAACAGAATCCAGCAACATATTAAAAAGATCATACATCACGACCAAGTGGGCTTTATCCCATGGATGCAAGGATTCTTCAATATCTGAAAATCAGTGTAATACACCACATTAACAAATTGAAAAATAAAAACCATAAGATTGGTTTGATTTCATTCAAACAAGGAAATATAATAAATCTTGAATATCTGTATGTGGACTTTGAGTTACAACTGGTACTCTGTGATAGAAAAGTCAAGTGTAATAAGAGTTTATAATAATGGCCCTGGTTTCTCAAGGAAGGCATCTCTCAGGAAGTGACATTGAAGCTGAGCTTTGAAGGCTGCATAGGAGTTTACTAGCTCAAGAGGGCAAAGGATGAGTGAAAATCCCTGAGACAGGAAGTAACTTGATGTCTTCTGTGATCTAAAAGAAAGTTAGTGAGGGTGGTGTGTAATGGACAAATGAAAGAGTACCCCAGTATGAAGAAGGAGATGTGTTTAGGGGTCAGATTATGTAGAATTCTACAATGATAGGCAGAGGTCATATCTAAAATATCCTCTGGAAGGCTCGTGAAGAATGATTTGAACAGAATGAGTACAATCAGTTTAGTTCAGTTCAGTTGCCCAGCCATGTCCAACTCTTTATGACCCCATGGACTACAGCAGTGCAGGCTTCCCTGTCCATCACCAACTACTGGAAATTACTCAAACTCATGTCCATAAAGTTGGTGATACTATCCAACCCTTTCATCCTCTGTTGTCCCCTTCTCTTTCTGCCATCAGTCTTTCCCAGCACCAGGGTCTTTTTCAGTGAGTCAGCTCTTTGCTTCACGTGGCCAAAGTATTGAAGTTTCAGCTTCAGTATCAGTCCTTCCAATAAATATTCAGGACTGATTTCCTTTAGGATGAACTAGTTGGATCTCTTTGCAGTCCAAGAGACTCTCAAGAGTCTTCTCCAACACCACAGCCCCAAAATATCAGCTCTTTGGTGCTCAGCTTTCTTTATATTCCAACTCTCACATCCATACATGTCTACTGGAAGAACCATACCTTTGACTAGATGGACCTTTGTTAGCAAAGTAATGTCTCTGCTTTTTAATATGCTGTCTAGGTTGGTCATATCTTTTCCTCCAAGGGGCAAACATATTTTAATTTCATGGCTACAGTCACCATCTGTAGTGATTTTGGAGACCCCCAAAATAAAGTATCTCACTGTTTCCATTATTTCCCCATCTATTTGCCATTAAGTGATGGGACCAGATGCCATGATCTTAGTTTTCTGAATGTTAAGTTTTAAGCCAAATTTTTCACTCTCCTCTTTCACTTTCATCAAGAGGCTCTTTAGCTCTTTGCTTTTGGCCTTAAGGGTGGTGTCATCTGCGTATCTGAGGCTATTGATATTTCTCCTGGCAATCTTGATTCCAGCTTGTGCTTCTTCCAGCCTGGCATTTTGCATGATGTACTCTGCATATAAGTTAAATAAGCAGGGTGACAATATACAGCCTTGGCATACTCCTGTCCCAATTTGGAACCAGTCTGTTGTTCCATGTCCAGTTCCAACTGTTGCTTCTTGACCTACATACAGATTTCTCAGGAGGCAGGTAAGGTGGTTTGGTAATCCCGTCTTTTTAAGAATTCTCCACAGTTTGCTGTCATCCACACAGTCAAAGGCTTTGGCAGTCAGTAAAGCTGAAGTAGATATAGATGAGTACAACAGTCCAATAGAGAAGTGATAGTTGCTTTCACAAATGATGATGCAGTTATTTAAAGATGTCATTAGATTTAAGATCTCTCCTGACAATGCAGTTGACAGTACTGAGTTGAGGAAGAAGCTCTTGAGTACAACCCCCAAGTTTTTGTCCTGAGCCAATAGATCTGTGGAATTTCCAGGAGCTTAGAGAAGAAACTTTTCATGAGGAACAGATTTCATGTGTGAGAAGGGGGATAGTAATAATGCAGTTCTGGACTTTTACGTTGCAGAAGCCAGCAAAATAGCCAAATGAAGGTATTTTATGATTCTAAAGCATGGGGAAGAATTGTAGATATGCTTTGAGAATTGTCAACCTAGAGATGCTGTTTTAGCTAGAGAAATGGATGAGGCTCTCTAGGGGTTAAAGTGCATGAGAAGAGAAGACGATCTAGGATTAAGCCCATGGAACTCCAACATTTAAAAACTCATAAAAGGGGGCATGGAAGCTGCTGTGGCAGCTGCAGCTCAGCTTGCCTCCGGCAGGAACTCCCCTCTTTTCCACCTCCCAGTGCCCACACCCTGCCTTCTATCTGATTCTTCCCTGGATAACAGCAGTCATGATAATAAGGTCAGAATGACAGGGTTGGTTTGTTTTGCTCTACAGAAGGGAAAACAAAAACAAAATCAAAACCAGCAGTCTAAACATCTCTGAAAACTGCATCGCAAAATGGGAGAGACAGAGGGTCCCACTATTGTTTTAGAAGAGAACCATGAAAGCTGAATGCAGAGGATGGTAGTACCATTAGCTGAATGGAGCTGGGTCCTTGACAATATTGCTAGGCGGAAACATCAGGAAGGCCTTACAAATCCAGCTGGACTGTTATGTGGGAAATAAACTTGTATTGTGTAAAGCTACTATTAAAAAAAAAAAAAAACATAGGAGTGGGGCCACCATAAAACACTAAAAGAAGGCAGAAGAGCCAGAGAAGCAAAAGGAAAACCAAGAGACTGCAGAGAAGCTTAAGGGAAGAATGTGGATCAAAAAGAGATTAGTGGCAGAGACTACTCTGCCATGATAGCACAAAAGCAGTCTAAGATCATATATAAGGGAGTGACCCTGGCCTTGTTTCAATTAAACTTTATTAGAAAACATGCTGTAGTTGGCCAGTCCCTGGCATAGAGGACTACTGAATAGTCTGTTAAGGTGAGAACTGAATTGCTCATTTATTTAGCTGCAGTAGGATCACCATTGTCCTTATTAAGATAATTTTTAGTTAATCTGTGGTAGCAAAGACTCTGTTGGTATCTACCAAAGAAAGAATGAGAGTTGGGAAGTGGATGCAATTTATAATTTGTTCTGATGAAATTTAATTTTGAAGGAAAGATAATCAGGACAATAGAAAGAATGAGGTAGGGGCCTATGAAAAAATTTGTTTTGTTTGCATTTTTCAAAGAAACTAGAGTGAGCAGAGTGATCCAGAAGAGTGGAGTGGAAAATCCCCCAATAAAACAGAATCGAAGAAGATCCAAAGTAATATAGAGAATTTGGTTTTTGAACACTTCTTCCTTTGTAACAGGAGGAAATGTGAAGGTGACTGTAAGTGTCCTGAGTTGTGGTTAGTTTGATGAGAATATAGGGACATTTCCTTCTGACAACTTCTATTTTCTACTTTTCTTTATGAAGAAAAATATTGAGAATTAAGAAAAAATATTAAAAAAAATATTCACTATCAATGGGACACTGGATAAAGGGAGAAAGAAAAAAAGTTCAAAATTGGAGAAATTTGTGTCGCATATAACACAGTTCTCTAAATTCTGTTTCCACTGTTTGGCCATTTAGGGTATTCTCTGTTTTCTGGTATTTTTTCAAAAGTGATATATTGAACTCTTTTTGCAGTAAAGTAGTTCTGTTTGCATTCACTTCCTTTAGGATAGATTCTCAGAAAAAAAGTTTTCTTTCTCTTTCCTTAAAAAACTGTTTTTAATTTTTTAAAAATGAATACCCTGTTCTGTTAAATTAGTATATGTATAACTGCATTACTCAGTTGGTATAGGTATAACTGAATTACTTTGCTGTACATAAGAAATCAAAGCAACACGATAAATCAATTATAGTTCAATAAAATACGTTTTTTAAAAATTCTCAGACTCCAAAATGTTCAATTAGCAGAATAAAGCTTATAATAATGGCCTAAGAATACTGCAATTTACTAGATATGTAATCCAGTATAAATTACTGGGCTTAAAAAGCTTCCATTTCCTGAATTTGATGTATCAACACCACCAGTGGAAGTTTGCTCAGTCTGAAAGAATCCAAAGTGGAAGCAGCTCTGATTCAATTAATCTTCTTACTAGGATTTTGGATTGATGAAGTCTGTATAAATTCCTTGAATCTATGGGGATTTTCTTCACTACCGTCATTAAGAAATCTATCAGTAAGAAAATTAGAAGGCAGGATTCAATGGCTAATCCTACAAATAATTAGTATTTTCATTTTTCAGAGCAAATTAATAAGTCTAAAAAATGTTCACATCTTTTCCAAGCTAAAGCATTCAGTCAGGCTTGATGATTTAATTCAATCTTTGCTTGTTCATCTTTTAATTAAAAAAAGATTTTGTATTTTTTTTTTCTGCCAAATTGAATTCATTCAGTCCTTTACTTCATTCAGTCAACTCTTACTGAGCATCTACTATGTGCTGGGCCCTCGACAAGTCCCAGTGGAGACACAGATGGTAAAACCCATCTTCCCTTATAAGGTGCCTTTGTTTTGTGGATAGGAGAGGTGCACAAGCAGAAAATGTCACAGAAGTGTGATAAGTACAGTGGTAGAAATATGCACAAGGCATCATGGAAGCCTCAAGGAAGGGGCCAGGTGAGAAGGGGCCGAAATCCTTCCTGGAGGCAGAAATCGTAATGTGTGGGCCAGGGTTTACAGGACAAGGATATTTGGCAGCTGAGGGGTGTAGCTGGTGCCAGAGTATCGAATGACTTCCTTGGTTTAACCTCATATCAGCAGTGTCACTTGGCCATGATGACACAGTGAAGATAGTCCCTACTCTGCTTCTTCCTCTCCTCCTCCTTTTTCTTCTTCTTCTTTTATTTATTTTTTTTTAAAAATTAAAAAATATTTATCTGGCTGCACAGGGTCTTAGTTGCGTAGCGCGGGCTCTCCCTTGTGAGCACACAGGCCTCTCTGGTTGCACCATGCGGGTTTAATTGCCTGCCAACATGTGGGATCCTAGCTCCTGGACCAGGGATAGAGCCCACATCCCCTGCATTGGAAGGTGGATTCTTAACCGCTAGACCAGCAGGGGAGTCCCTTTTCTTTTAAATATGTAATTATTCTGAACATTTCCACAGTAACTTAACAGCGAGAAATTATACACCTTTGATGAGGCTTCTCAATTATGGCCAGAGACTTTCCAGGGTACCTTCTCACTTTTTTTCCTAGAAGACATTTCTCAGATTCTTCCATTTATCTATTCACCCTAGATTGTTCCTTTAGTCTTCTTGAAGGAGGAAACAGAAGGAAGCGAACTCCATCTTAGGCCTGGCTGTGACATCAGGCTCTGGAGACAGCATACCAATGGAAAACCAGGTCCCATGTCTCCCCC